>JANIIA010000001.1:1016781-1032534 GCA_027478495.1 Erythroxylum alaternifolium
TTTATTTGGTCCTACTAGGACTCAAAGTTTTGGTGGTAAACATTACAATTTTGTTCTTGTGGATGATTACTCTAGATTTACATGAGTTTATTTCTTATCAAATAAGGATGATGCTTTTGAAGTGTTTGAGAAGTTTTGTAGAAAAATTCAAATAGAAAAAGGGTACTGCATCACTTAAATTCTGAGTGATTATAAAGGAGAATTTGATAACAAAAAGTTTGAAGAATTTTGTGATAGCAATGTTATAACTCATAACTTTTCTTGTCCAAGGACGTCTCAGCAAAATAAAGTTGTAGAGAGAAAGAACAGAACTTTGGTTGATATGGTTAGGACCATGCTGTGGGGAGTGTACTACCTCATGGATACTGGGCAAAAGCACTATCTACAGTATGTTATGTACTTAACAAATGTCTTATAAGACCTATTTTGTAAAAGACCTCCTATGAGCTGTGAAAAGGAAGAAAATTGAATGTTGATTATTTCTGAGCATTTGGTTGCAAATGTTTCGTTTTAAACAATGGAAAAAACAATCTTGGAAAATTCAATGCAAGATCAGATGAAGCCATTTTTCTGGGCTACAGTAGTGTTAGTAAAGGATTCAAAGTATATAATAAAAGAACAAAGAAGATAGAATAATTGATACACGGGGTATTTGATAAAGCACTATCTTCAACAACAAAAACTAACTTAGATGATGAAGAACATTGATTGATACCTAAAATTACATCGGAGAATCAAACTACACCTATAATACCTTCAAAATTACAAAATCAATAAGGCCCCTTTGAAGTTAGAACCGAGCAGGCTCCATCATCTCAGCAGGAGCCTATGCAATGAAAAACACCGAGAGAATGGAGAGGTCTTGATACATTTCAATATATTGTGGGAGATCCCTCTAAAATTCTAAGAACAAGATCATCATTCAAGAACAACATTGTTGTTCTCATTTTACAAATAGAACCAAAGACCATTGAAGAGGCCCTTACTAAAAAAAATTGGGTTTTAGCTACGAAAGACGAACTGAATCAATTTGACAAAACAAAGTCTAGAATCTAGTATCTCCTCCTCAAAACAAGTCAATCATTAGGACTCAATGGGTATTTCAAAACAAACTTGATGAAACTGGTACGTTGGTAAGAAATAAAGCTAGACTTGTAACTCAAGGCTGCAATCAACAGGAAGGTATTGATTTTGATGAAACTTATGCACCTATTACTAGATTGGAATCAATTAGAATTTTATTTGCCTTTGTATGCTATAGAAACTTTAGGTTGTTCCAAATGGATGTTAAAAGTGAATTCTTAAATGGTTACATTAACGAATAAGTATTTGTTAAGCAACCCCCAAGTTTTGAAAATGAAAACCATCCAGATTACGTGATAAAGTTAACCAAAGCTCTGTATAGTTTAAAGCAGACTCCTTAAGTATGGTATGAGAGGTTAAGTAACTTGAGAATAACTTTAGAAGAGGAAAGGTTAATAAAACCTTATTTATTAAGAGAAAGGAGAATGATTTACTCATAATGTAAATATATGTTGATGACATAATATTGGTGCTCCTAATCCATCCTTCTGTGAAGAATTCTTAGCATTAATATAGGGAGAGTTTGAAATGAGCATGATGGGGAATTATTATTGTTTCTCAAATTACAAATCAAACAAACAGAAAAAGAAATCTTCATTAGCCAAGACAAATACACAAAGGAACTCATCAAGAAATATCATTTTGAGAATGCCAAACTGATGGGTACTCCCATGTACACTGGAACTAAACTTGATAAAGACGAAGAAGGCAAAGCTATAGATGACATAAAGTATAGAGGAATGATTGAATCATTACTATATCTTACAAGCTTAAGACCAGACATTATGCTTAATTTGTGTCTTTGAGCACACTTTCAATTAAATCCAAAAGAAAATCACCTTCAAGCAGTCAAAAGAATCTTTCGATATCTCCACGGAACTATGGGCTTTGGATTATTTGGATAATAGTTACTGTCAATTTCTTAGAGGATGTCTAGTATCTTGGCCCTGCAAAAAGCAAAATTGCACAGTGTTTTTAATGATTGAAGCGGAATACATAGCAGCTTCCAACTGTTGTACTCAAGTCTTATGGATGAAGCATCAACTATAGGATTTTTCTCTAAAGTTTTCTTATATTCCTATATTATGTGACAATACTAGTGCTATAAATCTTTCTAAAAATCTTGTGCATTATTCTAGGACTAAGCATATAGAAATCAAATATCATTTTCTTAGAGATCATGTTTTAAAAGGAACCATTGATGTTTTACATGTTAATACTGAGAATTAAGTAGCTGACATTTTCACCAAACCACACTCTGAAGATAGATTTTGCGAGTTAAGAAAAGAGTTTGGTATGTGTAAACTCTCTAATTTATTTTTGCATGAATATTCTCCGCACTTGTCTTTGCATTTCGTTTAGCAAGCTCCTTCTATTCTGATTCCTTAGAAACTCTCACTTAGTTTAGTAGGCTCCTTAGAGTTTAGAAGCCTTTTCTCAGGTTGACATTCGAAGTGACATGTGTCTTAAAAATAGGGAGTCATTCATGATGTCGTTTCAACCTTTTCAAAAAATATGCGAGCAATCTGATAACTTTACGTATATGTCTGTCAAAAGATACGCAATCGATTACGCTTCCTCTTCTGGTATATACATTTACTTATCGTCTCACGAGATTAATGCTTAGGAATCACTTAGTATACCTTAAGCAAACTTCTCTCTTCTTCTGATCTCTGTCATTCTCATTTGCGCCGCTTATTCTCTCTGCACCCTAACTCTTTGCATTCTTTTTACCTTTTGTTTTCTCTCCCAAACTTCACCAAGCTCATCTAAAATGTTAAGAACAAAATCAAAAGGAAAAAAATAAAACCCCAACTTCTTTTGTTAACCATAATGAAGCTCGTATTACTAAGCCTTTCTCCTCTAAACCTCAAGAGAAGAAAGTGCCTAAAGTGCACTAGATTACAAATGAAAATGATTCAGATAAAGAATCTACTATGTTGATTAGACGACCACGGACTAGTTGAAGTCTTGCAAAATAAGCTTAGAAAAGTTATGAACAAAAAGAAACCACAGATGTTGAAATGAAAGAGGAAGAAGCTAGAAAAAGAAAAGGGGAAGAAATAAAGAAAGGCAAAGCGCCTATAACTAAAGATACTATTAATGACCCTATTGATAGAAAAGAGATGTCTCATGAAGAGATATTTCCCAAAGAAAAAAAGGCAAAGAAAATAAAGATAACTATACACAAGCAAAGAAAGACATCAATACCATAAAAATGTTTGAATAAATGGAAGCTGAAGTCTGCTATAAAACACAGTACAAGAAAGTAAAGGTAGTTGCTGGGTGGATCTTCCCTCATATGATGTTTGATGATATAGGTATGCCCATCTCTCTTTACTTTGTTATCATTAGTTAGGAAAACTTTCTAAAATTAGACGAGACAATATGCGATGAGCTAGTTAGGATATTCTACACACACATGAAAAAGGAAGAAATTAATAGAAAGTTAACCATTGTCTCATGGGTGCATGAATGTGAAATTTTAATTTCTGAAGAAATCCTAGCAGATATACTGGAAGTAGCTCCTATGGAGAGAACCAATTTCCCCTATTATAAGTAGGTTATTGATGATTTGGAGTTAGTCGAAGTTGACAAATATATATGCCTTTATGTTGAGAACACCTAAGATGGGAGACCCGAAGTAGACAATTAAACTTAATATCACGATGCCTTGCATCACTTTTAGCTATTTCAATTTTTCCAGGAGTAGCTCAGTTGAAAGGTGTAGCCTGCTAGACACTTATGTGGTGTGTAATTTACTAAAAGGGAACATAATGAATCTTCCAGCTATGATCTTGAGGTTTATGCTAGATAAGGGGAATCATAAGAATACCACCAGTCACTACCTTATGGGATATTACTCACCAAGATTTTCAAACATTATGGAGTTCCTTTTGCAAATTTAAATTGGCATGCACCGACTAAGTTTCACCCTTCCATTTCCTATCAATTTGGATATAAATTGCAAAATAATGTCTGGGTAAGCAAAAGATCTAAAAGAGTAGCAGAAAACTTAGATCCTGCTCTAAACCAACAAATTCCTGCTCCTCTTTAGGATGAAAATAGTGCAAAATTCCATCAACAACTACAGAACATTCAAGCCAATCAAAAGCAGATGCGAGAACAAATAGATAACATGTAAAATCAGCTTCTTGACTTCCAAATTTTGCTGAGAAAAATCTTTAAATCCCTTCATTAACTCTGGTATTATTCTTTTCTGCCTGGCTTATTCGAACTTGTGATAGTTCCTTCTTCCCTATACTCTATTATTTTTTATAATGACAAAGGGGGAGAGTTTATATGGATATGTTTTTGCATATATGATAATATACTTCTTAATGTATATTTCTTAATGCCGCCTCAATTATATAAGTGACTGATTCTGTTGTTGAACTTGTGAAAATCTATGATATATAAATGATAGGTTCCTTTCTTAAGAGACAGGCTCCTTCTAATTATGTCTGAACATATAAAAGTCATAGATATCTTTTGAAATCACCTATTATCTGTTTGAATTTTAAAAATATATCTATTATTACTTGTCATCATCAAAAAGGGGGAGATTGTTAGCTTAAGGTTTATATTTAACGATTTTGATAATAACTATATAATATTTCAAAATTCAAATTGGATTTGTTTCCTTATATAGATAATGGTACTTTTAAGGAAATAAAATCATAGGAAAATTACTTCCTTTTTTTCAAGAACCTTCATAGTAAACTTTCTTTATTAGCATCCGAGAGGATCTTACCTTTTCGAACAATTAGCTCCAAAAATTTTGTTCCAATATAGATGATATTGAAAATTCAAGGTCAACTTAAAATTAAGATGAAGCAACGACTAGTTGAAGAAATTGCCTATTTAAAGAAGAGCAATAACATTTGTGAATTAATGAACATATATAGACTTTCGAAACATTTGAGTAGGATTTACATTCTTGAGAGTCATATCATTCTTATTGTGCCTTAGAAAGTGAAATTACTCTATCAAGAGAGAAATTGTTACTTGAGAACTTACTTTTAATTTTACATTTATTTTTCTATGAGCTTTTAGAAGCTTGTTATATACTTCGAGTGTAGAAGGTTGGAGAACTTTGAAAAATATGTAGTTGTGAACTTAGAGAGGCTTGTCAACTTTAATACTTGGATTCTTATAGTGAAATACTCATGTTGGATACTTGGAGATTGGACGTAGGCTTGGTTGTTGGCCGAACTAGTATAAATCGACTGCATCCTTCTTCTCTCTCTCTTTAACTTTTAAATTTTCACATTATATTGTGTGTGTGTACTTTTTAGCAAAAGACTCCTTTACTTTTATAAGAGGCTCCTTCTGTTTTTAACTTACAAGAGGTTCCTTTCAGTTTTAATAGATGCCTTTTATTTTTTAAATTGTTTTAACAGGATTTATCATTTAGTAGGTTCCTTTCATTTAAGCAGGGTCCTATCCCCAAAAGGCTCATATCTCCTAACAGGCTCCCGTCGTTTAAAAGACTTTATCATCTAATAGACTCTTACTATTTTTATTCATTAACTAGGATTTGCTTATTATACAAATTGAAAGAACTTGCGAAATTTTTTTGTCACACACAATTCACCCCCCTCTTGCACCTGTTTACTTCATCATTTTTACTTAAGAAAAAGTCTAAAGTTCGTAATAAATTCAAGATCTTTAAGACTAAGGTTGAGAGCTAATGGGAAAATCCATCAAAATTGTTAGATCTAACTGTGGAGGAGAGTATTATGGCAAACATGGTGTTAGAAACAAAGCTAGCACAAGTTAGTAAAGATGTAAGATAAAAACAAGAACAAAAATGAAGAAACTTGGAAAATGCTTTGATTGCTCAAGAAAGCTTTACAGGGCAATTGCTAAGAACTTTTATGCATGTTATAAATGAAGTCCTTTGGGTATTTATAGCTTTTCACCTCCTCAATGGATGGCTAGGATTTATTTGATTCAAGGGCTCATAATCACCATCTAGAATTCTCTATACCTTTCTACATGTTCAAGTATTATCTACAATTATCTACAAGGTGTCTTTTGAGATTTGGAAAGGGTGGAAGTCTAGTGATTCACACATTCGTGTATAGAGTTGCCCTGCTAAGGTACGCTTGTATAATCCTTATGAAAGCAAATTGCACTCTTGTTCTACTCATTGCTACTTAATTGAATATCTCGACCATTCTAAAAGCTACAAATTTCACTGTAGAGAAGGGGGGGTGTTAAAATAGTTGAATCACAAATAGCTAAATTTCTGAAATACTATGTCTATAATGAGGGTGGGTCGTCTCACCTTTTAGATGATAGCAGGATAGATACTACAGTTATTTCATATCCACCACTCATACAGTCAGGTCCAATGGATCAAGGTAGTTGTGAAGATCTACTAGAGTGAGACAACCTGCTATCCTATTTGATTACATAGTCTATTTGGGTGAACAAGATTATGATATTGGACATGTTGTGGATCCAGTTACTTTGACAAAAGATGTTTCTGAACCCAATGTAGATTTATGGTGGGATGCAATAAAGGATGAGATGCAATCTATGAAGCATAATAAGGTATGGGAGCTAGTTATTTGCCTCAACATTGCAAACTTGTCAGTTGTAAATGACTGTTTAAGACCAAGAAAGACACATGGGGTAAATTTGAGTGGTTTAAGTCTCGGTTGGTGGCCAAAGGGTTCACTCAAAGAGAAGGGGTTGACTTTAATGTTACCTTCTCTCCCATATCCTCTAAAGATGCATTTGAAGTGATTATGTCAATAGTAGCTCATTTTCTTATGAAGTTACATTAGATGGATGTTAAAGTAGCTTTCCTAAATCGTGACCTTTCTGAAGAGGCTTATATGGATCAACCTAAAGGATTTAATGATCAAGAAGGGACTGAACAGGTTTGCAAATTGAGAAAATCGATTTATGACTTAAAACAAGCTTCTAGACAATGATACCTAAAGTTTGATGAGTTTTTGACCTCTTTTAGCTTTGTGGAGAACAAAGTTGAAAGATACTTATACTTCAAGGTTAACGGGAGCCAAGTTATCTTCCTATTGTTATATGTGGATGATATATTGCTCACATCAAATGACTTGACCATGTTGCATAAGGTTAAGTAACTTTTGGCTAAGCATTTTAACATAAAGGAACTTAGTGGAGCATCTTTTGTCCATGGAGCATCTTTTGTCCTAGGTATTCAAATTCACCAGGACTAATCTCAATACTCTGTAGGCCTCTCACAGAGTGCTTACATTGATCATATGTTATAAAGATTTAATATAGTTGACTATAGACCTATTGTAACTCCAATCTCTCTTAGTGAGAGATTATCGTTGACACATTGTCCAAAGAATTAAGTAAAAAGATAGGCTATGAGGATTGTTCCTTATTCTAGTGTGATTGATAGCCTGATGTATGCCCAAGTATGCACTAGGTTAGATATTGCATTTGTTGTTGGATTGCTGGGTAGATATCTAGCTAACCCAGGGATAGACCACTGGAATGTAGTTAAATGAGTGTTGAGATACTTAAAAGAAACTAAGGATTATATGTTGACATATAGAATGGTCAACAATCTAGACCTCGTAGGGTATACAGATTCTGATTTTGCTATATGTCTGGATGATAGAAAGTCCACTTCAGGTTACATTTTCATGTTATTAGATGGTGCAGTGTTAAGGAAGAGTGTCAAGTAAACATTACTGACTTTCTCAATAATGCATGCAGAGTTTGTAGCATGCTATGGGGCTGCTTTATAGGCGGTTTGGCTCAAAAACTTGATTTCTGAGTTATCTGTGGTTGATTCAATGGCTAGACCCATTCGATTGTATTGTGATAATCTTTATGCTACGTTGTTTAGCAATAACAATAAGAATATCACAGGGTCTAAGCATTTGTTGGTCAAATACTTAACCATAAAGGAGTTGATGCAGATAGGTGACATTGAGGTGGAACATTTAAGGACTAAGGAGATGTTAACTGATTCTTTAACTAAAAGACTTCGCCTACTTGTGTTTGAAAGACATGTATACAATATGGTTGTATTGAAGTCCTTAGACTCTATTAGTTAGGGATCATTTTGTTTGCTCCTTATATGTTTATACGTTTTGATGTATTCTGATAGTATGATTGTTGATTAATAAAGATGATCATCTTTTCATCCTTAGTAATATTTGTTATTATACATTTTCATAATACCTGTGAATTTCTTCAGGTTTGTGTCGATCTTAATCATTTTAAAGGTTATTAGGCATATATTAATTGACCTTGAGCCTATGTCATTATGACACATACAATTTCATATGAGTATCTATGGATTTTGACATGACATAGGGGGATATGAGTGTTTAATCCTATAAAGGTGTACTTTAATGTAGTTTAGCATTTAGTGAAAGAACATAAAGGTTTTCTCTAATGTAGTCTAGCATTCAGTGAGAGAAAATAATATTTCTATGGTGCAATTTAGCATAAAGTTTAGATAAATCGAGACTTATAAACGAAAAGATGATATATATAAAATCATATAGGTATCATCCTAATTTGCTACACTCCATTTTATCACTCATATTAATTAGTGAGATATTAGTTATACGTGATTATATTGGACCTGTTTCACAAATGACACATGTGTTTGATATTATTTTGGTATCGAAAGCCTTACGGGATGGAATGATAGACTTTCATTATCTTTTGATCAAATGCTTTTTTTTCATTTGGTCGAGCTATACAAAAATTTGCTTAACCAATTTTTGTACTGATTTTATCATCAACATAACTCCTGTGATTAATTATTATTTAAGAGGGAGAATGTTAGATATTTTCCTATGAGTTGGACAACAATTAATTACATTTTAACAGTTTTAATAAATTTACGGTTAAGTGAATCGTATTTGATTTGGATAAAGATAATAAAGTAGCCTAATAAAGGGTTGAATTGATGGGTTAAATTCCAGTGAGAAAACTAAACTCCGATCAGTGTGGACTAGACCATATTGAGCCTGTGATTTTGGACCTGTTTTACATATGACACATGTGCTTGATATTTTTTGGTATTGAAAGCCTTATGGGATGGAATGATGGGCTTTCATTATCTTTGGATCAAATGTTTTTTTAACTTGGTCGACCTATACAAAGATTTGCTTAACCGATTTTTGTACTGATTTTATCATCAATAGAACCAATTTAATAAATTTGCGGTTAAGTGGATCATATTTGATCCAGATAAAGATAATAAAATAGCTCAATAAAGGGTCTGAATTGATGGGCTGAAGTTCAGTGTAGACTAAACCTATATTGAGCCTGTGATGGGGTTCCGATATGGATGCTATACAAAAAAGGTTAAGGTCTCTTGTAGCTGTTATAGCAAATTATGAACGTATAGATACTTTGGCCCATTCATAAGTTCCTATATGTAGAAAGCTACAAAAGGCTTTATTAATAGTCCCCTTTCAATATAAAAAAGGATTCATATATGATTTGTGTTTAGAATTCTAATTTTGCACGGCCTACCAAAAAGGAACCCAACAATTTCCTTGACGTTGGTGCTGAGTAGCTTCAAACCCATTAATGAGATGGGTGTCAAGGAATTTTCTCCTTGATAATTGAAACCAACAAGTTTAGATAATAGAGGGAGAAATCAAAATGAAGAAGGAAGAAGAGAGTAGAGGGAGAGAGAGGGAGAAAGTAGAGAAAGCAAGAGAATTTGAGAGAATAGATTTAATTCAATTTTTTAATCTCCTCGTTCTAGTATAATGAATATAGTTAATCCAGCCAACTCACAATGGTAATGTCAATCGATATCTAGGAGAGACTAACTACTTTGCTCCTATGTCACAGTCTTACTTCATTAGTTATTTTATAGATGACAAGTTGCCAACTCATTACTTAAATCAAACAATAGCAATTCACCAAACAATAAATAAATATTTTTTATTCCTAACATTTCTCCCTCAAACAAAATCAACCTTGTCCTCAAGGCTTTAATTTTGGAAACTGGTGATGGATGAAAGATATATCCTCTCATGTTGCTTCATTAAGGTCTCTGTTAGTTCATTGCACTAGATACTGAGTTTGGGTGATGTTGGTCTTCTTCACCAACCTTTTTTCTAACATAGCCATTGCATACAAAAGGAATTGATCATCATCAGTAATAACTGAAAGCTCTTAAACAGTAACTTGCTTATCTCCAATTTTCTTTTCAATGAGTGACATATGAAATACTTGATGAATTCTGGAATTAGAAGGCAACTGTAGCTTAAGCTACCTTTTTGACCTTCTCAATCACTGGATAGGGTCCATAGTACTTAACTATCCATTTAGCTTGATTGTGAATAACCACAGAGGTCTTCTTGTAAGGCTGTAGCTTTAGGCAAACCCAGTAACCCACAAAAAACTCTCTTTCAATTCTCTTCTTATTTGCATATTGTTTCATCCTATGCTGAGTGATTGATATATAATTTTAAATCGTAAGTGTATAGTGTAGTTGTAGTTAGTACTAGCAAATACAAATCAATTCCATGAGGACTATAACTACTAGTAATAGCTTTTTTATTATCCACCAGTTGAATAAGATGATTATTTAATTAACACTAAACTAAATTAGAACTTAACACAATAATGAATCAAGACAAATATAACATAAAGATTAATCCAATATCTAATAACTAGTACCTAGGTAATGAATCCCCCTAAGATATCTTAAGCATTAATCCTTTATCATGCAATTCAATTATTAAAACAAATCCTTAGTTAATTAACTAAAACCACTTTTTAGTTAAAACCCCTATCATCGTATTACTTAATTCGTGAATTTCTCTATTTGGTTTGGTCCTAATCCAAAGGATTTTTATCGACCTATCTTTAGGTTTGCATGCAAATTCTTTCAATTATAGTAGATCTATTCATACAAGAAGATTTCTCAAACTCCCTAATATGAAATCAAACATTAAACTAATATCCCCAACATATTACTCCAAGAATAGAAATATATATTTGAATCTCAATAAATCAATAAATCAAATTGAATTAAGTAAAGGATCAAATCATAACTTCCATCCCAACTTCTGGTTCATCTTACCTAGGCACTAAACAAACTTAGTTCCTAAGCATAGAAAACAAAACAAACAAAAAATTTCAAAGAATAATCAAAAAGGAAAGAACCCGTAGATATATATATCCCCATTTTCTCTAATAAAATCCCCTTGAATCCTTACTGAAACTTTGCTCTTTATCAGGTTCTTAAAGTGATTTTCATGTTTTCCTCGTCCTAGGTTTAGAATCATGTCAACAACTCTAACTTTAAATGTAACTTCCTCACTTCCTCCTCTTCTCCTCTTCATAATTGCCTTTTTATATTGTAAAATTAGGATTTCTGAATTATATACAGTCATGTGAGTGACTGTGTTTCTGAAAAACACTTTAATATTACAATTTTAGATGTTCTTAGTAGCTTATAGAGGAATGAAACATGGCTATGTAAGTTACTTATATGGGTGTGTATCTCCATACAGGCAAAAATAACGTCTTTGAAGCTTTATATGTTTGTAGTCCCTTACACGGTCCCTCTACACTTCCATGTATGACACTCACTTGAGCATGTACATATTCACGTGGGTATATATCTCCAAAACAATTCTAGTTCTTTCGTTTTATGTCACAATTTCTCCTAAATTCTTCTCCTTTTGATCCATGACTGTAATTGAGACCTAAAAACATACTTGAAACAAAATAAGTTCCAAAAACAACATAAAACTTTCAAATAACAAACAAAACACACTCAATATAGGCATGAAAACATAGTATATTAATCGTTTATCACTAGGCCTTCTATAGTTGCTCCTTCGATTGCTGTAACACCTTCTCCCTATCTTTAAAAAAATCTTCAACTAATTTTAGAGTAACTGTCAACTCTAGTGATGCTGACAGCTGTGAAGTTCATACCTGTATAATGCTCTAAAGGGGGACATTTTCAGTCTAGTATGATTATTCGTATTGTACCACCATTCAACAAGAGCCATGCACTTATGCCACTGCTGATGCCTCAAGAAGCTCATGCACTGTAAATAACTCTCGAGACATTGTTTAACTCTTTTAGTCTAGCCATCTGTCTAGAGGTGGTAGGAAGAGCTTAGTTGAACATGTGTCCATGTTTAAGAAAATAATACCTTAATAGACTTGTAAAAATCTTATCCTGAAAGAGATAATATCGGCTAAAAACCTATGTAGTCTATATATTAAGTCCAAAAAAACTTCCACGACATCCTTGATTGTAAAAGGATGAGTCAGGCTAATGAAAAGTGCATATTTTGTAAATCTATCCACTGCTACCATCACAGTATCCTTTCCCTCTATAAACATGTCTAGTTATGGTTTGGAATAGGTAAAGTCTATAAGAGACTAGGTAGGGTAAATTCTCATGTTTACACCTTTCACATACATCACATTCCAATACTACTTTGGTCACTGTGTTCTTCATTCTTGGCCAATAGAACACTTGTGTCAATTTTTGGTATATTCCCCTTATGCCAAAGTAACCACCAAATGCTAAAGAATGATTTTTTGGTATGATATCAGTCCTTAGGTTGCTTGAGTTGCCTATATATAGTCTTCCCTTTTCTTCTCAATAATCCTCCCTTATATTTGTTGTGGTTGAAAGGATTGACAGTGGCTTCCATGATCTTTTGCTGCATAACTGAGTCTCCCTTATAACTGCCTGCCACTTCTAACATCCATTTAGGTTGTATTGTTGAGATAGCTTCTTGTGCTCCCTTCGTATGTCACCATTTAGATAGTACATTTGCTACAATATTTAGACGCCCTTTGTGATACTAGATGGTGTAGTCCAAACTAAATAATATTGTAAGGCCCTTCTTTTACAACTGCGTATGCAACTTCTATTACAATAAGTGTTTAAGACTTTATGGTTAGTTTTGACAATAATTTTCAGCCTTCAAGGTAGCGCCTCCATTTGTACATAACCATCAAGATAACTATAAGCTCCTTTTCATAAGTAGACAAACCTAATTGCTTATCATCAAGGCTCGACTTAAGTAGGAAATTTGCCTTTTTTGCTATATAAGGACGACCCCTGTTTGCTTACCAGTGGCAATAGTTTCTAAAACAAATGGTTAAAAGAAATATGACATAGTCAATATAAAAGTAGATACTATGACTTGCTTTAAATCAATCTTGGAAATGCACCTGGCATAATTAAGCTCATTGAGTAAATCATCAATTAGAGAGACTAGAAATTGATCCTTGATTATAACTTCATTTAACTTCCTATAGTCCACACAAAACCTCCATGATCGATCATCCTTTTTTTTTCACAAGTAAAACTGTAGAGGCATAGGGGCTATGACTAGTTTGAATGAGGGATTGTTCCAATATCTAACTCACCAATTTTTCTATTTCAATTTTTTGGTAATAAGGATATTTGTATGGTCCTAGGTTGATTAGGATAATGTTAGGTCTAAAGAGTATTGCATGGTCACACTCTCAATTAGGTAGGAATGTTGTAGGTTCTTTGAAAACATTTTGGTAATGTTGTAACATGGATTTTAGTGGTGGTGGTAATTCTGATCTTGGTTTGACAGATGTAGACAGACTTTCTTGCACCAACAAATGTATTGTGGTCTGAAATCTAGTTTTGATAGCCGTTAACTCCTAAATCAATTGTTCCCCATTCATCAACATACACTTCCCTCAACTAGTTCTTGCCATCCCTTGCTATTCCATAGGTTTCCCTTCTTTTTCAAAAGAAAGCTTCACATTCTTGAAATCAAATATAAGCGAATTGTATTTAACTAGCCAATCCACCAGCATGATTATGACATAATTTTTCAAACTCAAGATTCTCAAATCGTTTGAGAATTCATGCCCTTGCATTTGCTAAGAAAAAGCTTTGCATTTATCCATACTAACCATTTTATCACTATTAGCAACCGTGAAAAATAGAAGATTTGCATGTACAATTATACATTTCAGTAGACTGGTAGTTCTTACATTAAGGAAGCTAGAAGTGCTTCTAGTATCTACTAATATTGTTAAGGACTGATTCGGTATCTTCCCTTCTACATTCATTGTATTAAGGGCTTGGTTCCCTTGTATGGTTATGGCTAATATCTCAGCATCTTCCTACTTATCTTTTAAGTTTCTACCTTCTCCACCTCCCCAACCTATTCTGTTTCTCCTTCAAGGCTCATTATCTGTTTGTTCTTACACATGCCTTAAATAGTACTTGTCTCCAGATTTATAGCACTTCCCTGGTTCCCTCTTCAAATTAAAACTGTTTGGTTGAAATTTGAATTGAAGGGAGATGGAAAATGTATAACTGGTTGTCGTAAAGGTTAGGCTGGATTTGTGTAGTGCTTGGGTTAAGATTGTATTTGATGTTTGGATTTTGTAGGATAGGGTAGGTTTAGTTTGGTCTTTAAAAGCTGCTTCAAAGGATAATTCCACCAACCTAGGTTATTCATAGGCTTGAGCTAGTATGCGTGGCTTATACATTTTGACAAAATATTGGAGTTTATCAACCAATCCTCCTATAAAGCTAGTAACAAAATACTCTTCAGGAAACATAGGTACCGATTTCAACACCAACAACCTCATCTCATCAAATTTCTCTTGGTGCTCATCTATAGTACTAGTTTGCCTCAATCTATTAAATTCTTCTACAATCTCCTGCATTCCTTGCTCGTCAAATCTCTGACAAAAATCCCCTACAAGCACATCCCTCAGTAATCAGGTCGATTACCCATCTAGTATACCCTACCTCTGCCTTTCCAGTGAGACAGATGGATGACATCTCCACTTTGCTTTCATCAACAACGCAATAGATAACAAAAATTTTCTGACACTTTCAAGCCATCAAAAACGAGAAATTCTATCTTAGGGTGAGGTGATAAGTATGCAGGTGTGACATATAATTAGACATAGGGTCTTCTAGTGGAATATGGGTGGTTAGCATAAGATTGGACATAAAAAGGTTCAAATTAAGTTTAGGTGAAGGTAAATTAGTCTCACCTTTAGGATTGGTTACAAATCTCGACACGGTGGAAACAGTGGGTGAGATCAAGGCCTCTGAGTCTTTTGGAACAGCTGTTATAGCCTCTGTGCTTTCCATTCCCTTCATTGAGACTGACGACATGAATCTCATCATCAGATCGTTCATCTCCTCCATGGATCTGATTATGCCTTTCACTTCTACTACTGATCTCACCAAGTTCCCCTGGCTAGTCAACACTTAATCATACTTCTATACTAGGAATTTAACATTTTCTTCCACCAACTTGGACCTAATGCCTTCTGCCATCGTAGATCCCAACTGTTTATACTTGGCATTTAATCATATTGAATACGGGGAGAATGCCGGAGGAGTGGAGAAGTAGCATAGTAGTACCAATCTATAAGAACAAAGGAGACGTGCAAGAATGTGGAAACCATAGAGGCATCAAACTCCTGAGCCATACTATGAAACTGTGGGAACGAGTTATTGAACAATGATTGTGCAAAATAGAACAAGTGAAAGAGAATCAATTTGGATTCATGCTGGGGAGATCAACTATTGAAGCAATCCATCTATTTCGACGGTTGATGAAGAAATATAGAGAGCATAGGCGGAGCTTACATATGGTCTTTATTGACTTAGAGAAGGCATATGATAGTGTGCCAAGA
>JANIIA010000001.1:1043858-1058427 GCA_027478495.1 Erythroxylum alaternifolium
TTTTATTAATACTTTATTAATAAATATTATATAAAAGATTAAAATAAATTTAAATAAAATAATTTATTTTTAAGTTTAATTTAATTTATAATTATTATTAGTAATAAAAATATTGATTTTATTTTAAAATTTAAAATTAAAAATCATAATAAAAATTTAACTAATAATTAATTATAAAAACTTTGAAAAAAAAGGAGGGGGGGGGACTGGGGGAGATTTTTTTAAAAAAATTTGAAAAATTTGAAAATTTTTTTTTATATTTTTCAAAATTTTCGATACTGACTGGTATTTACACCAGGTACTAAAGGCAACAATTCCGTTTTATTTTTTGATCGGTACAGAACCGTACTCATAATATTTGAGTCAATCACAAAACTTACAAAGAATTAGACTTTTAGACTTAAATTTTACCCAAATAGACTTTGAAATATTTAATATTTTTATAACAATTTTAGACTTTTGAACTTGACATAATTAAAATGAAATTTGGACCATTTAATGAAATTTTAGACTTTGAACAAAACTTGGGCTTTACAAATTTTGGGCTATTAAAGTCTAATTGGACTTGAATGTAAACCAAATTGCTAAAGTCTAATTAAGATTTGAATTGCTCAAAATCTGATCAAACTCAAACTCAGGTCAAACCTCTCAAATCCGATTGGACTTTGAACCAAAGTTGGGCTTTAAAAAATTTGGGCTAAATATGGGCTATAGGGACCTGAACCTGGTCTGCTCCATTGCTGTTCCTTGGCTTTCTATCCAAAAATGGAACAAATTTATCTGTGTGAAATTTAAACACTAACCTTAAAACTTTGAATCTATAATCTTACCATCGTTACAATGACACTGATACTTTCACTACGTTTATGATATATAGGGAATAGTAGATATCCATAAGCTCTGGTTTTGCAGGATTTTTCTAGCTGATATACAAACATTGCCTGTCATCAAATTTCCTTTCCAGCTATTTGCAGTCTACACTCAAACTTCCAACATTATCCCGGTCCGGTCCGGTCCCGTCCCTGAAAAACTGCAAACTCAAGATTTCTTGATACCTAAAGTGCAGAGACAATGGTGGTAGATCCTATTTTAACTCAAACCAACATGAACATGATCATCTTGAGGTACTAGGATGACCTGATCATGTATAAAGGCTACAGCCAAAACTGTTGCGAAATAGGATGGAATGAGGCGAGTTCGTAAAGAAATCAATAACCCCGGAAGGGCAAAACTGATTTCAGTAGCTGAGCTCATGGTGATATGTTTAGATGCTGATGATGCTTCTAACTTTTAAATCACATACTGGCAGGATCAAAATTTAGCCTGAGCTAATCACATGGAGAAAGATACATCAACTTCTGCTATATGCAGAAGCTAAACCAATCTGGAGAAGAGTATATGAAATTGAACTAGTCTCTACACCAAATACAGCTATAGCTCGAGCAAAAGGCTCCACCTCTGTACATCTCGACCTTCTCACTCATATTAGATTAACTTCAACCCCCGTAGAACTCTACCTAAAACCCAGAAACCATATCGTTCGTTTATACCTCTAAATATTTACCATGTCACCTTTGAGTATTATAACTTTCTAGGCTAAAGAAGTCCGTGGTATAATTCATATTACCACCAGCCATTCTCTGAAACAATCTGATTTGTTCAGATTGTACGTCAGAGTTGAAAACCAAGCTCGACCCAACTCTCATTCCATTTGTCAGATCTGCCGAATATGAGCTTTCAAATGCTCTGAGAACCTGAGAAACATCAGTGGGTGAGAATATTATATACTTGCATCATCCTTAAATTTCTTCAATATAACAGCTGCTTGGATCTGCATAACCAGTACAAACCTGACTCATCCTAGGCCTCATAGCAGCCGAATGTCGAACACAGGCAGCAGCAGCCTTCATCATCCTCAACATTTCACTTTCAATATAGTTCTTTCCAAGCCTTGGATCTACCAAACCATCAATTCCCTCACTCTCTTGGACATCATTTAGCAAAGGTCGAGCCTGAAACAAAATTTTGCCCTTGGATGAATAAAGCATGAAGTTGAGAAATAAAGCTTTTATTCAAAATTCATAATTTTGCAAATCCCTCTACCATGTTTTATTCCTTTCACATATACCTTTGCTGTTTCCCATCAACGGTACCTTGTTTATTCAAAGTTCGCATAGGTTTGGTTTGTTCAACTCAAAATGTTTTTGATTTAAAACATAGAGCCATAAAAAGAGCAGGAAGCCCAACTTCACATTCAGTAAACAAAATCACACATTGCTATTACTAAAAATACTCCAGATAGAAGCACCTGACGCTAGATTCTCAACAAAATCCAACAGTCTAAACAAGCAAAAGGATACTTAACTGTCAATGTCATTAACGACTGAACATATGTAGAAAAGTTTACGTGTGATTCCCAAAACAGGAAAATGCTAACTAGTAGAATAACATAATAGTTTACCCATTCAACAAGACTCTCATCTCCTAACGGCCGTGTAGTATCCACTGGCTTCCGACCAGTGATTAGCTCCAAAAGCACTACCCCAAATGAGAAAACATCTGATTTCTCCGTTAATCTGCCGGTTGATGCATACTCAGGTGCCATGTATCTGAAAACCAAGAAAAGTTTCACACTTAGGCATGGAAGAATAAATACCATCCCCAACTAATAGTCCAAACCTCCAAGCACATTGAAACAAACAACATATAAGCTACTTACCCAAAAGTTCCCATTACGCGTGTTGTTACATGAGTATTTGCATCAACAGCCATTTTGGCAAGCCCAAAATCTGAAACCTGAAAAGCCAAACTTATGGAAGGTTAAAGCATAACCTACTTTAAATGGCCCACAAATCTGGTAAAGGGAGTAACTTTTTATACCTTAGCTTCAAACTTGTCATCTAAAAGAATATTTGATGACTTGATATCCCTGTGAATAACACGAGGATCACCTACACACACAACAATCAAAGAAATAAACAACACTTGCCAAAAGCTAAATCCTTACAGAACTACATATTATTTTCAGACATGACATGTTGCACCAATACAGTGACAAATTCTTTTTCTATAAAATATATGCACGCCTTAATCTGTTCAGTATTCACATATTCTAGAATCATGTAAAGCTTGCCATATATTTTTGAAGGGAGTACTCAACACTATGTTATGGATATTCAAAACTCTACTTATAGAAGACTTGGTCTTGGCAATTTGGAAACAGTGGTTTTAATTTATCTTTTCCTTGTAGCCCTTATAGGAAAGAAAGGAGAAAGAGGACCCTGTTTGATATATCTGAAGGGTCATCAAATACTAGACATCTTCCTTCTGCGAGCCTGAATTCGATCAAAGTAGAAATAAATGTACAGAGTACCTTAGATCTTCTCCAGTATCCAATATCAACACAATTTGATTGCCAATAAAAGCTAGTATCTTATAATTTCAGGATACATACTAGGCTGAAGAAAAGAAACAAGCAAGAAAAGCCCTGAAGATATGACACTATGAATGCAAATATCAGACTAGCTCTCAAAATGCCAATGGTATACTTACAATCTTCATGGAGATAAGCTAGTCCACGAGCTGCACCAAGTGCAATCCTAAAGCGTGTTGCCCAGTCCAGTCCTGGCCCACCTTCCCCTACAAAAATTTAAGAATATATTGCACTAGTCTGACCAGCTACAGTTAAGTAATACTTGAAACAAGTTTTAACTAACCATGAAGATGGAAATGAAGGGTATTGTTTGACACATAGTCATATAGAAGCAATCGTTGGCTCTCAGAAATGCAGTAACCCACAAGTGAAACCAAGTGGCGGTGGTGTATGCGACTAATAATCTCAACTTCAGCTTTAAACTCCCGCTCACCCTGTCCTCCCCAAATATTAAGCTGTTTAACTGCTACCTCTCTCCCATCTGGCAAGCAACCTTTATAAACAGAACCAAATCCACCTTTCCCCAAAAGATTCTGTGATGAAAACCCATTTGTTGCTTCGACTATTTCTTCATATGTAAACCATGTCTTTGAACTGTCTAATCTGTCGGATTGTGTTGATGAAATGAATATGTCACTGCTAGAGCCACTTCCCATTAAGGGAGCAGGAGATCCCATCTTCTTTAAATTTGAATCTGGATAGAAAGTTCTGAAGCCTTCAAACTCCAATAAATGACAGTACTGAAATGAAATATGCCTAAAGAAGCTAAAACAAATTACCTACCAATAAAATGCCACTAGAATTCATAATCGCAGTTGCTTTTATTACAAGAATTTGATTATCGTAACTCCTAGTCTGTCACATGCAATATCAATGGTGAAGGACATATTAGATGTTACCTATAAGGTACTTTTAAATTTTTTATTTGTTCATTAGCTAAAGCTCATACCATCAATAAGTAGCCTCATAACAGGGTAAAGAGCATTAATTCATGACTAAGCAAAACATTTACCTGATGAATAAGCAGGCATAATATAACCTCCGTTGTGTCCTGAAGCTACTTTTCTCCACTTCATGCACCAGATACCCAATCCAATCAGGATGAGAATTATTACTACTACAGACACGCTAATACCTGCAACAACTCCAACACCTATACCATTGCTATGTCTGGATTTTGAATTTTCTTGCATAGTGGTATTCACAAATGGAGAAGGAGAAGGTGGTGGATGAAGGAAAGAAGGAGACCCCAACCTTAATGGTGGAGGTGGGGGCAACCGCCTTGGAATAGATTTTGACGGTGAAGGAGCTGGCGGTGGATTTCTAGGAGTACGGATAGGTGGAGGAGGCGCTTCCTTTGCAGGAGTTGAAGGTGGGGCTGGGGTTGAATTGCTAGGTGGTTCGGATGGTGAAGATGCAGGTGATGGGAAATGTGTTGACGATGCAGGTGGAGGTGGACTCTTGGGTGGATCTGCTGTTGGTGGTGGAGGAGAGCTTGGTGGTGGTTCTGGTACAGGTGGTGGAGGTGAATACTGTGGTGGTGGTGAATATTGTGGTGGTGGAGCCGATGTTGGCGATGAAGGGGAGCTCTTTGGTGCATTTATTACAGGCGTTGGAGGTGAATTCTCTGGGGTTGGAGCTGATGTTGGTGGTGGAGGAGAGGTCTTTGGTGGAGAGGAAGTTTGTGGTGGTGGAGAAGAGGTCTTTGGTGGAGAGGAAGTTTGTGGTGGTGGAGTAGAGGTCTTTGGCGGGGAGGAAGTTTGTTGCGGTGGAGGAGAGGTCTTTGGCGGAGAAGAAGTTTGTGGTGGTGGAGGAGAGCTCCTTGGTGGATTTTTAACTGCCGGCGGAGGTGAATTATGAGGTGGTGGAGTTGACGTTGATGGTGGAGGAGAGCTTTGTGGTGGATTTGTTACTGATGGTGGAGGCGAAGTTCCTGGAGGAGTTGGTGGAGGCACAGGAGGAGGTTTGCTCACTGGTGAACTTGCTGACATTGGGGATTGTGGTGAAATTGACGTTGATGGAGGGGCAAAACTAGGTGGTACAAGATCTGTAGGCGCTAATGGTGGTGTTGCTGGTGGGGGGACACTAGGAGGGGGAATAGGTGCAAAAACAACTGGAGGAGGTTCAGGTGGTGGTGATGGTATTGCAGTAGGAGATGTATTTGGAGGTGTGGTTGTCATCAATACTTATCCAATCTTACTATATTTCCCTCTAAGATCATATAATTCATCAATGCAATACATGAATTTTAACAAAATTCTCAATTCATTGAACAAGCAAAAACTGAAACAATCTCAAAGATCAACCTCAAATACATACTCAGATTTCCAAACTTCGGAATTGCAGATAAGAAAAGCACCAAACTTCACCAACCAAAGCGTAAACTTAAAAAAACATACTTCAGAACTCACTAACCCCGATGGAACCAAACCACCATGAATCTCGATAAACTGATTCAAGTAAGTACCCAAGTTTCTGCGCTAAACCCAGATCACCAATCCCAGTTTCAAGTAAAACCCTCGAACCATTTATCACTCTAAAACCCAGAGAAAAACGATTAGCTCCAAACCGAAACCCTACATCAACTTCCAAACTATAATCCAAGTACCACTCAGATTACTACACCAAGACTAAAACCAATATAAGAACTTTCTATCAACAAGCCATCCAGTATCACGAGTGTACAGAACATCAGAGCATTAACACTCCCTCCTGTCGGTTAACAAATGCACCAAAATCTGTATCATCGAAAAGCAACCAGATGCCAAAAAGACGTAAAGATTTCACCTTTCTTTTGCCACGTCTCTGGACGCTTCAAACAAATCTAACCCAGGCAAGCTCAGGTGGCTCTTATAAACTTTGACCCTCGCTTTGTTAAAAACACGGAATGTGGGTCCTCAAAGTCAAACCAGATTACGGTAGCCAGACCCAGTTTGTTGTGTTTTCAAATTCAAAACCGGATAACAGAATCGTTAGCAAATATCATGCACGATTATTCTCCAAGATTCATTTAAAGCAACGAACTTGCTTCATGTTGACGTCTAGCAACCATAAAAAAGACATAAATGGTTGTGATTAGTATAAATAATGAAGCTTAGAAGACATAGATTTGGTAAAAAGCCAAACTTGTCAGATTCTTTTTCTTTGTTTATTACCTTAAAAGAATGTTTCTTTATGTCCAAAATGACAAAGATTTTGTTAAGAATTTAATACTCTTTTTCTCCAAATAATTCATTTTTTAATAATTTGCACGATCGATATTAATTAAAAGTAAGATTGCAGAGTAGTTAACTTTTTCAAATTCTACATTCCAGCAGATTAGATTAAGAATCAAACTCGTTTTTATTTAATATACAATAAAAAATAATTAATATAACTTTCCGATTGATAACGAGAATTCCTTTTACTCGTCTTATTAATTTAACTTCTGATCCGATTTTTAAAATATTGTTTAAGATTATATCATAATTAGTATAATGAGATAATATTATTTTAAGAATATGGATTAAAAATCTCATTATTAAATTTTGGATTATTATGATTAATTTAAACAATGTGGAACTATTACAAACATTAATATGATTAAAGTCCTTGGAATAAACTACTTAATGAAATATATATGATTCTCAGTCTACTTTGTGGCAAAATAAGCCAATTTTAAATTAGTTAAGGTGTTAATAAATATGATGTTTTAGTTCGGGTATGATTCTGTTCAATTTAAAGGTAACAGATTTGACTTGAGTTGATCAAGTTTTAGATAATATTTAGATTTTTTTTTACTTTTAAGTTTCAGGTTGGACTGTACTTAAATTGTCCGATTGAACTTAACTCTAAACCTTAATTTATCAAATATAAATGATCTTTTGAGTAAGAAATGCCATTTTAAAATTTTAAATTAAAAATAAATAATCAAGTTTAGTCCGACTCGATTGAACTTCCCTTCATCTAAGCTTAATCAAACTCGGGTTCAAGTTGCAAGTCTCTCTAAAAGCCTGAGTCCGGCTCGGCCCAATACGAAGCCTACTGTTTGTGAAAAGGCAAAGCAAATACAAGGGTTTGGGTTTAGTGGTTGAGTAGTATGCTTCCCAATTAATTTTGGATATTCAATCTTTACTTAGGGAAGAGAGACAATATTACTCCTTTTAATATTTATGGGTCTGTTTTAATTATTAAATTTATTTTTTCTACAATCCAAAAAATTGATTAATTAAGTAATGAGTGGAATAAGATATCAAATATATCCGAATTTCTATTTTTAAGCATTAGATATCACAAACTTATATATAATAATAATTGAGAAATTTTAATTGTGTTGAGTTTTTATTTTTTTTAAAATTTAATACATAAAAATTTATATATGTATTAATAATAACCTAGTGCAGCGTCAATTAAAATTTAAAAAATATTTAAAAAGGAAATATTTCAAAATATATATTTTTCATGTGTCATGACAAAATTAAAATATATTTAATAAATTATTTGAAGATTGTGATATTTGAAATAATTTACACTTCTCTTATCAATATTTATAAAAATAATTCATCACCACCACCACCACCACCATCATCATCACAACCAGTTGAACCCCGCACTAATGCAGAGTTTGAAAAAATCTGTTAATACGCAGCCTTATTCTTATAAATATTATTTTAATTTTAATAAAATGCTTATGATGACCATGTCAAAAACAAATATTTATATTCTGGGTCCTCAGTTATTAATGCAGTGATCTTGCAGCAGCCAAAAGTCCTGAAATGAGCTTTAAGCTTTTATGGGAAATTGACTTTTTAAAACTATTTTCAGATTTCCAAACCAATTTTGTTTAGGAAAGAAGACTGAGCATACACAAGGAAGACTTCTTAGTCTTCATCATTTTTCTCATTTTCACGAACAGAATGTTACTAGGGTTAGCATTTAGGCTCAGACCAGCCTGAAATCTATGCCCGAAGCGGGAGTTGACCGGAATCCTGACCAGACTTGGTAGGGCCGATCCAAACCAGCTTAGACCAAAACAACGTCGTTTGAAAAACCAATTGATCAAAACGACAGGCTATTGTTGATTGTCAACCCTAATTTTACCTTAATTTTCACAAACAGTAACCACATAATCCGCCATTAATGGCAAGTTTCTATACTTCTGCAAAATGCAACAGCCAAGTTCAACTGCAAGAAGGAAAAAAAAAAAAAAGGCAAACATAATAACATAATCCATTTCCATTATCATCATTAGATGGATTGCACCTTTACAGGAGTAAGACCATGACATAAGTGAGGGAACTGAGGAGCACCTAAGACCACACTGCACGGACCAAGCTCACAAGAAAGCTACTTTTTTTTGGTAATGTCTATTCTTTGCAGCTATCAGTGCTCTCAATTTAGAGCTCCATTGGTTTTGTGTTACTGTTTTTTGTTAGTGCGTCTTGAGAAGATACAACAATGGAAAAATATGTCCAGAATTGATTATGCTACCTTCTAAATGCTTTACTTTTGAGTCTTAGGGAACATATGCATATTCAGAAAAGAAAAGGTTCAAAATCAGTCAAATTATGATAACTTTAACCAACTCTATTCCTGGATCTTCAGTGCTAATACTGGTTCCACTAGATTTATAGAACTTCAAAACTAAGGTTGTCAAGTTGCCAGAATCGTGGTGGCCTCCATAGACAATCCAATCTGTTGTCCTTTTGTTTTGACGAGCAGAAATCAGGAGGTTTAAAATGAAGCTTTGCTAAGAGACTTTGAGCTGAGTAAAGGGTCTGCGTCGACTTGATAGTCAAAGATGAAAACATTGGGCAAACCTGAAACTCAGTTTAACTTGTTGGCCTTTCTAGTGTTTCTTCTTAAGATTATCTCAGCTGCCCAACTCTTTCCTATGTCAGTCTGAAATTTTCCTACAGAAGAAAACATTGAGCTGAAATGAAGAACAGTTTGAATATTCAAGTAATACTAAAGAATGAGTTGGCCATGAATAATGCTTGCAGTTGCATAATAGTAACTCTACCTGCTGTTGAAAGGAAAAACTCATCCAAAACTTTCCCATGTTCTGCACAAATATAACGATCTATTATCAGACAACTCAGAGAAAAATCAAGCAATTAAAAAAAATATTAATCTGAAATCTTACCCATTTCATACTCCAACGCTTGCAAAATCATCTCAACCTGAAAGGAAGGTAAGCAGGATCATCAAATGTGAGTCTACAATGAATATGTATTACAGGACAACACAAGTATGGAGATTACAATGAGACCGACTACCCACATCCTTGGCTAGAGGTAAAACAACTACATTTATGGTTATCTTAAGCCCTCAATTGTCTTTTTTGAAATAGCTTTTATGAAGTACGAGCTATCAATGCTTTTAATTGTTTTAAGGTATAGAAACACTTAGCTATGAGACAATATTGTATGTTGCAATGTTGAAAACAAGACTTTTACATGCTTTATGGACACCCTCAACCTATTAAAACAAATGATCTACATATACACATACTTTATCAAGATCTTTCACAAGATTGGCCTCTAAAGAAGCATTGTTTTCATACTCCGCCCATAGTTCTTTGATCTCGTCAGCTACAATAAGAGCATATCCAATTTCAGAACAGTTTAAAGGCAATATAACAAACCAATCCAACTGCAAGGCAGAATGGTTTTATGAAGTACCCCTCATTCCTCCACCAAGAACTTCGCACATTTCATTTAAAGCTGCTTGCTCCATTCTGCTCTTTTCATGTTTAGGCACACCATCAGATGGTGTTATATCTCCAACAATAGCTATCAAAGTCCAATCCCAACTCAAATCTCAAAAGAAAGGAAACAAAACCAAGTTGAATTATTTTAAGAAAAAAAAGAACCTGTTAGTCACCAATCCACAACATAAATATCTTCTTTCCTAAGAGAACTTGTTACAAATTGACAGATTATATCGTGATGATGATCCATCACACTTCTTATATAGGACAAGGTGTAAGTAGGTTTAGGTATGTCCTAATGCAAAATATAACAACCTAACCATTTATATCTTCTTAAAAGGATTAAATAATAAGCACTGTAAAGTCTTATAACATCAAGTGTCCTATTCTTTACTTCCAAATTTCTCCTTCTTGCTTAAGAATTTTCTTCTCTAGTTTCATCTCATACAACATCCATTCTACAAACCAGCTTGAGACCCTAGTGGAAAAACTGATCATTTAAGTTGCAATTGTAAGAATTAAGGGATTTGGAATTCATTCCATTTGTATTGACAAGCTAGTGAACCAAGGCAACCACATTTCAAATCAAGTGGAATTAATACCTTCTGCAATATCATGGACAATTGCAATCTTTATGCACCTGTTTCAGTGATGAAAAAGGGGTTAAATCAGGAATCAAATCCTAGCGGTATTTAAGGAGTCTAAAATCACCCCTTAAAAAATTAGCCTCTCATTACAAGTTTGGATTGTATAAAAAGGTATCCTGCAGGATTTTCAGGAACAGAAGCTCATAAATATACCTTATAAGTTGGGCCTAACCCAACCAAATGCCACTCATTTCCATGTCCCAAATGTCAAGATAAAATAAATGAGGTTACATTATTAACCTGTGAAAGGCAAATAACACAGAAAAATGGCAACAAGTTTGTGTGCAGAAGCATAATAAGTAGAGCAAACAGCTAAGATCCAAAAGCCAAAAACCAATACTTTACATAAGATGGGAACTGCAGTTCTATAGGAAGGCAAGTAAAAAGGGAACAGGGTAAAGCCTTGACATAAAATGGAAAAGTCCAACCTTTCGCGGTTTACACCAGGAAGATCACCAGCAATAAGAGCCATCAAAGCCATTCGGTACATATGATCAGCAATTGATTCAGGACCCTTTATTCCATGGTTGATCCAACCCTTACGTTTAGTGGTCTGACAAAGAGAGTGAGAGAGGGGTTAAAAAGCCTTTATGTGTAACTATTATGTAATGCAGGTCCCTTGAAATATCAAATAAGTCCTACCTGAGATGGGCTATCTTCCAAACATACATCTGATCCCTAAAACAATCCAATTCAATCTAAAAATCATTGACAAAAACTTGATAGACAAAATTTTCAAAGCCATGACTAGAAAGACACTTAGCAAGGACACATTTGAACATTATTTAATTATTTTTCTGCTCTAAGAATTTCAGCTATATAAGAAAAATGCAATCTTTAAACAAGACAGGCTAAAAAGGACTTAAATTTCTAACATCTAAGGCCTAAAAATCAAAAGGGTAAACAAAGAATCACACAACCAAATTGCCCATTTCGACATTTAACTCCGTACCTTCAATCGATGGCACAAAGTGAGAAAATCAATAGCAGAAGAAGAAGAGACATGGGATCTTAAAGGTTCGAAGCCGCCGTCAGAAGTGGTTTTGGTGTGAGAACGAACGGAGACAATTCTGGGAGTTGGTGAGCGGTAGAAGAACGGAAGAAGAGGAGAGCTGTGAGGTCGCAGAAAGCGATCAAGTGGCTGGTAATAGTGAGAAGCCATTACAGTATCTTGTGCCTGTCTCTGTGCTTCGGTGAACTGGCTGTTCCTATGACAGTAAAACAACTATAGTTCTATAGTTCTATTTTTAATTTTTAATTATTATTATTATTGTTATTGTTATTATTATTATTATTCGGTATAAAAATTTTGTACTTTGATATTTAAAATTATAAGGAGCATTAGTCTTTTATTTTTAATTATAGAACAACAAAATTTGATATTTTATTAATAAATTTGCAATAAAAATTATATTAGTTACATATATTAGTACTTTCAACCCAATAAATGAAATTAATTTTAACATTTTAAAGTAATTATTAAATGTAAATTTTATTATTAATTTTAATAAAAAAGATTCCATTAATCCATATTATTAATAGTAATAAATATTCAATTTGATAAGTATTATATTTAACTTAATAAACATAAATTGAAATAATTGTGTAAACATTCTCTAATGATGACATTTGTATGACCAAGCTCGAACTCGAATCTAGTCGAACTCGAGTTAAAGTTATTCTGTCTGACTTGAAATTTGAATATATCATGAAATGATATTGATTTATTAATTAATTAAAAAAATATGGTTTAGTCCAAATCCAAAATTAGGCTTGAGAGTTTGAACGTCACCCAATCCAATACCAATTCTAATATTGTCAAATGTTATTCAAGTAATATTTAGAGATGGTAAAAACAACCCAACTTAGGGCCCGACAGAAATCACAAAACGACATCATTTTATTAAAGTTTTATAAAAAAATATGACGTCCGATTGACTCGAGAATATGAGGTCGGGTCATCCTTAGCAATATTTTGAGAGAGTCACATTAATAATTATGGAGATATTATAACTTATAAATACAAACTATAAATAAACTCAAATTAGAGTAATATTATATACGTGCAATTATATTAAATTTGTGTCACGAGTAACATATGAATTTGATATTTATCGATATTGAAAGTCTTACCAGATATAATTATAAATTTTTATTATCTTTGGATCAAATAGTTTTAAAACTTGATCGACCTATATAGTGATTTGACTTAACTATTTTTACTGGTTTTATTATTGTTACAACCACTGTAATCATTTATTGTACATGGAGGAGAATGTTAGTAGTTTTTTAATGTTGAACGACAATTAATTATGATTTTAATAAATTTATGATTAACGAATATAATTTAATTCAGTTGAAGATAATAAAGTAACCTAATAAAAATATCAGGTTTAATGGGCTGAAGTCTAGTGAAGAAAATGGACCATAATCAATATAGGTCAAACATATATTGAGCTTATAATAAGGAGACCCTATATATACCTAAGGTCTCCTACTTCTGCTTAAGTAAGTCATTAACGTTCAGAAACTCTTAACTGTTAAGAGATTCACGAGTTAAGAAAGATGTCCGGTTGATCAACTTTCGTAAAGTGGTTAAGAAAGTTCAAAAGTTCAGCATCGAAAAGCTCATCCGAAATTATGGAAAGTAAATAAAGAAAATTAGAAGGTGGGTTGCGTAGAAAGAAGCATAACCAAGCATGTTAAGCATTATCTTTTCTCTAACTATGAAGCTTCTTTTTATCTTTTATTGTTCATTTATTTTTCTTTTTAGTTCCTATTTTTGTATCTTCTTTGGTTATATTTTATTTATTTATTTATTTAATTATATGTTCCTAATCTTTTAGCATATCAATTTTCATATCTTCTCTTTTATCATACATCATTTTTTTATTGTCACATTCACATGTGAGTCTACCGAAAACAGCCTCTCTATTTTGTAGAAGTAAGGCTGTGTACCATCAGATCTCCCTAGACTCTGCTTTGATGCGAGACTCGGACTAGGTGTTGTTTGTTAATATTTATATGTAAAATATGTGGAAATTAATGTTAATAAAAATAAATAAAATGTCATTATTTTAAATTTATATTATGATGTAAAAATATAAAGTATGCAGGATAATATATTAATGAACTATTTTGTAATTAAAAAAATTAAAAACTATTTCATAAATTTAAAATTTTGTTATCCAGTATTAACGGGTATTAGTACTGTTTCGTACCAGAATCCAATCTAGTACCAAAGTCGATACGGTATTCATAACAAAAATTCATTGTAAATTAAGTACAATTTTATTTATAATAGAAAATATTTCAATTATATATTTTTATAATATTATTTGACTACATAAAATCAGTTCGTGATACTATATTAATCTTATATTCAATCAATATTCTAAAATAATTTGGTATCAAAATGTAAGAATTATAAATTACATCATTTTGAGTAAAAAATAGATAAAAATTAATAGAATATGACAAATGAAATTATATAATATTTGAATAATATTACAAAAACAAGTAATATTTTCAAATCATGAGAAGTGAAATAAAAAAATCCAAATAATATTACATTCTATTATTATTATTATTATTATTATTAATAAACATAAGCAAGAGTTCCTAATATTGATATTGTTAAACACCAAAGACTATGGCCGTGTTTGGAGAACGACGTTTCAGCTATTTATTAGCTGTTTGACTCAAATGAATAGTTTGACTCATATTGAAAAGTTGATTACATGTTTGAATAGGAGCTGGATGAGTTGGCTGATTAAACCCAACCAGCTATTTTTTCAC
>JANIIA010000001.1:1124861-1136671 GCA_027478495.1 Erythroxylum alaternifolium
CTTATAATTAGTGCTCCACTAGATAAGTTGAACAAAGATAGGATTTTTATTTTTTTCTCTATAAGATAGGATTTTTACTTTTTTCTGTATCAAACCCTCCACGATACAGTAGCCTGTGACAAGGTAATATGTAGAATGACATAGGAGATCGAGATCATTACTTACTGGCTCTCTGTATTAGGTATGAAGTCACAGTGGGGTGATGGAAAATTGGTCAAAGTGATTGGAATATCATGGGTTTTGAGAGCTGTCAACCATTTGGAGATTTTATGATGTCTTTATCATTTTCTTTAATATCGGTGAAATCCTCATCTGCTATTAGGTATATGAAATGTTTGTAAAACCACTTGAAGATTTGGTAATTTAGAGTTGAGAGCAGGTTCAATCTAAGTAACTCTTATAGGCTCTAACTTTGCAGCTCCCTTCACTATCACTCGAATTTTCAACCCTTTAAGTTGAAAGGCTCTTGAAAAGCGCTTGTTTCTCTACTTGGATCATACTTCTTTATAGGCTTTACAAATGAGAAAGGTCGAGACTTATGTGAACTTTGTAATAGTTGTTCAAAGGACTAGATGCTCTTTATTGAAGCAAAGCAAAGTTGTAGGAAAAGAACAATTATTTCCTATTCATTTATGACATCTACGCTTAGTGCACAACTTCATTACCATTACCAGTCAAATTCTCTTTACAACCCTACTTGTTCTTTTACTTACTTTTGACTTCAACTCCAAGCTCCATTGATTTCAAATTTCCATTAAGTTTACTGGCAATTCGCTATGTCCTTCCAAGTGGCGCAAGAGATGAAAGAGAGGCCATGTAATGGACCCAAAGGAAGAACTGAGTTGACCAGAAAAGGACATATCTTCGTATAAAATACAACTTTCTCACATTGGTCTAGAATCCACCAAATTAAGGGCATTGTCTAAATGCAAACTCAAAGAAAATTTTCACAACTTTATGTAAATTCTGTTTAGCTGATTGAATTATTTTAAAGTATCTCTTTTACTAAATTATTGAGTCAGCTCCACAGGAATAGACATTGGAGCTCTTCCGAATTTTGTTTTTAGTATAAGACAAATGAGGAACAGATATATATGTATCTGATAGCTACTAAATGGTATGAACCTAAGTCGTATGATAAAGCTAAAAACTAGGACAGGAGTCCCTACTTTAGAGACACTTGGAGGTAAGGTCTCTGTCAGGTGCTAGTCCAGGCTAAGGGCACCAGTTCCAGGACCCATTGGAACAGCAGTTGAAGCTATTGTCCCAGTAAAGGCCTGAACTGCAAATGTAAGTTAATGTCTCTTTCAAGTTTATCAACTATTACTCCCTATTATAGACAAGCTTTTTGTCTGATCATCAGTAATGAACAAACCCATCTCATTAACTGATATGTTCCTTACTTCCAGCTGCTAGATGATCATGAATTATGGCAATAATACTTTTGAATAAAGAATAAAGTTATCATCTTTGAAGACCAAGTCAACGACGTAAGTATTATGGTTTCTGCATTGCACGTGCACCCAGCGGAAGAAGACTATAATTAGTGTGAGTTGATCATGCTTTTTCTCATGCATAAAACTATATTCTATTTTGGTACTATACCAGCTAACTTCATGTACTGTTTACATAGAGGGTCATCACTGTCAGTTCATTATCGGACGGCCGAGTCTCTGTCATACACACATATACATACATACATACATATATTTATATATATGTATTTATAGATATAAAAGTATATAGATGCAGAAAGGGAGGGAAGAAGAATTGTGGAGTGGTTGAAGTGAAAAGAGGAAGCTTTTGCTTTTTAAAGTTGGCTGCTTTTGGATAGATTATAGGGGCTGTCTGTTGACTGTGGAGACACAATGGGAGTGTAATAGAATCAATAAAGTAGAACTCAGATGGGCCATAGGAAAATATGATCTTCAAACAAAAAAAGAGAGAGAGAGAAAAAGCTACTGTGGGAAATAATAATTCACACAACAGATATATCATCAGGAACATTTCTGCATCATCGGTCTCATGTTCACTCCCTCGAGATTCTCACCTTTTTTCTAATGATGTCGAAGAAGCCGAAGCCACATGAAGGAAAGAATGGAATTTTTGGGAACTTAATTCAAAGAAAATGGCAAATCTCAGGGAATGTTGGATTCCCAGAGGCCACAGTAAAAGAAGCTTTAGCAAAACCAAAGCGGAACACTTGTCCACTATCTGACACCAAAAACCTGCCTGACCTACAAAACTGATTCTTTATTCTACTAATAATAAATATTTAACAATGCTTAATTGTGTATGATGTGCTTTACCTTTTGTATTTTCTAATATTGTCTAGGAATAGAATAGGCTACTTAGAATTATCTCCATCATTACTTTTTCTCTAAACCAATGCATGATTGGAGGAATTTTCTTTTGCAATCATCTTTTGATATTATCTAGATTTGCTTAATCTTGCTTCTAGCTTTTATATATTCCTAACTTAATGCATTGATGAACCGGTGGTAGGCATGTTACCTTTCTTCAGTCTTTAGCACCGAACCTCTGGTTTTCTTGGTTTCTGACATCAGTTGCGAGTGAGTTGGTGCAAAGTAGGCGTCTCTCGTAAAAAGCTTCTACATGTCAAAACAGGACAAAACCCATATCAAGATTGCTTCCCCTGAATCTTTCAAATATAGCACACTACACCTATCAAGACTTCACTTGTTTCTTTCTTTTTAAAACAAGAAACTGTTTTTGAAAACTGGGTAGTATCTGGTTTTGTATTTGATTCAATGGAAGGAAGGGAAAAGGGCAATCTTTTTTGTTGTTTGGCTTTGTTCTGCTTATGGACTTCTGCATGTGGGTTGCTCTCTCCAGAAGGTGTCAACTATGAAGGTAATTGAAGTTTTCTTGGAGTGAAAAAATAGATTTTCTTTCGTAAGTTCTGAACTAACAAGTTGATTTCTTCCAAAACTAATACAGTGGAAGCTTTGATGGGCATTAAAGGTTCACTGAATGATCCTCACAATGTTCTTAACTGGGATGCAACTGCTGTAGATCCATGTAGCTGGAACATGGTCACTTGTTCACCTGATGGTCTAGTCATTGGATTGTAAGTAGTACTAAAACACACGAGAGATGAAAAGGATAAAAGCAGCTGAACTAAAACACCTCGTTTGATTATTCATTTAAGGGATATTATCTAAAGTAGTTAACATGAACTTATTGCAGAGGAGCTCCAAGCCAAAGTTTATCAGGTACTCTTTCACCAAGCATAGGAAACTTGACGAATCTTCAACTTGTGTGAGTATTCAATCAATCCTTTTCAACGAAAGTATGCTCTCTTGTACAGTTGTTTTATTGTACAAAATATTTTCAGGCTTCTGCAGAACAACAATATCTCAGGACACATACCATCCGAGCTTGGAAGGCTTTCAAAGCTTAGAACACTTGATCTTTCTCATAATTTCTTCACTGGAAAAATTCCTAGCAACTTGTCCCATCTACAAAGTCTTCAATATCTGTAAGTTTATAAAAGTTGTCTTATCTTGACATCTTTCCCTCTCTTTTTCCAGTTTTCCTTTTTTTTTTTCAAACATTAGCAGAAATCTGACTGCTATTGTGTTCTTGGATTGGTTCACAGGAGGTTGAACAATAACAGTCTTGGTGGAGAAATACCTTCTTCCTTGGCAAACATGACCCAGCTTACATTCTTGTAAGTGCCTTCCATGATTTTCTTCCTCAGTATCAACCATGCATGATCATAACTGTTCATGTTGTTCTCTAGCCTACTTCAACATGGGTATTGTTTGTCTTTTTAGGGACTTGTCTTACAATAACTTGAGCGCTCCTGTGCCCCCTTTTCATGCTCGAACATTCTAGTAAGTCAATCCAAGTTGTCAGTTTTGCTTTTTTTCTTTTCATTGATCTGAATGGAAATAAAAGTTTTATACAATTCTTGTATTGTTTATCATAATTCAACGGTTTTGGATGTCCACAGCATTGCAGGGAACTCTATGATATGTAGAACTGAGCAAGAATGTTTTGGAACTACACAGATTTCGCAATCTTTGTCAACGAACGATCATCAAAGTACTAACAGCAAGTTCATGATCGTTTTTTTCCTGTTTTCTTTGCAAATTACATGTTCTTATGTTTTGTTAATGCCCCGTTTTTTTTTTCTTAAGATTCTCAGGATTCTGGAAGCAGTAAGGGCCAGAAAATTGCCTTAGCCTTTGGCTCAAGCCTAGGATGCATCTGCCTGTTGAGTCTTGGAATCGGTTTACTGCTTTGGTGGAGGAGAAGATGCAATCAACAAGTGTTCTTTGATGTTAATGGTAAGCAAGGAACAAAATCTTCAGAAATTATGGTTGAAAGAAGCAAAGATGTTCTCTAATGGTTTCTTTTGAATCTTTCAGAGCAAAACCGTGAGGACTTCAACCTGGGAAACTTGAAGAGATTTCAATTCAAAGAACTTCAGGTTGCTACAAACAATTTCAGCAGCAGGAATTTGATAGGAAAGGGAGGTTTTGGAAATGTCTACAAAGGGTATCTCCAAGATGGAACAGTAGTAGCTGTCAAAAGGCTCAAAGATGGTAATGCCATTGGAGGAGAGATCCAATTTCAGACTGAAGTTGAGATGATTAGCTTAGCTGTTCATCGGAATCTCCTCCGTCTCTACGGCTTTTGCATGACGGCAACAGAGAGGCTACTAGTTTATCCCTACATGTCTAATGGCAGTGTAGCTAATCGTCTAAAAGGTATGCCTTCTATCAGCATTTGTCGGTAATTCTTCCATTTTTGCTTCAGATGCTGCCTGGAAATTGTAATATGCCGAAATCACAACAGCAAAGTGAGCTGAAATGATCTGTTTCTTGTTCCTGCAGGTAAGCCAGCACTGGATTGGGGTACAAGGAAAAGGATTGCCTTAGGAGCTGCACGAGGTTTATTATACTTGCACGAGCAGTGTGACCCCAAGATTATTCACAGAGATGTGAAGGCTGCAAACATATTACTGGATGATTACTGTGAAGCTGTTGTAGGAGATTTTGGGTTGGCTAAGCTGTTGGATCACCGGGACTCACATGTCACAACAGCTGTGAGGGGTACTGTTGGCCACATAGCTCCAGAATATCTCTCAACAGGACAATCTTCTGAGAAAACAGATGTTTTTGGGTTTGGAATCCTCCTACTCGAACTCATATCTGGCTTAAGAGCCCTGGAATTCGGGAAGTCTGCAAATCAGAAAGGAGCAATGCTTGACTGGGTAAGCAAAACATTGATGTTTTGAGGTCTTACTTCTGATATATGTTCCCAGGCTAATGCAAAATCCATCCGTGGCTGAGTTTAGTTTCTTTACTTACCTACAGGTGAGGAAGATCCATCAGGAAAAGAAGCTGGAGTTGTTGGTTGACAAGGATCTTAAGACCAATTATGATCGAATTGAGCTTGAAGAAATGGCTCAAGTAGCTCTGCTCTGCACCCAGTACCTTCCAAGCCACAGACCAAAAATGTCAGAAGTGGTCCGAATGTTGGAAGGAGATGGACTAGCAGAGAAATGGGAGGCTTCTCAGAAAGCTGAAGCAACAAGATCCAGAGCCAATGAGTTTTCTTCTTCAGAGCGGTATTCTGATCTTACTGAAGACTCTGTATTCCTTGTTCAAGCAATGGAGCTCTCAGGACCCAGATGACATTCTCAATAACAGAAATGACATTTACAGACTTCCCTGAAGGAACTCTATCTATGAGAAAAACAAGCTGCTTGTACATTAGCAAAATTGGAGATCAAAAAGCTGTGACAAATATTCTGAGTGTACAGAATCTGGACTGGAAAATGAGATATAGTTGAGTGTTACATGTATTAAGCTCTTCTGAAATTGAAGCTTTTCCTTTTTTTTTGGAATTGTTCTACCAATCTGGTTGCAATAAAAGTAAATTTTACATAGTTTCAGTTCTTCTTCTGAATTTATCTCTTATGGTTCTAAAGGTGGTCTCATTGAAAGTACTGTGCAATCTAAAGGTGCAGTTCAAGACTACCTCCACTTCTGGAATGCTAATCTAAGAGCACTTAAATAATAGAAAAGAAGCATCTATAGCTACAGAGGGTTGAAGATAAAAGTGTTTACTAATAAAACCCATTCATCAACATGAACATTGGAGGTAGTTGATTATCATTTCCACAGTTCAATTTAGGCATCTAACAAAGTGATACTCAAGTTTGCAAAATAGAGATCTAGCTCTTGAATACTATCTCTTTGGTAAAAATGATCCAAAGAAAGAACAAGAAAATAGAAATCTTCTCCAATGCAGTGTAGATAAACTGGAAGATGGAATTGATGTACATAACTTTGCATGGTCTAATATCTGATGGGATGTTATACAACTATTGAAGCTTCTAAACAATATTAACGTTCTCATATATCCACAAAAAGGAATCTTGGATAAGAAAGAGAAAGAAGATATTGCAAGGAATACACACTGCCTTAATCTTGCATGAAAAAGATTGCAGCTTGTGCAGAAGCCCGTCTAAACTGTAGCAACTCAATCAACATACTTAATCTTCTTTCTGTTACATATAAACTAAGGGCGATACTCATCATCTCAAGAACTGGCGAATTTGCAAGTAAAAATTTGATAAATTCCATCTCGTGTGGCACACCAGATATATCTGTCATCTTCACAACTTTAAGATGCCTAAAAGTGCAATCTTTAGGGAATATTGTTGCCCAGAAATCCAAGTTAGGAGCTTCTGTGGTAGCCGTTGCATTTGATGAGCCCTATAGCGAACCGGGAAGCACAACAAATGCAATCACAATCTCTAATTTGTAAATGAATACAATACCATGCACAATATAATGTTTTCGCGAAAATGTTTGCAGCAACAAGCTAGTGGTTCAACCTTGACATACCGAAATTTGAAGTTCCTTCAAATGAGGAGAATTAGTGATCAAGCGGAGGACAACAAGCATCTCTTTCGTATCTTCGAAACTAACTTCATAAAGCTCAATAACTTTTAGGTAGCTAAAAGTGATTGGCCGCATTCCTTGATAATCTCCAATGCTTAAATACTTAAAGAAGTAGAGATCAAACTCATAAATTAAACAGGGTATGACTGTTGATATAATCTTGCTGAATCAATTATCAATAATATGGCTAAATCAATGTGTTACCTTCGTGAAGTCAATCTGCCCAGTGAGCCTTTGAAGATGAGGTACACCACCAAGAAATTTGATAAAACTGCAACTTGAGCATTGCTCAAAATATTCAGCGTTATCAGTCATATACATAGCAACTGATACAATAACTAACAGTGGAGTATGCTCCAGACAAATATCCGTGAATTCACCTTCCAAATACAAGAACTTTAGGTTTGCAGCACGGATATTCAGAGATAAGCTATCAAAATAAGATAATAAAAGACGCTCAAGAAGAGGGCAACTTGAAATAAGACTCTCTATTGCCTCAGGAGCAATCGAAACTTGATGAAGACTGAGGCTTTTTAACCATGAGAATCCCTTAAAAGCAGGAGGTGGATCTAATTCACATCGAATAAGCTCCAAGTGTGTTAACTTCTTACAATTGAAAAGACTAGATGGTACTTTATACCACTTCCCTTCACCTAATTCTAGTACCAACTCCTTAATGTCACCCCTTGAGAGGAAAAGCACCCATTGATCAATATCTGGATAGCATTGCCAAAAGGAAGTAGCAAGCTGAAACTTGTTAATAGGTCCTTGGTGAAGAAGGAGTACTCGTGTGACAAACTTTATGAAGCTGTGCTGCTCCAGCACCCCATCATTATACATACTAAGACATCTGTCATCAAAAACAAGGTCAGGAAGTGTTGTCCATCGGTATCTCCATTTGCTTGACAAGATGCAGGTCCTAACAGCATCTCTTATCGGCAAAAACGTCAGAATGGTTTCTATAATGCTCTCGGGGAGATCACTTATACAATCCACAGCTTTTAGATCTTCCATGACCACTTCTCCTAAAGACAATGTACCATACGATAAAACTCTAACCGTCAGCCAAAATTTTATATTCAAGCAGAAAAGAGCTAAAATTGTGAAGAAACTATTGAAATTTTCACTCCTTGAAGCCTAAAGCACCGTTGGCTAAATGACACAGATTTATACACAAACCCTTTCCCTCTGAAACTTAACAGAAAGTAAATCTACAGAAAACCATGGAAAGCAAATGGAACATCTAATCATTTCACAACTCCTAAACCAAATCAAGCTTTGATTTTTTCTAATCTTTCAGATCTTTCGAGACTTCCAGAGGAAAAAAATGAAGTACATTAGCTAAAACAAGAACTTGGATTTCTGGATAAAGGGAACGACCCCAATTCGCATAATCACTAGAACAGTTCCAACGAATCACAAACAATAAAAAGTAACAAAATTTTTCAAGAAACGAATCGAACCATTCAAAATTCAGGAAACAAACAATAGGGAAATTGAAAACAAAATTCATATAAACAAATCCGCAGTAAAATATGTCAAATTTAACACAATCCGGAAAAAGGTTATTTAAAGATGAGATTAAAAGACTAAAAAATGAGAAAAAAAAACTTACCTGAATCACTCAGATTGAGGGGAAAAGAAAAAGATTGGAACTTGGAAGAACCAGAAAAGCTAGATGGTGCTGTTCGGTTCTGTCCAGTGTTTCTTAGTCTTATGTTGTCTTTTTCCGGTTTTCTGTTGAGAACGGCGCGTATTAAAACCTCAAAGATTGTGAATTCTCGCTCTTTCACTGTTCTAATATTGCTTTTTAATATTTAACTTTTTAATTCCAAAGTTTTTGGATAATTCTATTTCTACAATGTGTTTGAAAATTAGTTAAATTAGTAGTCTTTTCTTAGTTATAAGTTCCCAGTTCAAATTCCACTAGGAATTAATTTTTGTTTATTTATTGTTAGGTAAGTAATTGAAAATTTAATGTAAGTGACAAACAATTATAATTTTAGTTAAATTATACCTAAATTTGTGTTTTAAGTCATCGTCGTCATCATCACACCCAGTCCGAGTCTCACATTAGAGCGGAGTCTGGGAATGTTTGTAATTTTTGGAGTTTTGAATTGAAAGTTATGGAGTTTGAAAGTTGAGTTTGTGAGTTTTGTCGTGGTTTAGAACAGTCTGTAATGTTTTTAGCATAACTTCCAAAATATCGAACCAAATTGCATGAAATTGGTTTCATTTGGAAGTTAAGACATAAAGGAATAATTGTTTAGAAGAAAGTTTTCCCTAAATCCTTCGTTTTCATTGTTGAAATGATCAGGTAAAAGTGACCCGAAATTCTATTTCGGGAACAGCTGGAGAAAAAAAATGGGAGAGAGGGAGAAGATGCAATTTGTAGCTGAGTGGAAGTCGTCCTTATGCTTAAGCACGAGGGTGACATTGCTGAACTTGGTTGGGAAAGCACCGTCGTGCTTGACTTTGTTGGTTTGACCAAAGAGTTGACTCACCCTAAACAACCTTCCTTCTTATGACCATAACTTCTTCTCTAGGCCTTCAAATGATTTGATTCTTAAACCAATAGGTTCCTAACACATTTGTCTATCCCTCCATAAAATGTTGTAGCATTTGGAATCGAATTGACAAAGATTGATCAAATCAAAGTATGGAATCTGTTGGAATAGTAAAATAGGATTTTCTTCCTGAACAACCTTCAGTATTTTGATTATATCTGGATCTAAAGGATTTCAAATGAGATGATTTTTGATTTGGCGTAAACTAGAGATATAGTCCTACAAACGTTATCAAGAAATATCATTTTGATTAGTTCTCTAAGATATTGAATTTCTGAATGGAAGTTGTGCATAGTACACTATTTTTGAATGTGAACAACCCAATAATGTTTGACGTATATCTTCCAAATTACTGAAACAAATTGAGTAATTTTGGTGTTAATAGAAACATAAGACATAGATGAACACTTTTCTAGAAGAGAGTATAACCAAATTACCTCATTTTCACTTTCTGTTTGGACGTATACAGTAGACCCGAAAGGGGGGTCATGGAAAAATATGAAATGATTCAATGAGAAATGACCTGTGATTTTAATGGTTTTAATGAGGCATGAACCTAAGTATAAATTATACTTAGATGAGTTTTGATATAAGAATGATTTTGTGATGAAATTAAAGAAAAGATACTCGGGATTGTCATTGAGCATGCACTATCCATTACACATATACATGTGTGAAAAACTGAATGTTTATGCGATTGTGCAATTAATAATGAGTGTACAAAATGTGTTTTGCATAATGATGATACATGATAGAACATTTCCGTCCAGTCGTTTCCGGATCATGGAAGCTAATGCTAATCTGGAGTGTACTGTGAGTAGACCTAGATGGTCTCATTTCATTGTTTGTTCTGTTTTGAATTTTGTATCGCTTGACTACTGAATATCTATATAAATGTGATTGATTCTGTTGGTTTTCGGACAGGAGGTTTGATGATTGTGATGTTTGGTTGAGATATTGAAGTGCTGCTTGTATGTGAATGAGATGAACTAAGTGTATATAATTCGATTATTAAATGTGTTCTAAATGAGCATGTGCATGTAAGTGAAAATCTGATTCTCAACTTAATGTTGAATGCCGGATTAAGGTCCGATGATATAGGAATGTGATTGAATGGGATCATATAAGTGTGATTGATGCATTTCATTTCATGAATGCATGAAACATAATGGCAGTTGTGACCAGAGTAGCCACCGATCAGAGCTTAAAGCTCAATAAGTGAAAAAGATTCTCGAGCTTAAAAGTGATTCAGAGCCTCAGGCTCAACGTTTAATGAGCCCTCTATTTGACAGTTATCAATGAGCCCTATATGGGACAGTTATCAATGAGCCCTATATGGGATAGTTTAGGCACTCGATCACAACAAAGTAATAAATGAAAAGTGGGGTCTCATGCACATTACATATGCATAATACAAATGATTTATTGTATTGATTGCAAAATGTCAAATATTGTGAATGTGATTTATGTGTTATGTGACTGGGTGAGTCATCGATGATGGTCACTCACTGAGTTTGTAAAACTCACCCAAAATTTGCAAATAGTTTTTTTTCAAGATCAGAAGAATATCCCGTTAGACAAATGGGAGTATCCGTACAACATTCGAGTAAGGGATAGAGTTCAGGATCAGTTTGCGTCTGCAATAGTGTTTTCCTATTTTTTGTATAAATTTACATTATGCGATTTCTATAAAATAATTTATTTCGAAATTTTTGTATAATATGTATATAATGGTTTTTATGGTGGAATGTGAAGATATTACGACTAAAGTGTTTTGTATTTGTAATTGGACCCCAATTGGCTATTGAAATTCTATTGATTTTATTGTGTTGATGGAAAATGTTTATGAATGAAAGTGGGCCCGAATTGGTTATTATTTTCCTATATGATTGTTGTTGTTTCGTTAAAAAAAATTTATACTAATTTTTGAATGATTGAGTGCTCTAGCATGCCACCCTCGCGGGGCACGGACTCGAATATCACCCAAGATGTCGGGCACATGTCTTGCGGGAGTAGGGTGCTACATATGTGGTATCAGAGCCTAGAATTACTATCTTACATGGGCATTTTTCGAAATATGTTGCAAGTTACATGCACTGATCCCTAGTCTGAGTCGCATAAGTATGAGTCACACGCATGAGCATATGTTAAGAGTTTGAGTTGATAGAAATAGTGAGAAGAATGATGATATGTTAAAAAGTGAGAAAAATGAAAGTTTGTGGAGATATAGAAATGAGAAATAGTATATGGTTAGATATGACAGATAAAAGTTCAACACACTTGTATTGGTGAATGTATT
>JANIIA010000001.1:1136771-1162010 GCA_027478495.1 Erythroxylum alaternifolium
GGCAAGTGAAAGATGAGAGAGAGCTAGGTTCAATTTGAATGGAGATTGGCAACAAAAGTCATGGAGAAGGAGAAGGATATTGCCACAAAAATGAAGAAGAAGTAAGCAAAAATACAAGATCTTTTAATTTTCTTTCAAACACATGATAGCATTGGGGGGAGGCAATAAGGAGGCTCTTTAAAATTAAAAAGTTAATGACTTCATACATGCCACATGTCCAAATTCCCATGGATTTAAACTAGTTCTCTTATTTAACTAGTCCATTCAATTTCAATTTCTACTCTAATTGTCCCCCAATTTTCAATGGCACTTGTTAATAAATCCCTACACCATTTATAAAAATTTCCATTGCCATTTGATCCTTATTTCTACTACTATTCATCAACTGTTCTGCCACTTGGCATTTTTCCTAGTCCAAAAATATCCTTAAATCCAGAAAATTTCCGAATTATGTCAAAAAATTATAATTCACTACTTATCCTCTCCAACTCAATTGCTAACACATATAATTCACAATTCCCAATATAATCACATTAAATATCAGTTATACTTGAAAATTGTCAAATGAGTGCATATATAATCATTGTAATGTGTTCAAAAATTCAAATTCACATATGTGTATGCTAACATTATGCATGAGCATGAAAGGCAATTTCTTTAATCTCTCTTTGATCTCACACGTACCAAATTTTAGGGTTCCAACCTTTGCTGTAGGAACGAGATGCTACATTTCTCCCCTCCTTAATAAATTTCGTCCTTGAAATTCTTATTTGATTGATCAGGAAGGTAGGGGAATTGTTTCCTCAATTACTCCTCCGTTTCTCATTTAACTTCACCACTCAAATAATTTCTTCCAATTAACTATAGTCAATGAAATCAATCAATCCCCTACTCATTTCTTCGGATATCACACTATCTTAACTGTTTCCTTAATATAACTCAGATTACTCATAGTTTTCCTCTTCCAGAGGCAAAAACACTAATATCAGATCATATCGATATTTTATAGCATACTCATATATCACACATTATGAATCTCAGATAACTTTATTGGTACTACGAACCCATATGTTAATGGTCCTATGCTCTCAATAACTTCATGTGGACCAATACAATTTGAGTATAATTTATCCTTTTTCCTAATCTGAGCACACTTTTTCTCAATCTAAGCACACCTTGGCAAGGTGATACTCTCAAAGACATCCCATCTTTCTCTTGACACTTCACATCTCTTTAGTGTTAATACACTTGACTCTTTTATATCTATCTCGTATATTCCATATCCTCGATGTTGATCCATCAAATTCATTCATCTTTCATAAGCCACTTAATTTGTATTACAGAATCATTTCACTTATCAACAGTATCTCGAATCAATTCTGGCCTTCAACCAATTTTAGGCCTCATTCATTTTAATGTAAGGGCGAGCGACTCTTTTTGTTGTTTCACGCCTAATATAATATTCTAAAGATATCACTATGATAATCATTGCTATGCTTAAAGTCACTTAGAACTATACATTGATTTCATATTCCTATGTACTCATAATTAAAAGCTTTAAGCATATCTCTAACATGTAAGACTGTTGGTAATTCAATCATTAAGTCACTTGATTCTACATTCTTAGCCGTTAAATGCTGTTTATGCGAAATCCTACTAAGATGTATAGCTTAGGATGTTATTTGGGCTTTCATTAATAATCTCCTTGCTCAATCACCTTTATCATATACCCATACTGCTTATTTCGATCACAAGTATCATTTTTTTCAATTCAAATCAAAATTCATATTCATTTTCAATTCCTCAATAAGATTCACAATTCTGGATCCTCACTTCGGGCTTTATCAATCTTTTCATGTGAAACCGATCTTAAGTTTTAATGTGCCAATACTACTTCATTTTACCCAAAAATTCAACTTAACATTTGATTCTCTTTATTGCACTAGCATTGGTGACCTGAATATCAAAATTTGTGATACGCTATTATGGAATTGTCTGTTCACTGCATCAGATTATAACACTAGCGTTATTGGGAGATACTCATTTGCACAATCCTTTCAATCTTTTCAAACTCTATAATTACCTTAATCTTTACTGATTATATATATATTCAACATGTTTCTATACAACAATGTCTCCAATCTTTCAAAACAATCACTATTACAGTAGGTTCCAAATCATATATCAAAATTCAGCTTATGAGGCTTCCATTGTCCTTATGTACACAAAATCACTTTATAATGTTACAACAGATTCGCTCTTAATCTCTAGTGGGAAACTCTATGTGCCTATGATTAGTTATCGCAATTCCTCAAGTAAATAATGATACTTGAATTCCAATAACATTCGCTAATGATACTTGAATTCCAATTGTTTCTAGACAACATTTCTATCTTTGTTCCTGCCCATGATTGGAACAAAGATAGAAATGTTGTCTAGAAACAATTGGAATTCAAGTATCATTAGCGAATGTTATTAATTGGTGAGTTGTCCTAATTTTGATGGTATATACCAAAGTATTAGAGTAAATAATTTGTTTAACACTTCAATGAGCCTTATTAAAAAGGATGTTCTGATCATATGAGGTTTAGTATAAATTAATCTTAATGAGATATTATGAATAGCCAAAATTGATTTTCTTAAGGTACTAAGAATGGTTGACAAGTACTGGTGAAGACAGTTGATTGATAAGAATTTCATGAGCGGAATCGATGAAAGTAGCAAGAAATCTTGTTTCAAAGAAGAATTTGCTTGAATTAGGTTAAGTTGATCAGATGATTCAATTTAAGAATGATCAATGAAGGAACAAATAAGAAATGAATAATGTAATGAATCAAAAGTGACTATTGAAGTCCTAATCCTAATGGAGACTCAAGCATAGGAGGTAAAATATGCTACTAAGAGAGTGTATGCATTTTTTCTGATGTAACATATCCAACTATGTGATTGGATTATTAAATTAGAGGTGACATTATTGCTGATGTGAGGAGCACTTAGGTCCATATTATACTCTATGCAAATATGTAAAGGAGATACAAATTAAATATGAGGAATGTGTTACCAAACCCAGGAAGGGAAAAAAATTCAAATTTCTGTAAAATAATGTATTCCGAAATTTTTGTATAATGTGTATGCAATGGTTTTTATGGTGGAATGTAAAGATATTACGACTAAAGTGTTTTGTATTTGTAGTTGGGCCTCAATTGGCTATTAAAATTCTATTGATTGTATTGTGTTGATGGAAAATGTTTATGAATGAAAGTGGGCCCGAATTGGTTATTATTTTCGCATATTTTTGTTGTTGTTTCGATAAAAAAAAATTTATACTGATTTTGAATGATTGAGTGCTCTAGCATGCCACCCTCGCGAGGCACGGACTTGGATATCACCCAAGATGTCGGGCACGTGTCTTGTAGGAGTGGGGTGTTACAGATATGCTAAAAGAGTAGGTAAATAAAATTAAATAAGTAAATAAATAAATAAAATCAAATAAGATATCTGATATAGTGCTCATATTTGCTTTAAAAAGACTACAAGTTATCGTGAGTTAATATAAGTTTAAAAGAAAAGGTATTAAAAATAATAAGACAAATATACTTTAAAAAGCTGCAAAGTTATATACCTACTAGCTCTGCAGCAAGCTCACCATTTTTTGAATTGTGCATGTTAACATTATGTAAGGGTCATGCTAATCTGCTTTGTATCTTTCTAATTTTATCATATTTAAATTTGTGTTTTAAGTAAATACTTGAAATTTCAATACATGTGAAAAATAATTTTAAAATTGTGACAAAAAAAGGTCACAAATTCAAGTCACAAAAATAACTTTTTTATAAAATATAAAGAGCAAATTGTGTATAATTAATATTTCTTATCTTATCCTGACAATTGAAACCTTATGTCCTAGGATTGTTGTTGATGGTACTGTTTTAGTTAAAATTCTCTTAGATATAATCATCATCTACTTTAATAACAATTTTATGAGTTTCAGAGTTCTTAGGAATATGGACAACATGATATAATAATTATCAATTCTTTTAATATGTTTGATTAATACAATTTTTGAATTATTATGAAAATTAAAAATTAAAAATTAAAATTCATAATTTCTCCTGTATAAAGAATTGATATGTTTTGCTGCTTTCTTATCAGGGAAATAATTAAAATTTTAAAAATAATTTAAAAATTTTGTTTTCGTTAAATTATACTTAAAATTGTGATTTAAGTAAATAAATAAATTGATGCATGTGAAAAATAAATTTAAAATTGTGTTTTAGGTAAAAACTCACTTAGGTATAATCATTTATTTTAATAACAATTCTATGAGTTTGAGTCAATATAGAAACATGATGTAATAAATATCAATCCTTTTAATATGTTTAATTAATAATATTTTCTTTATATTATCATGAAAATTAAATTTTTAAGATAAAACTATAATTTTATCTTTCAAACAACTATTAAATAAAAATTTCAAGAGTATATAATAATATATTAATAATGTGTTTTCTATAATTCATCTAATAAATTAATAAGGTAAACTTATAATCCAACAATTAACAAAAAATCGCCAATTAATTTGGAGTTAATGAATTAACAAGTTAAAATTAAATAATAAATTTAAATTAAATTCAACAATAATAGACTTAGAATAATTAACACACTATTATATATTAATACCGAGTTAATTGAAAAATATTTAAAAAATCTCTTTTATGAAAAATATTATAGTAGTGAAATCTTGATATAATTGTAAACAAGAAAGCAATAAATCTAAGGTAATAAAAAATGTATTGTTTTATAGAATTAAACAAAAAAATTTTGCAAATAAATGTGCTAATGCTACAACTAATCTATAAATTATTAAAGCTTGCATAAAAGCTAGGCTAAGCAATAAAGTATAGCTCGTATTTTTTCATCCACCTTGGATTGTCTCACGATACCTTCTACGGCTTGGCTTGCAGCGGTACCTTAATAAACCCCAGGTCCTCACTGTTATGCCCAAAATAAGTTTTAAAAATATTTAGATTATCATAGTTATAGTTGATTACCTAAGGTCGTTTCCCACGGAAGTGAAATTGGTTCACTCAAATTAATCTTGAATAAAAATAAAAAAATTTAAACATTCTATCCCGATTTGTTGAGTGAAAGACTTTAAAGGAAATCACAAATTAAACTGAAAAGTAAACTGATTTAGTTGGGAGCAAAAACAGATTGATAAATCGATGAAGGAAACTCCAGAGAATTAATTTCACTAATTTAATCTCCAGTGCATATTAGATAATTGTCTTACTAAAATTACCAATTGAGTTCTAAAATCAATTCAAATAACAAACTAATCTATCTTTCATATTTAACAAGTTTATTATCCAAATTAATTATCAAACCAACTAATAATTGCCCACTTAAGTTATTATATTTCTAATTCATAACTTAAGAGTCTATAATTATCTCGTTCTATGTTAAACTTTTTCTCTCGATCATTCGTATAATACTAAAATAATGTAAAGTTTGATCATGCTATTACATTAATTTAGTTCATAAAATATAGCAAATAATAAGAAAATAAAACAGTAACTCAATCAAGCATATTTGACTAAACTAGCTACATTAATTCGCAAGAAAAAGAATCAGCCCATCATAGAAATAACAAGATTCGTCATCTTCATATATTTTAATCTCATCTTTATCAATATAAGAGAAGTATTAAAGCAACAAATCAAGTGAATAACCGAAATGAACTATCAAAAGCTAACAGAGTATGAGTCCATCAACTAGCAGAGGAATAAATTCAGTAAAACAACAGAGAAATAATAAACAGAATGAACAAACGAGTGTTCAGATTAGGGAGTTGCAGTGATCTCCAGCCACTCTCAAAATTCCCACGTTAGCTCTCGCCTTCTGCTTTTGCTTTGTTCTCACCCAGATGATTGACTGCTCACGTTGATTCCACCTCAGCTTCCCTTCTTTACTCTTTCTTTCTTCCATCTTCTCAATCGAAGCTCTTCTCTGCTACTCCGCCTCCCTCTCTATTCTTTTTGTTCTAGTCGACTCTCCCACTCTTCGTTCAGCTCCGCTTTTCTGCCTCATTCCTTTTGTATTTATAACACGAGTCTAGGTTTAGAGTTGTAGGGTTGTTGCACTGTTAAACCTACACGTGTCAGAGTGCAAATGAGTAGTCACAAGGGTGACTATGTTGTCAACCCCATGAGGGTTGGTCACCACCGTGACTAAGCTTGTCAAGGTGGTTACAAATCAAGACAAACTTAGTCACGGCGGTGATACCTTAATCACCACTTTTTTAACGCAAAATTTATGTTAATTTTCATTTTTCGTGCAAATTCACAAAACATTCCCTTCAACCTTTCATGCAACATTCACAACCATTTTCACTCAATTCATTCAAATTTGAATTAAAAGCGTGAGAATTTGTAACCAAAATTTAAATATGATGCAAGAAAAATTAATAGAAAATAGACACAACACTAACCCTTTTTCCTTTTTTAGTCCCAGTGTCCCTCGCACGTGGCAATACGAAGGGAAAAGAAAAAGGGATATCTTATCAACTTGTTTCGACCTAGGATAATAAGCTCATGACCGTGGTCTTACTTCAATGTTGAAAAACGAAAGAAGACTTCTGTTGACAAGTTGAACTCATATTCAAATCAAAATATTCAACAAGCATTACCTTTTTCTTAAAAGGAGGTGATCCAATCATATTGGAAAATTTGTAAATTTTAATCAAATCTAAATTTATAAAAGTTTGATAAATTTAATTTAGATTGAGTTTGAACAAAATCAAATATCCATATTATGTCTATTATTAAAATTTTAATTTAATCCCAATCTGAAAATTATATATATGAGGATAATTCAAATCAAACTTATCTAAATTTAGTCTAAATTGAAATTTACTTTGAGTTTAATTTATTGTTTTTAAATCGTTCACATTGGGTAAATTTTTGGATTGACGCAAACAATAGCCTGCAAATTACACTAACTAGGTATTTTGCGCTAGGTAAGTCCTGTGCAACATGGCTCGATTGAGAAAAAATAAATAAGAAATTTGAATACAAGACCTTTGACTCCCTACTCTTACTTTACCAACTCGACCACTCTAGTGCGGCTTCACTTTTAGCACTTAAACGACGGATTCTTTTAGATAGTAGTGAGACATCATTATAAGTAATTTATTTTATATTATTAAGTACAATTAATATTTATAAATTATGATATTTAAATTAATAATTTAACAAAGTAATAACTTAAAATAAATAATTAACTCTAATCAATTTATATTAATAAACGGGTGGTAATATAAATTGATTCCGAAAACGTTTGTATAACCCTGTTTTTTCTGAGTTCTTAGTTCCACAAACAAATACGTTTAAAAAAACAAATCAGAGGATGTTTCTCCAACATTACAGGAAACGATGAATGGAAGCTTAATTAAGTTATGTGTTAATGAATCTGCAATTCTTCCTAACTTCTCCATTGATGAAGCTATCAGAGTTGGTGATATTCCCCATCTTTACCATGGAATCAGCGAAGTGTTGGAAGAAGATAAGTGGGTCGTGAGCATATTTCACGACAAGGTCCTTGGTTTGGATTCCAAAGAAGCTGGAGTACAGTTCTTGGTCGGAATTCAGAAGTCCCTCTCCGTTTAGGAGTGACAGATAGTAGGAGTTGTCGAACAGGTTTGGGGTGACGTGGTCCAACGCTGATGTGCTGTCGTCTTTTCCTCCGGCTGCCGGACACATGGATTTCAGGTTGTTGAGGTAGGACTCCGACGTCAGTGATCCTCGCGACGTTGTTCCGAAGTCGCCGTAGATTCTTGATCGGAAGTTTTGGCATCTTGCCATTCCGATAGTGTGTGCTCCTGCATGGTCATGTTTGATGCATTATTTAATTCACACCATCCAACTAATCTCACCCACCCTCTTATCTTTCACCACAAGTGTTTGTCATTTGTTGAGATCTTCCCTTTAATGAGTTTATGCCAATTTTGAGCAACAAAAGGAAAATACAAATTGCTTTTACTCAAGACATCATCATGTGAATTTGGTTAATTTGGTGTAACTAAAGTCTCCAACATTGCATTGGCAAATTAAAACCTTAGTAGATTAATACGAGATTGAATTTTTAAAACTTTTCGAGTACGAGGGAAACTGATCCACAGCAGAGGATGTTACCTGAAAGAGCCACCATATCTGTTACAGACAGACCTTGATACACGAACTTGGAAATGATTGACATCAAACCCTCATTTGCAGTTGGAAGATTTGTCTCAGCAAGTTCAGAATTTGCAGTTTTAGAATCTTTTCTTCCAACAGGAACATCCCAATACGGTCCGCCAACCTGTCAATGAAGTTGATAGAGAATTGCAGACAAATAAGAGAAAAAAGAAGAAGCCATTACTGAACTATATAATAACTAGTACCAGAATCACAGCATCTCTAGCAGCAATGGTGAGAAGATCTGCACAAGAGACTATTCCAGGGCAATCAGATTCTACTTTGCTCTTAATCTTATCAATGATTCCGAAACCCTCCAATGAGTTTCTGTTCGTAGACGCTTCCTTCTCTCCTTTCAAAGTGATTGTATAATCTAAAAGAACTGATCCATCACATCCCTGCACCCATTAACTAATTTTAGTACTGTACTGGTCGAATCGGCTCAGTTTTTAATACGATACTACCAACCTGAACGAAGCAGTCATGGAAGTGTAACCTAACTATCCGAGCCGCATTGCGTGCATCAGAGAGCACTGCACATTCCATTTCTTTCTTAACGACGTCGAACACTGTAGGGCAAGTAGATTTGTAATAGTCTAGTGTCAATGGAGGGTCACTACTTGCATGCAAGATAGTGTAAAAAAGGGACATGAAGAAGAACCGGAGAACAAATGGGAGCTTGGAATGAAGAGAAACCGCCATTTTCGTGAGCTTTTTTTCGTAATTGATACAAAGAGAAAGAGTGGGAGAGATTGGGTTGGAATGTGAGATATATAAGTGCAAGAATCCCGAGGTTTTCATGAAGTGATGTGCATGAACACCTCTACAGTCAAGAGAGGATGCAACTAATCTTGGCATGGTTGGTGGGTAAAATCACCAAATACATGAGAGAAAGAGCCACCAAACCTCAAAACTTCCATAGCTGAAATGTCTCTGTCATGCAAGTTGGAAGTTTCGTTCCGGACGTAGTTTACAGTGAAAATATTATTTGATGATCAACTTGATATGTGAAAGCTGTGATTCAAAAGGGGACGATTAGGGTTTGATGGTCTAATCTAACGAATTCAACAAACACGTTTACAAGGACATTAAAATCTTCAAATTTTGTTGAATTCAAAAATCTATTACTTCATTTTATCATATTTTAAAAATAAAACCAAAAGTAAAATAAATAAAATAAGATGTCTAAGATCTAAATGTTTAATTAATATTAAATCGTTATAAAACTGGTTAAAGATTGAATAAGATTGAAAATTTTAAAATGTAATTCAAGAAGACTATTCTTACCTATTTAAAATTTTGAAGTTTAATTAAAAAAATAGCATTGTTAAATAAAAATTTATTTATTTATTTTAATTTATAAAAATTTATTAATTTACAAAAACAGACTGATTAATTAATTAACCGATCGACTTTTAACAGTAAAAGTTATTAAAGTAAATTTAACAAAAAAATTAACCAATTCAAAATTTTTTGTATTTAAATTAGTCGAATCGGTTTGATTTTTAATTATTCCTTTATTCCATAGCTTGAAAATATTGCTTTGGGATAATGATATAAAAATTCCAATCATTCTTATTTTCTCACATGAATTTTTATTTTCTAATATAATTGATGGACGATCGTAATTTTATTTTTTGAGAATATAAAAATTCATTAACAAAATTGAAAAATTACATAAGGAGGGACTCCCTCCCATGAGTGTAAAACACTTACAAATGTCCCATGTAAACAAAACGGCAACGTTCATATCTAGTATACATGAGGTCGTTTAACAATTTGGGTATAACGAACCCTTCCTTTCTTGATTTTTTTAGAAGTTTCTCGATTTGGGGAATTGAGGTGGCGGTATCGATGCTCTGGCAATGAATCTGTGGTGTGTCTCTCCCAAGTTCTTCTTTTCTTTACTCAGCTCCAAGGAAATCACGATCTCAGATAACCTGCTCAACTACGCATCGCAATGTCTTTTAACAATGATGGTAAAAATTGTTACATCTTCTTTCTCACATGAATTATTGGTGTTAAAACACTATTTGTATTTTAAATACATACTCACTAATATATTTATTACAAGAAACCCAAAACCATATTGAAAAAAAAAAGAGAGAGCTATATAACTCTTCTGTATATTGTTATTTAGTGTTTCATCAGTCATATTAGTAAAATATTAATAAAAATAAAATTTTAATTTAAATGTCTATTTTTTAAAAGTTTGAACATTAAATTAAAATTTTAAACAATTAAATATTAATATTAAAAATTAAAAAGAGTTTAAATTTTCACCTGTTAAAATCAAATTGACATCATTTTATCGAATAAGTTCAAGCATATTCTTAGAATTTAAGTTAGGTTGAAAATGAGGTCGATCTAAAAGACTTAAGCTTTATAAAAGATTGCTCATTCTCAACCTTATATACTATTGTTAGATATTGTTTCTTTTCAATGTGGGATTTATTATCCAATACTCCCCCTCACTTGCAATCTCTTTTTCAGTTTCTCAAGTTAACTATTTGAAATTTTCAGGCTTTAGGATTTTTATTGAGCTATTGGGCCTTATTGACTTTGATACCATCTTAAAATTTAAGTCGGGATGAGAATAAAATTGATCCAAAAGACTTAAGTTTTATGAAAGATTGCTCATTCTCAACCTTATATGTTATTGTTAGATGTTTCTTTTCAATGTGAAATTTATTATCCCAATACATGTTTGGGTTCGGGTCGAATCAACCTTGTCAACCCTACTTTGTGCTATTATTTCCTATTTTGGTGCCAGCTGCATATTATTTAAGTGGATTGATTGCGTTTGATGGTCTAATCTTTACAAGGAAGATGGGAAATTGAAGTCTTCAAATTTTGTTGAATCTGAAATTCTTTTTCTTTATTCCATAGCTTGGAAATGTTGCTGTCTCCTATTGTTTTTTATTTGGGATAATGATATATAAATACCGGTCTTTCAATATTTTTTAATTTCATGATCTAACTATACGCTGGATTTTCGTTGACTTGTGATGAAATAATCTATATGGTAAGCTGCAAACCATCAAACTTCCAAGTTGTTGGGATTTATGTGTGGGCTCGATGATTATATGTATTGAGTCGAGGATTACACCTTGCTTGCTATGACTTGCATCTTTAATTTTCAATCTTTCAATGTTTTAAAAACCGAACTAAAAGTTAAACCAATAAAATAAGAAGTTTAATATTTAAAAAATTAAATTGGTATTATGTTATCGTAAAATCGAATAAGATTGAATAAAATTAAAAAATTTAAAATATGATTGAAAAAGACTGTTCTTACTCATTAACAAATTTGACATTTAATTGAAAAAATTTTGTTAAATAAGAACTTATTAATTTACGATATGAATATCGACCGATTAATTAATAAAATTTTAACAACAAGAGTTATTAAAATAAATCTAACCTCAAAGTTAAAAACCGAACCGAAAATTTAGTCAATTCAAGTCTTTTACAGTTAAACTGACAGATTTAGTTGAATTTTTAATTATTCCAATTTTCATAAATTTTTTTTACTTCTTTTAAAAAAATTAATGATAAAATATCAAATATTACTGATACGATAGTTTAAAATAGTTCTTAAACTTAATTTTAAACTCTTTCAAATTAATTTAAATTAATAATTTAAGATAATTATAATAAATTATTAGTTTTAGTTGATTTTAATTGATTTGTGTTGAATTATCATATTAGTAATATTTGATTAATTTATATATATTATTTATGTCTCTTCTCCTTTTGTTTTTTTATCTTTTGTTAATCTCTACTAAACTAAATCCTAATAAATAATCAAAACAGATATGGGTTCAAGGTAGCCATGGGCCAAAAGTAAACAATTGGGTAAGGACTTGGTGGAGAAAGCCCATTTGAGGGTATTTCGTGTTTACTACATTTGGGTAATGGCTGCTTGATCCTAATTGACATGAACATAACCAACTTTCTAGTTTTGTTGTCTTGTTTCAACCATTTTAGGATTTACCAAGATTTTGACATTCATTTATTTCCTTTGAGTGCTTTAGTTTTGATGATTTTCGTGTAACCAAATTGTATGGTCTGAGAATATGGGTGTTCGATACTTATTAACTCACCGAAAAAGTCCAAACTATAAATCCCGCGGTAGGATGTGAAAGGCTTTACCATGTGAAAGGGTTTACCAAATTCTTCTACGCTCACAAAATATGTTTAAACATAACATTTTACACATAATCGTTAGTCGCAAGTCGTATATACGATGTTAATTCTAACCGATGAGAATGAAATGCTTATAATGGACGAATTTTTCAATGTCTTTTGATATGCAGCCATTGATCTTCTTATACATGAACCATTCTAGGACAAAAAAAGAATTTATGAAAATTTAGTAAGAAAGATGTTCCAGGAATTGGGTGCAATTGGAGATTAACCAGTCTCTGCTGGAACAATGGCTGGTGTGCACATGTTGAGTGTGAATTTTAAGAGGAAAATCTGAGTACATCCCAACAGCATATGTGACAACTGACAAAGACCCAAGTGGGTTTCTCGTCTGTAGGTTTTGATGAGCTTCTTTGTCTCATCTTGAAATCATCGAACAAGAAACCTGAAAAAGGAGTGACCACAAGGAGTACAAAGCATTTATGAGGTTTTGCCTCAGGCAGCAATCAAGAGCAGCTTGAAGAATTGATACCTTATCACAAGGATAGGATACTGTTCATGAAACACCATCTTTATCATCTTCAATTATTAGAAGATTTTGGTACCTATCATTCGTTTAGTCTCAGAAAGAACCATATCAAACAGTCATAACAAAGGAATTGTCAGATCATTTCCATTGAATTGAAAGGATGTGGCATCGTTTCAGAACATGTCACATGGTGAAAGATCTTCTAGCTACAGCAACAGCAACAGCTACAGTTTTATCACAATAACAATACTAAATGTTTGATGGACAAATTCCAATTTTAGCTACAGATCATTCATGCAAATATCGCAAAAGGAAATGATGTTGCTAAATTCATGTGTAGAACTCAACATTTCCCAGAAATCTGACCCACAAATCCCATTTAATCCTCAGATAAGATCACATATAAATAGCAAGTAAACCATCATAAGACCTGGAAGTCATACTGCTGTACATTACCTGTCTAATCAGAACTCAGGAAACAAACTTTAACCTAATAAGGCAAGGCTCTTAATCTGTCGAGTAATCTAATAGATAAAACAAAAGTTTCAAGTAAATGTATGTGGAGACCGGGAGCAGGAGAAGTTGTGATACTGGAAATGATAGACAATCAAAGAGGGCAGGTATTATCAATGGGACCTGCCTGACCCGTTGTTCAATGTAAAGACTTTGTAAGCTAGCCAAGATACAAAACTATAATGCAGCCTGGATAATAATGGAAAAATGATATACAGACCTTTCTTTTGTTTTTTGTGCATATTATGCAACTTTTTTAATTGGTCATTGCACCAACAGAAAATTCTGATTGAGGACGGCGAAATAAAGAGGTAACATAAGGCACAGATTAAGGAAAGTTACAGCAGTAATGGACTCCTGTTCTAGACATTAAACATTGCAGTCCTCTTAGATTCTTTTCTGTTCATTTCCCTTATCGGGTTTTGTTCATGTTTTACTGTTATATTATGATTTGGGATAGACCTAGTTGCTGTTAGAAATCGTCATTCATCCTCCATGAAGACAAAAGACATAAACCTACTTTCCACAGGAGACTGAAAGCAGCAAAACGATCAAGACACGAGAAGCCAAACTGAAATGACCTCTTAACGACCTTATCATCCAACTTGATGGAAACATGTCAAAACCCAGTTGGGTTCTCGATATTTGTTCACAAGAAAAGGCTGTTCTTTTGTTGAGGACAAGACACAGAAGTGGAGTGAAAAGTTGATAAAGCATAGTGACGCAAAAGATAAAAAACTCATAATAATGATGATAGTGAAGGAAGAAGTATACTGTTCTTGTCTATTTAACAAAATGGGGTCTCGTTGGCATTGCCACCTTTGAACGTTCTATTGATTACAAGATGGTACGAGAAGTAAAGAAGGAGGTGTCAAACAGATGAAAGTCGAATACCAGTGAGCAGCCCCATCTCGTTAAGTGCAAAAGGTCTCATCTTTGTCCTTTTCATCAGGCGGACTTCATCTTTTTAACACATAGCTTGTCCTGTATGCTTATTGTACTTACAGCTGGTGAAATCTGCTCCAGATATTCGACAATTATTGTTTCATGTGCACCTAGACAGGGGTCTCATCGTCCTTCATTTGTACAGCTCCATCTGGTTGATCAAAAATTAGGCACGCAAAGATATAAACCAACTTTCTATGATGCTTCCTCAATGCTCTCGTATTGTGTTATCTTTGCTCATTATCTTATGCCTTTAAACTTTTCTTCCTCCATAGGTCTAGGAGTATGAATCTTTCCCAAATTCTAGGTGGTAGAAATGAATATAGTGGAACCAGTGGCAATGAATCTGGATGGACGCACTATATGGACTCAACAATCCAAGAGAACAATTATGATGATGATGCTGGTGATAATTATAACACTGAAGTAGTTAATGATCTTGGTCTTCTCAGGACTGCAAAACAAAACCACCAGAAAGATGGCTATGACAACAGCGATGTTGATGACTGCGAGAGCAATGACTCGATGATGTCGGACGCTTCTTCGGGTCCAAGCCATTTTGAAATTTCATGCAACAGAAGGAAAAGGGGTCTACCGAAAGTTCCACCCACCACTGCAAATACAAAAAATGACAAGCTGCACAAAGAAGTAAAGCAAAGAGATGGAGCAACAAAGAGCAAAAAAGTAAAGGAAGAACTCTTAAACATATCCAATACTACTGCTAGCCGTGCTCCTAGTGGAATCAAGGTAAGGAAAATCAACTAGATGGATCAAAACCAAAAAGAGAGATAATCTCAAGTTGTTTTTGCTTATCCTAGGAAATAATCAAAGTTCTGTATCATAAATTTAGATGGCATTCTTAAGTTTAGATGCAGATCACACTCACTGTGCTTCTGTTTTCTTTCAGTATATCCTGTAAATGCTGAATCTTGAATAATAATAATAGGTCACTTTCCATTTCTCCTTTCCGCTCTCAGTCTTTGGAATTGCTAGAGGGATGGTTTTGAGAACACTAAACTTTTGACCTCTGAACATAGAAAAACTAGCGAAGTTAATGACAAACCCCTCAAAATTGAGGGATGCTCTGCTTTTGCTCATCCAGATAAAACATGACTGGTGAACTAAAATCCTCTTTAAGTTCTCGGACAAGCTATCAGTTCTGATAGCTTGCGAGCTCACTCTCTATTACTATTATTGTTCTTGTTATTAAGAAAAAAGCTTAGTGGGGAAGTACTGAGAGTGCCGAAAACTAAATGATATGCCAATTCTTGCTCCAGACACAAAGTTGGCACTATTATGTAATACATATAAACTAACATCAGACCATTCAACATTTCTACAAACTTGTGTTCCTGGAAAGTCTATTCAAGTACTTCGAACATCTTCAGGTGCTGTGAATATATGGTGAAGATTCGTTTTTGCTTGCGGATTTCTGAACATACTGCAAAGATCAACCTATCCCACCTCCCTCAAAGAAATTGTCAATGTTTCTCTAAAAACTGCATAGGAAATCATACTGAACTAGTCAGGGTACAAAGGAAACAAAGTTGAAGCAAAACATAACATATGAAGGAAGGAAAGGCATCAAAACAAGAGAATGAACAAACACAGCAGGTTCCATTATGCCGAGTTACTTCAGCATAGATGACATCCTCAACTCAGTGAGAAAATCACCGTAATGGAACAAGATAAGCACTTTGATATATCAACAAGAAGTGCTGTATTTAATTTCCAAAAAAAAGAAAAGAGCTGTATTTATTAAATACAGGCAGTAATCTCATAGCAGATGACTTTTGACCATTAAGAGAGTTAAAACTTCGATCTTTGACCTCTAGCAATCTTGAACCATTCAGCATGAAACAATCCTTGCATATCATTCCTCTCATATGAGCTCCAAAGTAGTCTCATTGAGCTTGGACTAAATTAGCAGGCAATCTTTCCCAAGCAAGGCTGCAAGACATATTACGGATGCTAATGCTTGAACTGACAGAAAGGAAGACAATTCTTCTCCAAGCAGATTGTCATTCAATTAATTCTTCTGCAACTCTGGATCGATGAGAAGATTCAACATATCAGGGTTTTTATCATATTCCTAGGCCGCCTTGATTCTGTCCAAGAACACAGCATGGATTATGCAACTACACTTCCAAATCCTCGCCAACTCCCCAAATTTCATATCCCATCCCTTTTCAGCACTTACGTATCAATTTCATACCTGATGCATAGTTACATATTTTAGATGCATGTAGTGCTTGCCTGACTTCATCAATCAATTTTTTCTTATCAACAACTTGATCAGCTAGAACGCCTCCAACTCCACCAAATTTCAATAGTTTACAGCTTCAACTCTTTCCTTTAAACCACTGAGGAACCTTCCATCCAGTGATGCTACTATAATTGGAGTGACAATTGGCAATTCAGCAGCTTGCTGAATTGTCCATTTACCATAAGGCGATACGCTTCATACCAGTTTTATCTATACCTTGTCATCTTTAATTCCGAATACATCAGCAGTAATCTCAATCGCGAAACTCAGAAGCTCCCCTTATCAACTAGGAGAAAAAACCTGGCGTAATTCTTCAGTATTCAGCTTTCTAACTGACCTCAACAAATAGGCCTCAGCAATAAGCTGCATATCACCATATTCGATCCCATTGGACCATTTTAAAAAAATTGCCAGATCCTCCTTTGCCAGCATAAGTGACTCAAGGGTCTGCTATCAGGAACTTGGGCAGCCATTTTAACAATACAGATCACACTCTTCACCACCTGAAACTCACATTCCAAGCTAAAGTTGTCCTCATACTATTCATTAACATTGTCTATGATACAGTTCCCTTTCTCTGTGTATATTGACAAGGTTTTGGTGGTTTGATCTACAGGGCGCCTTAACAAGCATGATTGTTGCTCGAGGCTTTTGAATTGATTTAGAAAAGGATTCAGGATCATGAAAGCCGTGTAGTGGAATATCTCCCTCTTGTTTGGCTCTCTTAACTGTCTCATCAACTTTTGAGGTGGTCCTGTTGTATACAGAAATCAGGAATCCTTTTTCAGTAATATTGAGGGCAAGGTTTTGTCCCATGACAGCAAGGGCATAATTTCAGAATTTCAGAAACCATGAAATGCTCCACAGGAAAGGTTCCATGAGGACCATCAAATTTAGAACAAGACCAAAACGCAGCCATGTTTAACCATGCTTTCAAAAGGTTAAGGTACATGATTACTGATTGAAAATAACACACTCCTAACAACAAGAACATGATAACCTACTATGAACGCTCAAATGAATAGTCATAAATCTAAAAAGCCAGGGAAAATTTGCAGAGCCTTAGAGAAATTATCTGCATTAATTCCATATCAACTACATGTTGAAGTAAAGAAAAAAAAGGAACAGAAATACGGTAAGAGGCTTAGTACCAATCATGTACCTGGAACTAAGGGCTAAGGCTATGACTAGATATGTTTGCAAAACTGACTGCTACAAGCAACATAATCATATCAAAACCAAAAGCTGAAGTCCTAATTGGAACTGAAACATGAAAAAGCAAAATTACTAAATACTGCTCTGTTTGACACTGAAAAACTCATTACACAGTTTGCAGAAACTGCTTCATGTAAACAAGTCAGAGATAAGTAATACCATAATCCAGCAACTAGAAGAAGATTAACTCAGCCAAAACAAAACGCATATTCAACATGAACCCATCAAAGCTACACTAAATCAAAACATCCCAAATTGGTATGATTAGAAAGTACCCACATCACCAAATCATCAGTAGATTGAAATACAGAAGTGGTGCAAAAGTAAAAAGTAACAGAGAGTGATGAAGTAAGCCTGTATAAATTATGATATTAGTATAGGCCGAAATGACAAGTGTCATAAAATTTAAAATAAATTAATAAATTAAAATTAAATTTGACTGAATATTTACTATTTTAATGTAATATGTTAGGTTGGTTTCTTAGAGCAATTGATAGATTTAGTTTTATTGCTTGAACTTCCAATTAAGCTATTAACCTTATTCTCTAAATATTGTATCAAAAGAAAAAGAAAGTCATCTTTTTTTTGTTCTTAAGTAAATTAAGAGAATTAATAATGGTTTTTTGGTGTTTGGATAAATTAATGACATAAAAAATAGATTGAATATTTATAATTTTTTATTTAATTAAGATTGACCATAAGATTATAGGTTTATGTCACAGAAACAGCTCTTTTGTAAAAATACAAATTAAAGCTTGCACACATTATATAACCTTCCTTGTACTTCCGCAAAGCAAGAAGTCTTATGCATTGATTACGTTTAACCTTTTTGTTTTTTTTGCTTGTCTTTAATAAGAATCAAATATTCGAGTAAATATAAATTATTATGTTAGGTTATCTTGGATTCAAGGTAACATTTCATGATAATATATTGAATAATCATATATTTTTTAAATGATTAAAGTTTTTCATTTTTTATTTCTAATAAATTGTTAAACATGTAATAATTTATAATTTATATATTTTAAATAAATTATTTACAAGAATTGCATAATATACTCATCTGAGTTGGATTTAAAATATTTATAAATTCACTTTGTAAATTCTTCTTTGAACATTTAATATAGGTGTGAATTAACTCTCTCTACTAATTTGATTTATGTGGACCTAAATTTTAATTGAAAATCAACTACATTTAATCTTGATTTTTTTTGAGAAACAGAAGAACCCGCAACCGCTACCCTTTAGATGCTTACTAGGTAAATCTCCGAATTGATGCAATAGCCTGCAAATCATGCCCAAGTACTAGGCAAGCTCCGTACGACAGGCTCGATCGAGAGAACGTATTTAGGGGAATCGAACGCAGGACTTTTTGACCTCATACCGCTCAACTCCACCAACTCGACCACCCCTAAGGAGCTTATAAAATATAATGCTAAAATGTCATTTTGAACACTCAAATTAAATTATCGTGATGTTAAAAAAAGTTTCAATTTTACTTTTAAGCTCAATTTAAGTTTCAATTAAACCTAATCTACTACATTCAAACCGAATTAAATTAAAGCTTCTAAGAAACTTCATCACCTTGAACAACCCTTTGTAGCTAACATAATGAAGAACTTAGAGCACTGAATTTGCTTCTTGTTCAAAAGTTGAAACCTTGATGTCAAGCTTGGACAATTGGTAAGGGAAAAGCCATAAATCTCTACGGTTAGCCTCTTTTTCCATCGTGTTTGAGGAAAAAGAAGAAGAAGAAGAAAGCTAGATCTTTACTCAAAATGGTCTCTTTTTTTCCTTTATAAAATCTATTTCACAAGATCCTAGTAAAATCAGAAAGAAACATAATAAACAAGATTTTATTACTAAACAACAACGTTATTTCTGATACAATCATAGGTTCTCTGTCCTGCACAATCCGTATGTTCATGGATGCTCTATCTTCGACCTGTTCCCCTTTAAACACCAGAAATAAACAATTTATCGGAATTTGCTAGTGGGAAGAACAAGACGGTGGATTTCCTTAAAAACCCACCAAGGAAACAGTCCAAAGAGGCTAAGAAACCTTTCACTTTTGTTAAAAATCACTGTCCGATTAATCAAAATCGATTCTTTCAAGAAACCAAAGGGAAAGTGGAAACGAAACATTTATGACATTATTTACCTAACGAGATTGTATAGAGAAATCACGAGACGCTCTTGGCGTTCTGAATGAAAGCGACGGAGCAGAGAATGGAAGCAATGAACAAGAAAATGCCGAAACCGATCATCAGAGAGATTCCGGCCACCACCAAATCCATTATGCACTGAACACTTAAGAACCCTATCAACAACGCCATTTCTTTCTTCTCTCTACAGCTTTTCTCTGGTTCCGAACCTTTTTTTTCGTTTTTCTGGAGAAGATCGAGAGTACCTCCATTAATGTTATATAATATATATATATATATATATATATATATACACACGAATCTATCTCCGAGAATGGGCAGAAAACATGCATTGGGATTTGCGAAAGTTTTGGCGACGACATGATAATGAGGTCGGTCGTTACTGATCTAACCTGTTTCTGCTCTCTTTTTATGGGCTCGGAGTCTAGGCTTGGCTAAGTTTTACCATTTATTTTGGTAATTTCTGCTAAATCTTTTAGATTTTTTATTTTAGTATTTAATTTTAAAAAAATTTAAGTATTTAAATACTAAAAGCTCAGACAGTTCAACCTATTGTCTTCTTAAATTATTTCGATCAATATTTTATTAATAAGATTGGTAGAATAAATAAAAGTTGGTATTTGAAAGTGTTAGAGTATCTCATATTCACTAAATATGAAAATATTGTAAGTGGTAAGGATTAACAATTTAAATGACTAGTTCTAATTATTTTGACAATGGTTAACCCAAGCTCAATTATTGTTAATAGATTCTACACTCTGCCTATATTAAAAAATTCAATATAGTATCAAAGCAAGTTTGATCCGGATTATTAATTTTTCGATTCTCCTTTTGATATCCAGCCCCAGAGGCTTGGTCCAGTTACTATTGCGTTTATTTTAAGTGACAGCTAGATGTCCAATCTCAGTTGCACTTGAGGAGAAGTATTAGAGTATCTTATATTGAGAAAATATGAAAATGTTAAAGGGTTTATAAATGGTAAGGGTCAACTATCTAAATGACTAGTTATAGTCATTTTGACAATAATTGACCCAAGCCTAATTATTATTAGTAGACTTTATACTCTGTCCATATTAAAAAAATATAATAGAAAGAGTTATAATTTTTTCTTTTTTATTGATATGATAATTGAGCTCCTATAATAAATACATTTGCGATTATATATTTAAAATATGATCATTTTTTATATTTAAAAATTAAAATATAAAAGATTCAATCGGTATTAGATTGTCATAAAACTAACTAAAGATTAAAAAGAGATTGTTAAATGAAAGTAACAGATTTATTTTAATTTATAAGAATTTATTAATTTTTTAAGAAATTATGATTTTATGTTATGTCTCTTTTTTTCCAAAAGAATGTGGTTATATTAATTCGATCACGTTTATTAAAATTTGGTAAAATGAAATAATTTCGTATGAAATAAAAAAGTTATTTGAATATAATACAAGATTGAAATTTTGAACTCTTGAAAAAAATAATTTAATTTACTGATTATATTTCTCTAATTTTGATATGAAATTTAATTAAGTTCTAAAATTTTAAAATAAAAATTTTAAATTAGATTCTTTATTTTAAAATTTTCTAAAATTTAATTTCTTAATTTTTAAATTAAAATAATATATCTTTTATTTTATTGACATAAACAATTTTAACAAATGCAGAGGTTATCCGAAAGGATCGACGGGTTTTTCTCCTCGGGTTTTATGAGGTAAGGACACGTCATGCTTAAACATTGGGGTAAGCAACATAAGATAAGAAGTGTAAGAATCGTACGACATAAAAGAAATTTAAAAATATATCTTACAATCTAAATTTTTCAAAAGAAATTTCTTCAAGTGTTCTAAAACACTTCTTATGTTAGATTTGTATAAAACATGATAAAAATATAACGAGGAACCCTCTTGTTCAAATTCCTGATATGGTAATGGTGATTATAACGTATGTAATGAGTTAGTTGAATGCGTATAAGTTATGAGCATGAAAAGGAAGAAAATATCTTCCAAGTATAAAGAGAGTTAAGAACTCTTAAATACATGCATAATTGAGAATAAGAAGTTATATGTAAAGATTAAGGGCTTTTGTAGTTATTCATATCAATTGTAAGTATAAAAATTTTCTGACCCGTTAAAAGAACTTACGTATTAAGAAAACTCTAAAAGATCTTGACAACATTCCCGATATGAATTTCCGTGAAAATGATAGTAAATTCAGGCTCGTTTCAGCTTCGAAAAGTTCGTTTAAAATTTTAGAACTTAAATTAGGTACTTTTTATATTTTTCCTTTTTTTTCCTTTCATGTTCAATCCAAGATAAATATCTAAGAAACTGTTACATATTACACAAATTCCTGATATGATAATGATGATTATAACATTGAGCTTTCATGTAATGAGTTCGTTGAATGCCTGAGGAAGAAAATATCTTCCAAAGTATAAAGAGACTTAAGAACTCTTAAATAAATGCATAATTGAGAATAAGAAATTGAAATATAATATGCATGATATGGTAAATTCCAAACGTATTGTTATTGCTAGTGATAAAGTGGATAATTTTTTGCATGAAAATAAGGCATTGAAGAAGGTGATCAATATCCTCCGAGAATCATTTTTTAATTCATTTTAAGGAATAAAAAATTAAATAGCATGTTTATAGTCCAAAAGAGTTTAAATGATATATGTGAGATTAGGTACAATTATGAAAGTGCTTAACCCAATTCCAAGATAATTTTTGTAAAGGACAAGCATATACATAATGATGAGCAATTGCTTAAACCATCACATCATTAGAATTGGACTTAAGTTAGTTATTGTCAAAATGACTAGAACTAGTCATTTGAATAGTTGATCTTAATCACTTATAAACTCTTTAACATTTTTATATTTAGTCAATATAGGATACTCTAACACTCTCCATCAAATGCAACTGAGACTGGACATCTAATTGTCACTTGAAATAAACGCAGTGATAATCGAACCGCTAGGATTGGACATATAGATAGACAACTATCGACTTTGATACTACTGAGCCCCCCAAAACGCCTTTTGAAGGGTTAGCATACCAAATCACTCATACAACCACCACGCTCCCTTCACGCAACTCTGACGCAGCGAATTTCACATTGTGCAACTATGACGCAATGGCACAGCGACTTCATTCCCACATTGTTTTTCTGGTATTCGAACTCGCGACGTGAGGCGACTCACTCCAAAAACTGGTTGGCTCTGATACCATAATAGAATTAGACTTGGGTCAATTATTGTCAAAATGACTAGAACTAGTCATTTGGATAGTTGGCTCTTATTACTTATAAACTCTTTAATATTTTCATGTTTAGTTAATATAGAATACTCTAACACACACAAGCATATATCGTTCAATTTTAGACATGAAAACTTCATTATTAATGCATCATATTCTAGGTCCTGGGTTAAAAGAAAATTTCGTGTATTCATGTATCATCCACATCCTAAACCTAGAATACATGGTTTTTAAGAAAAAAAGAGAGAAAACTAAACTCATTATTGCATAAATATTACCTAATTCACATAGAGAAAAATGAGTTCATGTCTAATATATATACTCAATTCATTTCTATCATTAATGCTTTTCAAGATCTTAGTAAGAATTATACTAATCTTGAATTAACGAGAAAATTTATTAGGTCCTTACTAAAAGCTTAAGAGGCAAAAGGTGATAGTTATATAAAAAGCAAAATATTGGAGTAACTTGCCATCGGAAGAGTTAATTGAATCATTCGTCACTTAATGGATACAAATGAATAAATTACATAAAGATCTAGTAGATCCCACAAAAAGAGGTGTAGGTTTAAAGTCTCAAAGGATGATACGATTTATGGTAAGGAGATTTCAATAAGTAAGAATAACAAGAATTATATAAAGTTCACAATCAACAACACCTAATTGAATCCCACACAAATGCGAGATCTGAAGAGATATGATGATATGTAGTCTTATCCCTATATAATAAAAATGTTGTTTTCGATAAACCCACATGTAATGTGACATGAAGATATTACAAAAAAGTCAACTAGACATAAAAAGTAATAAAATAACTAAATACATTAAAAAATCTTAAAATAAAGTAATAATAAATAATTAAAATAAAATAATAACAACTTTAAAAAAACCTTAGAACAAAGTAATAATAAATAATTAAAATAAAATAATAACAGATTAGGCTACAGATCTTCATTTAACGATGCAAGTTTAGAAGACAAAGTTATTAAGAACATAGTGGGATAACTATACTTGATATGCTGCGAAGTTCTGCTTATACCTATAGGTTGTATAATTATCGTAATTATTCATTAAAATAACCAATTTATTTATTCTTTATTAATGATTAAATGGTAGTTAAAGTCAAAATCAACGTATTTAATACATTAAACTCTCTGTTTTATAAGAATTTAGGAAAGGTCAATAATATACGTAATTTTTTAATATTTTTACAAAAAAATTATTCCTATAACTTAAATTTATGATCTTATGGTTACAAATTATCATCGTCAAAAATGGCAATACGCGTTGGTAATAATTGGGTACGGGTACATACATCAGGATGATCTGTCTTTGCTTTGAAGGGACTTTGAGCTACCAAGTCAAAGTCGGCAAGCAAAAAAGATGAGACAATGTTGATGACAAAGAAAGAAAGGCAATTGATTTTTTCTTTATGCGTAATTGCATTTGTTGCTACCCGATTTGAGAGGGGATTAATTTAAGTATAAATAGTTTAAAGATATTTTTTTATAATTAAGATCCGCTTAAAATATCTTGTGAAAAACTTAAGAAAAAAGAATATATGGTTTAAGGTCAAAGATCACGGGATTTTATCATTTTATGCTATTTTATTTTATGAACATTTATTTATTTAATAAATAAGAGGGAGAAAATTTTGATAAATAAATATTCATAAAATAAAGTAGGCATAAAATAACAAGAGTAGATAATCTGAACCTATGGTTTAGTTACAACGTCTGCTTGTAAGCTTACTAGAAGGATCCTCGAGAAATTAATCAGTGATAGGAACCAAAAGACCTTACGATCTGACAAATATTTTTTTAAAACTTTTGGTGGCTCTTAGGTTTTTTAAGGCTTAGCTAGTGCACGGTTCATGTTTAGGTTTGGCCAAATTATCCAACTCGACCTTATCAGTTATAGTTAATTAAATTTTAGCTTAGATTTGAGTTTTTTAAAAAATATAA
>JANIIA010000001.1:1211075-1224620 GCA_027478495.1 Erythroxylum alaternifolium
ATTATCAATTTTACAATTTCACATTTAATTATTAATTTCACATTTGGTTATCAATTTTACATTTAGGTTTAAATGTTAATTATCAACTTTCAATTTTAAGTTTTAACAATCAATTAATCAACATCAACAATTTAACTTTAACCACTAGTCCCTCACCCTCACCTCACCTCACGACCATAACCAAATTATCATTAAATAAAATATATGTACAATTAAACTCAACATCTCAAATTCTCAACTCAAACTCAATTGCTCAAATTCAATCTCATTCATCAATAATTCTTATTCAATATCATCGTAAATCACAAGTCAAAAAATTTATACATTCGATATTCCACTTTCAAAATCCACATCCAATTTTAGTTCAACATTCACAAAACCCATTCATGATTTTCAACTTCAATATCCATTCCCAACCAAAATCCAACATCCATGCAAAATTTGTTACCCAAATCCACCATCCAATCCAACACCGTATGTTCACAAACACAACGCAAAACTTCTTACCCAAAATCCACCATCTAAACTGAACATACACAACACAAATCCATCATCCAACGGACCAATACAATCAAAGATTCAAAATGCAATGAAAAATGAAAAAAATCGAAAAACACACACCCAAACAATTGGGTCTTCGGGTTGACGTCGGGTCGAGTCTTGGTGGTGCGTTTGAGGTGCCACGGACGGTGTGGGTGCTATAAGGCTTCGACGGATGATGACGACGTGCTGTGGAGGAAGGAGTGATGGCTAAGGTCGAAGGAAGAGAGAGAGATCGCAAAGAGTAATGGCTGAGGAAGGAGTGATTGCTCCAGCCCAGGTCAAAAGAAGGAGTGATGGCGGAGACGTCGATGGCAAGGAGGAGACGGCAACTTCACGAGGGAGAGAGAGAGGTCGCGATCAGAGAGAGGAGCAGGGAGTAATTTTAAGGTTAAGTTTCGGAAATTGCAATTTAGTCCTTGCAATTTTCGAAACTTACGGTACAGACCAAAAATTTTTGTTCCTGTCGGTACTTTCGTTTACTGATTTCGTACTGTTTTCAGACCGGTATGATATTTTACGATCAGTGATGGTCGGAACGGTACTAAATCCATAACTTTGGTTAAGTTAGCCAAATTAGAGTTTCCACAATTCGCAGGACATGATCCCACAGAATGGTTCACAAAAATGGATCAGTTCTTTGAATACCAAGGAACCCAAGAAACTTAGAAAATGGCCCTAGCATCATTCCACTTGGAAGGTGAAGCTAACCAGTGGTGGCAATGGTTAAAAAGATCTTATAAGGAGGAAAACAAAGAAATTATATGGGATGTGTTCCGAGAAGAGCTTTGGGAAATTGCAATTTAGTCCTTGCAATTTTCGAAACTTACGGTACTGGTCGAAAATTTTTGTTGTGATCAGTATCGGTCAATATTTGAGGCCAACACCTTTGTTTATTGATTTCGTACCATTTTTTGACCGGTACAATACCTTCCGGTCGGTACCGACCGGAATGGTACGAAATCCATAACTTTGGTCTAAGTTAGCCAAATTAGAGTTTCCACAATTCGCAGGAGATGATCCCACAGAATGGTTCACAAAAGTGGATCAGTTCTTTGAATACCAAGGAACCCAAGAGACTCAAAAAGTGGCCTTAGCATCATTCCATCTGGAGGGTGAAGCTAACTAGTGGTGGCAATGGTTAAAAAGATCTTATAAGGAGGAAAACAAAGAGATTACATAGGATGTGTTCCGAGAAGAGCTTTGGGCTAGATTTGGTCCAACTGATTGTAAAGATTTTGATGAAGCCTTGTCCAAGGTTCAGCAACTAGGTTCCTTACAAGGTTATCAGAAGGCGTTTGAACGCCTAGGTAATCGAATGCAAGGGTGGACACAAAGAGCTCTTGTGGGGACGTTTATGGGTGGCCTCAAATCAAAAATTGATGATGGTATTCAAATGTTCAAGTCCAAGACACTAAAAGAAGCAATTAGCCTGGCTCGACCCGCCAAAGAAAAGTATCAAGACTTGTCTAGTAGTTCTTGGAGATTTATCTACTTCCACGAAGCCCAAAACTACATCATCTATGAAGAGACTCACTTGGGAAGAGATGCCGAAAAGAAGGCTACAAGGATTATGCTTTAACTGCCACGAGAAATTCATGCTTGGTCACCACTGTCGAGGACCACAACTCCTTCTATTGGATTGTAGCAGTGATTGTTCAGACGGTGAAGAAGAGACCGTGGACGTCGAACCAGAAATTTCTCTCCATGCACTTTCAGGATGGACAGTGCAAAAAGCTATACAAGTATTGGCAAAAATTGGGTCGCATGAACTAGTAATGCTCATTGATAGTGGCTCAACTCATAATTTTATTAATGAACAAGTAGCCAACATCTTGCAGTTACCAGTAGTCCCTACTGAATCATTTGAAGTCGAGGCAGCCAATGGAGAACCACTACGATGCCAAAGGAGATTCGATAACGTGCAAATATGCCTTCAAGGTTGGGTTGGATGTGGTCCTAGGAATTCAATGGTTGGCACAATTGGGCACGATGGTATGCAATTGGAAGCAATTAACAATGGAATTTCAATGGGGCAATCAAACTCGGAAATTAAAGGGAATTGATCAAAAACTTATACAATCAACGTCCACGAAGGAAATTCCCAAAGATGCACGTCAAGGGCATTCCATGTTTGCTATTTGTGTGTAAAGTGCCGTGGAACCAATTCACGATGTCCATCCTGAGATGAAACAACTACTGGAGCAGTACCAAGAATTATTTCAAGAGCCATTAACACTTCCCCCACACGGAGAGGTTGATCATCACATAAATTTAAAGGAAGGAACAGAGCCCATTAATGTGAGACCATATAGATATGCCTATTTTCATAAAGTTGAAATTGAAAGATAGGTTCAAGACATGTTAAAACTGGGGATTATAAGATCAAGTACTAGTCCTTTTTCATCTCCTGTTTTATTAGTTAAAAAAAGAATGGTTCATGGCATTTCTGCACAGGCTATAGAGCACTTAATGCTGTCACCATCAAAGACAGATTTCATATTCCAACAGTTGATGATATGCTTGATGAACTATATGGGGCCACTTATTTTACCAAGCTTGACTTAAGATTCGGCTACCATAAGGTACGAGTATGCCTAGGGATGGCAATTTCGGCCCGGCCTAGCCCAGGTTTGAAGGGCCATAGGCGGGCCACGGGTCGACCATGGTCTGCGGGCCGATCATGGTCGGCCCGCATGGGCCACGAGCTAGCCCGGGCCGACTCGCGGCCCAATCATTTTGGACAAAACGACGTAGTTTTGTATCTTTTTTAATTAAAAAAATATAGACGGACCGGATGACTGTCGGTGGGCCTAACTGAGGGCTCGGGCCTGGCCTGACCCATTGATATTTTGATATATAGCCCCAATTGGACCATGCATCTTGAACATGTGAAGACAGCATTTGAAATATTAAGGCATCACCAATTTTATGTCAAAGTCAGCAAACGTGCCTTTGGTGTTCAACAATTAGAATACTTGGGGCATATTATCACCTCTTAAGGGGGTTATGGTAGATCAAGGTTAGGTTATGCTCAAATGGCCTAGGCCTACTAATGTCTCTGAGTTACGTGGGTTTCTAGGTCTCATAGTTTATTATCGAAAATTCATCCGCAATTATGGTGTCATTGCATGACCATTGACCAATATATTGAGGAAAGGACAATTTGGGTGGACGAATGAAGTGGAGGAAGCCTTCCAACGACTCAAAACAGCCATGACAACCACACCAATACTAGCTATGCCAAAATTTGAAGAACCATTTGTTATTGAGACAGATGCTTTCGGCGATAGTATTGGGGTTGTATTAACTCAACAAGGCAGACCTGTGGCATTCATGAGTTGTGTTTTGGGTGCTACCAAACGAACTTGGTCAATCTATGCTAAAGAGATGTTGGCAATCATTCAAGTTATTCGCACTTGGAGACCCTATTTGCTAGGTAGGAAATTCTTCATTCGCACTGACCAATGTAGCCTTAAACACATATTGGAGAAACGAATAGCCACTCCTGAGCAAGAAAAATGGGTGTCTAAACTATTGGAATATGACTATGAGATTCGCTATAAGCCAGGTAGAGAAAATCAAGTTGTCGATGCATTATCACGGATCGTAGGCAGCCTAAGTCTTGAAGCCTTATTTGTGCCTCAAACCTCATTATGGGTTACAATCAAAGTGGAATAAAAAAATGATCCATATATAGAGAAAATGAGCAAGCAAACAACTGAAAATCCAAGCAATCCGTACCATTGTTGCAATGGGTTAATATGCTACAAAAATAGAGTGGTGGTTCCTCCTATGTCTACTGATATCCAACAACTCTTACACGAATTCCATGATTCACGACTTGGGGGACATTCAGGAGTTTTGAGGATTATAAAAGGCTGGCACGACAATTTTACTGGCCCTCCATGTTTCAAACTGTGAAGAATCATATTGCCTCGTATGAAGTGTGTCAACAAAACAAGACAGAAACAACATCACCAGCGGGACTGTTACAATCACTACCCATTCCCTGCCAAGTTTGGGATGACATTACCTTGGACTTCATCAATGGACTTCCACATTCCAATGGTAAAAATTCAATTTTTGTTATGGTTGACAGGTTAAGTAAAAATGCACATTTTATGGCTTTGTCTCATCCTTACATGGCAAAGTTGGTGGCTGAAAAGTTCATTGAAGGAGTGGTAAAGCTTCACGGTATGCCACGGACCATCATTAGTGACAGGGACCCAATATTCATCAGTAGATTTTGGCAGGAATTTTTCAAATATTAGGAACCAATTTGAAAATGAGCTTGGCATACCATCCGCAAACAGATGGACAAACAGAGGTGATCAATCGATGCATTGAACAATATCTGAGGTGCTTCGCCTGTCAACAACCTCGAAGCTGGTACTTTCTCCTTCATTGGGCAGAATTATGGTACAATACTACATACCATGTATCTACTGACATGACTCCATTTGAAGCATTATACAGATGATACCCACCTTCCATTGCACATTATCAGGAGGGAAATTGCCTAGTAAATGAAGTTGATCGGAGTTTAGCTTCGCGAGATGCTTTGTTACGCCAACTCAAGGAAATTTTACATGCAGCCAATAACCGAATGAAACAGCTAGCAGATTCCAAATGGCGAGATATCGAGTATCAAGTGGGTGACTTTGTATTCTTAAAGCTTTATCCTTATCGCCAGCAATCGGTGTTCAAATAGGTCTATCAAAAGCTCACAAGCAAATTCTATGGGCCATATCAAATTGAGGAGCGAATTTGGAAGGTTGCCTATAAGCAAATTGCCTGCAGGTTCTTGCATTCATCCAGTATTCCATGTTTCCCTCTTGAAGAAAAAGGTTGGGGAAACAGCTGCTGCCAGTACTAAACTTCCTCCACTGGTTGAAGATGGTGGTTTGCTTATACAACTTGAAGCAATATTAGATAATCGTTGGATCCGAAAAGGGTCTAAATTTATAGAACAAAGCTTGATCAAATGGAAGAAGCTTCTAGCTGAAGACGCTACGTGGGAAAACTCTCAAGAGTTAATGGATAAATTTGTCAATGTCAACCTTGAGGACAAGGTTGCAGCAAATGAGGGGGGTATTGATAAGCAAAGGAACTCACAGAAAGTGCCTAAGAGAAATCCAAGGTATTGTGACTAATGTATCAGGATATGGAAACGTGTCAAAGACGTGCAAGACTAGCAACTCACATGTTAATCTTGGAAACTATTATTTAAGTTATTGCTTTAGAATAGGTTAAGGTAGTTGTTATTTGTGCCATTGTGGCTGTATTACGTGTCCTACTTCTTAGAACATAAGCTGAGGATTAGGGACAATTGTTAAGTTTCTGATGCATTTAAATTCCATTTAAGATCATGAATAAAGGTAGCTAAATTCCAAATAACTTGTGTGGTCTGTTCCTGCTCGAAGTGGAACACTTTCTCAATATTTTTTAATAGTTTTGATTGGGACCTATCATTTTGTTATTTGATAGTTTAGTATTTCATTGCTAAAGTTCATGTTATATTCTTATTTTTGAATAAAATGACAGTGATTATACCTAAAGGTTGTGTGATTCAATTTTCTTTTAACATTACTAAGGATGATTTAATATTATGAAATGATGTGGTTTATATTTCAAAGTTGTAATTTATTAATTAGTTAAACAAGTTAATAAATACCATTCCATCAAACGTCACACTAATAATTTTCTTTATTTCTTTTAATCAAATTTAAGTCAAAGTCTAATATATTCAATGCAAAAGGCTTCCTGCTTTGTAAGGATTTGGGAAGAGTCATAATAACCGTAGCCTTTCTTTTATATTTTTATAAAGAAGTTGTTTCTGTTACTTGAACATGTAAAGTTGCTTCAAGGCGCACCCTCTTTAATCAAATTCAAACAATAGTTAAAATATTGTAAGTTACTAGATCATCAAGATTACTATTTAAACTCACATAATTACTCTTTCACACCTAGTAACGTAGTTTTGGAAGTAAATATAAGTTTTAAAACTTATTTGTCCTGCTTCTCCGTTAGACTAGAATTATTTAAGAATGGTATCGAACTTAGTCATGCAGCGCCGACTAGGGTAGGATTTGTCTTCCCACTCTCTATTCTTTCTTCTTGATTTGCCTTTTTATTGAATATTTATGAAATGGTATGTTTTGTACTAGGGTTTGGAATTAGAATTTGATATTAGTTCTCTGGCTTACAATCTCAAGATCTTTTATTCCCAAATCACATTGTGCTTCTAGAAAATTTTTTCCCTTAATTGCTCTTATCGACAGTCAACCACGTGAAGGTTAAGTTTTTATTTCTTGTTTAAGATTTCATTGTCTTCTTTTGTTCTGCTAGAAGTGAAATAAAATAGAATGGTTTATTTTCATGTTCTTACGTTGCAGAGAATATAATGTTTAACCTAATCATTTTTACAGGTTTACAAAGATTTGCTTCGAATTTAAACTTGGCATTAGTAATATTTTTGTATAGCAGTATATAACATTCTTTTGCTCAACTCAAGCTGCATATCTAGAACTATGCTAGAATATGCCTGTTGAGTTTTATATATGAAAATATTGATTAGTAAATTAGATGAAGAGTTATTTCTATTACAAAATATAATTTCATTTTTTAACTTTCGTAATATGCACAGTACCTTAAGTTAGTACATTAAGGATAGGTTTTATAAGCTGCAAAAATTACTTAAGAGCTGCTTTGTCATATGCTATGGCAACTTCCTCAGCAATGTCAAAAGTACCAAGCCAAACACGAGCTGATTTATCATATGCTATGGCAACATCCTCAACATGCTCTTGGTGTTTATTTTTCCAAAGATTATTTGTCTAGTTTGCAAAGAAGACCAGAACATTGGATTTATTCATTGCTAGCTACACTATCAAGTAAGTCTCTAAAACTTCATGCTTTTAGTAATTAAGTCCCTAATGTTTGAAATAGCTTAAGCAATCGAGATTTGACAATTGTTTCATGAAATGATTATGTGACGAAGATAGTCAGTACCTATATAGACATCGAATATAGTTTATAGGTGTAGTTCACTATTTTTGACATTTTATTCTTTGTTGGGTGAATTTATGAAAAGAAATCATAGTAATGCTGTAATAAAGATAGTAATTTAATATTTATATGATCATATTGTAACAGGAGAAAGAAATATAGGCAGAAATAAAGTATAAGTAGCTTTGGTTAGGTATGCACCTGGTATTTATTTGACATAGGAAAAGTGTCAAGGTGTTGTTAATGGATTCAAGGGTGCTATTTATTGTTCTTTTGACAGTGTAGCAGAAACTCTCAATTTTGTGAAGAGAAAGCATTATGTTCAATAGTAAAATAACTATAATATATATTATTTGTTATATGTGATAATTTAATTGGATTCAAATATAATTAATATTGATATTTGTATATATAATTCAGATTTTGAATATTGATTGCCCCAATTGTAATGCCTTGATAAAGTTACTAATTTCAAATGCTAAGCCTAACATTAGTCAACAATTTTATGAATGCATTAATACAAAAGTAAGTATTTCAATTATTATTTGTAGCAATGCCAATCATTTAAATTAATTTTAATCAATGTTCAAATTGAAGGTCTCTTGTACATATTTGGTATTTGTGAAAGACATGAAAGTTTGTTTTTGACAGAAAATATGTCAAACAATTTCTGTACGATAGGGTAAAAGTCTTGTTTGGAAAATGTATTGTTGTATGTAAAAAGTAAGTATGTGTAAAAATTTGTGTGCATAATGCAAATTTGTCATAAGTCCTAATATTTGTACTTATATCTTTATTTTGTAGGTCCCATGTGATTTTATAACTTGGTCGTCGGATGTAAGTACAAAAAAATGGAGACGTTGTAATAGTTAAAAGAGCAAATGTGACTATTATGTTTATTGAGACTCTTTTATCTTTTATTCAACCACCTGCCACTTTAATATTTAGTTATAAGCTTATGTTATTAAGGAAAAGTTATAAAGGAAAAGCTAAGTGCATAAAGTAATTATGTCATGGCTACTCATACTTCTATTTTAGATGGTTCCAATTTTTATGAATATAACACTTCAGAGTTCATTATCTTCTATTGGTAAATAATTTTGACCACATATATGCTCAGTAATTATATAGTAGCTATTAAATTATAGAAATCAAAGGAGTACTTACTGCATATGATATGTTCTTAAGGGGAGGATAAAGAAAAACACCCTCATGTATTAAGTTCAGAAACTGGACATAATGCTAAATCTAAACTTAAATTCCAAGGAATTAAAAGGAACAAATCCAAAAGTTTCATATTTGAATCGCACACAGTTTTAGTTTTTTTTTACAATGTTTGTACATGTAAATGATAACATGTTTGGAGCACTGCTCTCATCGAAATAGCATTATCCAGAAAACGAGGCTAGAGAACCAAGGATGAAGTTTCTAGTGAGTTTAGAAGAAGTTAGTCTTCCATCACTGCTGTCATTGATGCCATTGTCACTTACTGTCTAATATATTAGTAAACCCAGTTCAAAACTACCCAAATGAAAAAGATTCAGTTTTGACACCCAAGTAAAGAAAAGGGAAGAAAGAAAACAAATACCATATGAACATAGAACCTTATGAACACTAGAAAAGTGTTGTAAATGAAACTGAAGCAAAGCTTTGCTCTAAAAAGGAGATGCCTTGAAAGACCACAAAAAGAAAGTATCAGCACATGAATCCCTTACTAAAATCCATTGCAAACAGAAAGTATCAGCACATAAATCCATTACTAAACGACGGGGTGATTGTGAGTGAGAGCAAACTTGGGATAGGATACACATTAACAACGGGGTGAGGTGATTTCATGCGTGAGTGAGAGAAAAGTTAGGGATTTTAGGTTACAAATAGAGGGAGAACGATAATGAGGAAGTCTTGTTTTTAGTTTTGTCCAAAATAACGTCGTTTTTACTCTCATCAAGAATTTACGTCATTTCATTAATCACACAAGCTTATCCTAATGATGCTGACGTATCTGATTAATGGGAGTCCTTTGACATGTGACAAAGTCATGTCAGTAAAGATAACGGTGTGATTAACGTTAGACTATAATTGAAACAAATTAAAAGTTTGAGCATTTTATTGCTATTTTTAAAGTTCAGGCTACAATTGAAAATTTGAAAAAAGTTTAAGTTTTTTTGGTAATTAACCCATTAAAAAAATATCAAGTCTAAAAGATCTATAGTACCCTTTTGATAATTTGTGCACTTAATACTTTACATTTCAGGGTTATTTCATTATGAATTTTATGATTTGTTTTCTTGTATATGATTAGTTTATAAGGTTTGAATAATTGTAATTTGTTGAGCTTATCAGCGTATCAGTGAGATTCATACTGGGTGTTATTGTTGTTTCACTTATTGAGCTGAATATTTTTGTCTTCATATTATAAGGTTAATATTGTATAAAATAATAAATTATATAGTCAATTAAGGTTCATAACCTATTCAAACACTTTACAAATGGTAGTTGAGCAGGATCCCCAAATATTTACACAATTTTTTTATATAATCTTTTATATTTTTGTCATTATATCACTTTTCTTTATCATATTACTTTTTTCTATGTTAGTTCTTAATTTCTCTACATGATTACAACACTCTAACAACTTCTGATGATCTTTTCAAACATAGTTGAAAAGATTTTTACTAAACTTTATGACCATCTGATCACATGTTTAAGTAACGGAAACAACTTCTTTGTAAAAAAATACAAGGGAAAGGCTGTGTACATCAATGACCCTCTTCAGACCCTCGCAAAGCCTGGAGTTTTGTGTACTGAGTACGTTGATTTTTTTAAGGGAGGTTGGGGATATTAGAAAACTAATTTATCAAAGAACCAACTAATATATGAAGGCAAGGTAATCTATGAAATCAATTGAGTGGAAAATAATAAGTCATTTGGTAACAAAGCCAAGATCAAGTCATGTTAGAAGATTAAGCTTGAATCAAAAGAAAATAGTGCCTATTGTAACTTAAATTTTTCTTGTAACCTTTTATTTTCTTTTTATAATTCAATAGAAAGCTCAAAATTGCATATCATGCTAAATTGAATTTTAGGAATAAGCTTGTGTACTACTAGATCTCCCTAGACCCTGCACCTCAAAGGGATTTCTACTGGGTATTGTTGTTGCATCACTTAAAATTTTAAAAATATTTTTATTTTAAAGAAACAATCTCTTAAATTCTTGTACTTTAAATTTGGGAAAATTTTGAACATTTGAGAATTTTTTTATTAAGTTTTGAATTTCATTTCTTAAAAATTTTAAATAATAAAAATTTTAAATTGAAAGACATTAGGTGAACTATTTAATATATAGATCAATAAAATGTGAATGCGGATCTCCAAATTATTTGACAAAGGCCATTTGGTAGACAAAAATGATTAGTTAATTGGCCTTTCAGTAGGATTATTGTGTCAATTCAAATGCATTCGTTATATTTAGAGATGATAATAGGTTGACCCATAGGTTCAAATTCAGGTATTTTTAATGGGCCAGTCTATGGTTTAGCCCAAGCTTAGACTGACCTGAAGCTCAACTATTCTAAGCAAAACGAGAAGAGTTTTTGTTCAACTAGGTTTATGAAACCTAATTGAACAAAAACTATAAAAATTGGCCTTTCAGTAGGATTATTGTGTCAATTGAATAGGTAGAATTTTACATTTATAATATCTTATTTTTCATTAAATGCATCTTTTCTTTAGTAATAATAAGTATAAACAAAGGGATTGAATATAGACAACTTAATTCTTTTATTAATGAAGAACTTAATTCTTTTTTTAATTTGTTATATGTGCCTTTAGATACCTATAGAATTCATTCATTATATTTAGCGATGACAATAGGTTAACCTATGGGTTCAAATTCATGTGTTTTCAATGGGTCAGTTCAGGCTTAGACCGACCTGAGGCTCAACTATTCTAAGCAAAACGAGAAGAGTTAGGCCTCGAGTAGACTAGGTCTGGGCAGACTAGGCCCGGACCTAATTAAAAAAAGTTGTTTTACAATTTTAATTTTTGAAAAATTATTTTTAAAAATTTGGCAGGGCTTACTGATACCATGCCTAATTATATTTTTAATTTTTTATATCCTTTTAGTTAGCTCTTCATTTTTTGCCACAAAAAAAACTAAAACTCACTTTTGAACTTCTCTGTTTAGTTTTAAATTATTAGATATCCCTTTAAGGATCATTTTGTTTTTGGAAAAATCTTAAAAATCAATGTAAAACTTCATTGTTTAGGTTTAAATTCCTCATCATTCTTGTAGGTATCTCTTAATTTTGGAAAAACTCTCTATATCAAGGCATCTCTTCATTTTGGGATAAAACTTTAAAACCATTATAAGTGTGTGTGTGTGTATATATATATATATATATATATAAGAAATAGTCTGTATATTAATTTAGAATTTTTTAAGTATTATATTCCTAGATATTCTTCTAGATATCACTTCATTTTGGCCAAAACCCTAGAATATGGATGACCTTGAGGCTAATTAAGTGCTTTCAATTCTCATGAGTTGCAACTTAATTTCTCAACTAATGAATTATTTGATTTCTTTCATATAAAATTTATATTATTAGACATCTGTAAATATTCTCTACATATGACTTTCATTAGTTCTCTTGTCCATATTTGGTTACACATTGGTTTGTGACCTTCCACTAACTATCCTTGCACTTGTATCCTATCAAATTAAATTATCTAAGCAGTTAAGTGTGGCAATTAAATAGCTACCATCTATGTTCCAATGGAGTGTTTAGAAGATATTTGGTAGAATTACTAGGTGAAGTGCATATAAGTTGTTTATTGGAATTCATTGAACAATTAGTTGAGAAATTAAGTTGCAACACATGTGAATTGAAAGCAGTTAATTAGTCTCAAGGTCATCCATATTCTAGGGTTTTGGCCAAAATGAAAGTGATATCTAGATGAATATCTAGGAATATAATTGTTCAATGAATTTCTTAATTATACAAATAAGACTATTTTAGTCTAAATTCAGAACCAACATATTTAGTAAAATTAATTTAAGGTATGATTATTAATAAATTAAATAAGATAAAATACATAAACTTGCTTTGTAGTTTAAAAAATCTATAAAAACTCTCTAATCTTTAAAATTAAGGAAAAGACTTAATTTTTGGTTTTCTTGAAAAATTCAATCTCATATGCTTCGATTAAAAAATAACAATGGAACAAATACAATATGAATATTTAGTGTGAACTAATCAAATATTACTAATATAATAATCCAACTCAATTCTTAAAGCCAACTTAAATCGATTAAAATTGAAAATAAATTATAATAAATTATTAAAAACTGGGCTAAATCGTCATATAAATATTTTTTGATTAGCTTAACGTGTGATATTCATACTACATATGTTTTTCATTATTTTAACCAAAATTAAGGATTAAAAAGTTTTTTATTTTAAAGAAGAGAGAAAGTTTATGTTTTTTCACCCAAATTAAATATCACAATCCCTAAGCTACATTTAAAGTAGAGGGGTTTTATCTGGTGCAAAAGAAACTATGAATTTGGAAATATTTTTTTCTATAATTAAAGACTATATTAAGACTGCGTTTGGACCTGTGATATGGTATGGTGGGGATAAATACTTATCTACCGTAGTTTTCAAATACAGTCAAATGTTTGGATTTGCAGACGAACAACTGGAGGTTGGAAGAAAGTGCGATGCCACTGTAGAAATCGATAAGTAGAAAGAGGGTTGTGACAGGAAAGTGCTTCTGCGATAGAAATTCTACTTTTCATTAATAACATTCTGATAATTATTATTTTTCATTATAACCTCAACAATTAATTATTCTTATTTATAATTTAAATTTATATAACTGATAATATATTTTTTATGAAATATTTTATTTGCTAAATTTATTTTATTTATATTTTTCTTATTTTAATTTAATATTTTATTATTTATAATTTTAAATTTATATGACTAA
>JANIIA010000001.1:1239432-1265484 GCA_027478495.1 Erythroxylum alaternifolium
ATTTATAATTTTAAATTTATATGACTAATAATATATTTTTAATTATTTATACAACAATTAATAGTTTATTAAATCAACGAACTTTTTAATTATTTTATCTCTTTTCAACAATCGTAACTGCACTTGTCAAACACTTATTTTCACGTTTTAACAGTTACCAAAATAAGAATCTCAAATATATAAATATTTATTGAAAATAAGTATTTGTCATTTCAGGACGTTGATTTCAGTAGAGTATAATCACGATACTCTCTCAAATTAAGCCTAACTGCGATAGTTTAGAAGAGTGGTGCCCATTGTGGACTTTGACTCTCTAACCTTGTCCAGATCGCCATCCAGATCAGCCAATTACTGTACAAGCGTGTGTCACGTCATCTATTCAACAACTGATTGTGCGGGGCCTACATTATCTATCTTCTTCTTGAAATTGTCACTAAAAGACTCTCTCGCACTTCACGTAGCAGCAGTAGCCATGGAAGCTCCACTCTCACTTGCAAAAGAGACGACGTTTACCTTTCCGTCTCCGATCCTAAGAAAACCACTTCTTTTCTTTAAGAATCCTACTCTTCCTTTGCTCGCCTTTGCTCCCTCTCGCGCCCTCACTCGTTCTCGGAAGGTTCATTTTGCTTAACGCTTTTGTTTTTATGTGAATGTTTTGGTTCGTGTGATTCGGATTTGGTGATGTTTCTGTTAGGTGGCTGTGGAAGCGGTTAGGTTCGATGGTCCGGTGATGGATGTTAAGGAGTTGGAGAACGAGGAATGTGACTTGGTGGTAGGGACGTGCGTTACTCAGACTCTTCCTCCTGCCGTGACGCTGAAGCGTGGCCTCGAGAGCATTCACGAGGCTGTGGAGAATCTGAAGATGAATCCTCCTTGTTCGAGCAGTGGCATCTTGAGATTTCAGGTTCAGTTTCGTGATCTAAATTTCTTTGTTTTGGAAGTTTGTCGCACTGGTTGGTGCAAAATTTGCGCGAAGAACAGTGTTCTTTTGTGTCTAGTTTTCGTTGATCAGTTAGTTTTATTAGTACTTATGTTATTCTATTTTGAGTGACGGGTTGCAGATTGCGGTGCCTCCGAGTGCGAAAGCTTTGGATTGGTTCTGCTGCCAACCAGAGTTGGTTGGAGTGTTTCCTCAGTTTTTTCTTTCCAAAAGTACGGAGAATTCTTCGTGTAAAGCACTCTACTTGAATGGAAGGCGTGGTGTGTTTGGAATTGGGACTGCAATTTACTTTCTGCACCCCTCTTCTTGTATCTCAGGAAAGCAGAGTTCAATTAGAAGGTTGACTTCTTCTTCTCATTTGTGTTTTCATTTTCTGGTAGTTGTTTTTTCACGTGGCTATTTAATGCTATATTAATCAAGCTATGTTCTTGAACTCTTGATGAATCTTTTTTCGGTTTCCTTAATCCTTTTGAAACAGAAGGCTTCATGTTTCCTTGACATTCATGGGCATGGTATTATGTGGAACATGGCTTTCTGTGTTTTTTGGGGGAAATGCTAAAGGATGGATGTATAGTGTGTCTGCAGATATCTCTCAAGTGGTTCAATCCTTATAAGAACTTATGGTTTTGTGGATGTTGATTTGGACACAGAGTATTCTTCAATCAAGCATGTGGCTGGTTCTTTTTACTTTTTAATTCCAGAGGTACACTTATGTTAAATTGCTCATCTTCCGTTATGAAAATTCTGATTGCTTTTACAATTATCTTTTTATCAGTTTTACAGTATATATCTTAGTGGTTGTTCTTGTGTTGGCACTCTATCCTCGTGTCGAAGTTGAGAACACAAGTGAACTCTAGTGGCTGCTAAATTGATTTGGTTTCAACAGATTGAATTAGATGAGCATGAAGATGTCTCCATTTTAGCAGTGACATTGGCTTGGGATGACAATTACTCATGTTCATTCAAACAGGCAATTCTATCTTTTGAGTTGACATTTAACCAGGTAATTTCTGTTGTATAAAGTCAATTTCACTTGTGAAGTTTCCTCCATTTATCTTTTATCTGTATCATTGTCACAGTTGAAGTAGCTTTCTCATTTCAAATCACTGCTCATGTGATGATTTGACTTGAAGAAATGGCAGACATTGAATCATGGTTCAGCTAGTGGTGCATTTATTTTCATTTATTTATTTGGTTACTCATACTGAAATTTGGGTAATGCCATCTGATTAAACTCCAATGTTACACCAAGATGTCTCGTCTCTTACCCTTCTATATTGTTGTTGAATGATCTTTTAGCTGGTTTTTATGGTTAAATTGTTACAGGTCAGGTGTCAATTTCACTCTTCTGTAAAATCTGGTCTCCAAAAGTTCAAGTTGGCCGAGAATAAGAGTTCTCAACCGGTAAAATTTCCACCATGTTGACTACATGATTTGAAAGCAAGTTGTTTTTCTTAACTCGATGCTATGAGGACTCTAGAGCATATAGTTTAATTTTTGCTCGTTGCTGTTTTAAAATTGGCTTGTATGATGTAGATGAATGAACGAACTGTTGGATCAGGTAAAAGTTGTGACATCTTATCTGATGCTGCATAATTGGTTGAGTTTGTATTGACGTTAGGTGACTTGCAAGGTGGTGCGTATTAATTATCGGAAACCCAAATGGAGGGGAAAAAAAAAGGTTCTAACTAGAGAAGTTAAGATTGAATGTTTTATTGACCAAAAAGACATTGTTTGGCCATATCCATGAAAGCATTTGTGATTGGAAGTATAAAATGCTTGCATGTTCTCATCGAATGTAAAAATTTCCAGGTAAGAATGAGGTCTCTATTGCTTGACCCTAAGGATTACCCTGTTGACCCCTTTGAACTGGTATTCCCTTCTTCCTGGTAATTATTCCTCCATGTTTACAATCCTCAAGTTTTGTTACCAAATATCCTTAGTATTTTTATTCGAGCTTGACAGTGATAAAATGCAGCTATTTTGTATTACTTGACCATCTCTGTGTTCTTATTGAACTCTTTTTTTGCAGAAGACTGCAATTGCTGATCAATTTTGTTTTAGACTTTCACCAAGCAATTGTGTTTCCTGTAACATGGTATGCCATGTTTATGTAGTTAAATGTTGAAGTAAATGTGTACGCAACATTCTTTTCTTTCTCCACCATCCTCTAGCGCTGAAAATGCTAGCACTGTAATCTGTATGTTGAAGATGATATAATTAACTATGTACTATACTTTTTATTTGTTTGCATGCAGTCCTAGGTCCTTTTGTAATTTATTCTTGCGTTTCATGGATAATATTTGCCAGAAAATGAAATGAAAATTGAAAAGAACAAGTATCTGGAAGCCATTGAGCTTCTTGGCTTAAACTAGAATTCTGCAGCTCTTTATTAAGCGTGCAACATCGAAAAGAAGATTGGATTCCATATGAACTATCTATGGACTAATTGGACTTTCTCAGCTGATTGTGAACTAACATTTAGAAAATACCTAAAGTGTAATTTTGTACAATGATTGTTCAAGTTGTATTTCTCTTTTGACTGTCAGTTGGATCATGCCAGTGAAAAAAGTTGCTCCTTTCAAGATCAGGCAAACATTAACATTCTTTGGGCATCACTGATAGTAGAAGAATGTACTCGACTAGGCTTAACGGTGATATCAAGAATCCTTTATTTGATTATATAATTCTTTTGGTACATCTGCCTGATAATGCTTTATTCAGTACTTTTGTTTAGCTCCAGGATCAAGATCATCACCTCTTGCAATCGCTGCTTCCACTCATCCCCTAACAACATGTATTGCTTGCTTTGATGAACGCTCACTTGCATTTCATGCTGTTGGTTTTGCAAGAGGATCTTATAAACCAGCAGTCATTATAACTACATCAGGAACTGCAGTTTCAAATCTTCTTCCTGCTGTGAGTTCTGAATTTGTATTACAATGTCCAAATTGAAATTTCATTTCAACACCTTGTGTTATTTATTTGCATAGTTCTCTCAGAAACTTGATATGTATTGATGACTATTGATGACTGGCATCTTGCAGGTTGTAGAAGCCAGTCAGGATTTTATGCCTCTGCTATTGCTTACTGCAGATCGTCCTCCGGAGCTTCAGGATGCTGGTGCTAATCAATCAATCAATCAAGTACTCATATTTATAACTTATGATTGGTTTTACTCAATACTTCTTTTTTTTTGTTTCATTTGTTACTTGTTCCAGTTACTCGGCTAAAATGCTTACAACTCATGCTGCATTTGTGTATCAGGTGAACCATTATGGTTCATTTGTAAGGTTCTTCTTCAGCCTTCCTGCACCTACTGATAATGTTTCTGCACGGATGGTTTTGACAACAGTTGACCTTGCTGTACATAAAGCAACATCTTTACCATATGGTCCTGTTCATATCAACTGCACTTTTAGAGAGCCCCTGCATGTTGCTCCAAAGGAATGGACTACGGAGTGCTTGAAGGGGTTGGATGTTTGGATGTCTGGCACTCAACCATTCACTAGATACATCAAAATGCAGGACTATTCTGCTTGTAATGATCATGCTGACAGTTCATTGTTCGAGGTTGTTCAAATCATTCAACAGAGTAAGCAAGGGCTATTACTTCTTGGTGGACTTCATACTGAGGATGACATATGGGCAGCTCTTCTCTTGGCTAAACATCTTAATTGGCCTGTTGTAGCTGACATCTTGTCAGGTTTACGGTTAAGAAAGCTCTTGTCTTCTACTGAGCTTGAAGGAAATATTTTATTTGTTGATCATCTAGACCATGCCTTACTTTACAATTCTGTCAGGGATTGGATGCAAATTGACGTAATTATACAGGTATAAGTTGTTTAGTGTTGATTTCATATTTTTTTTAAATTCTGAACTGCATAATCTAGATTATTTTAATTGTTTCTAATGTCTAAGACAGATAAGTTTTTGTTTACTTTTAGTTTGACTGGTTAATTCAGGACTGACTTCAATATTAATTATATGAGCAATTTTGTTATGAGGAAGCCCTTCGATCTAGGTTTGAGTTGAAAAATATAATACTGGACTGCTTTAGTTATTGAATATACTTATTTCTGGCTACCCTAATCCTTCAGTTGGAACAGTTATCTGATAAATTGGTCATTGTCAAAACATGTGGTTATCTTATTGGAGGAAGGTAAAGAGGATATCATAATACATTAAGTCGTAGTCTGTATATATTCCAAAACACTATGTTGAAATCCATGGTTTATTGTTCATTGTCTTTCTACACTGAATGATGGGCAGATTGGAAGTCGGATAACAAGTAAGCGTGTTTCAAAAATGCTGGAGGAATGTTATCCATATTCCTATATCATGGTTGATAATCATACATCTCGTCATGATCCATCACACCTTGTGACACATAGGGTTCAAGGCTCCATCCTTCAATTTGCTGACAGTCTGTTAAAAATTCAATTTCCACCTTTGAGCGCCAAATGGTGTGATTTCCTGAAATCATTGGACATGATGGTACTTTGTCTTGCTCTCTTGATACTTTTTTTTAGCTAATTTAATTATTTTGTTCTTTAAGCTTAAATGCTAGTTTGATTAAAGTGGTCATTTGTTTTGTTACTATGGTTGATATATTCCTTTCTGACTTTGTCTAGTGTGCCAATTCATGATTTATCAAATTCACGATGCAGTTGATAATCACCAAAATGTGGAATGCAGTTAATCATGATGACATCTTGTAGAAACTTGTCATGAGACCTAAAATTTGCCTTAGGATGATACTCCAGTGAATGGCGAGTGTACAAAATATTTTGACAGGAGGCTTCTGTCTGAAAGCCTGGCTTTGAAATATTCCAGCTCTTCGTTTTCCAAGTCGGTTTGATGCATTGTTGCTTTTCTTCCCTCTAATTTCTCAAAAAAGAAAAGATATAACTTGACGATACCTTGCCTTTTTTAGATGTATAATCCAAAGACCTTTCTTATATGTAAGATGGGTTCTTTCTTTATCCACTGAGAAGGTGGTTGGAGAACTTCTGTTTGCATTTAGTCATATCTTGGTCCTCTAATTTCTGAGATTTAATTTCTGGAATTGTTTGTAGTTTTTTACAATCTCTTATCCTTTCCTGCAGATTTCGTGGGATATGGCATTTCAAATTCTTACTGAGAACTCTTTAACTGAGCCTTATGTTGCAAATTTAATCTCAAATTCACTTTCAGCTGAGTCTGCTCTCTTTATTGGGAACAGCATGGCTATACGCGATGCAGATATGTATGGATTTAACTGGAAAAATCATTGTGATAGAGTTTCGGATATCATGGTAAATTTGAACCTACCCTGCCACTGGGTACGAGTGGCTGGAAACAGGGGAGCCAGTGGTATTGATGGTTTGCTTAGTTCAGCAATTGGTTTTGCTGTGGGGTGCAGCAAACGAGTGAGTCTCTAAGATACTTTGATTCTAGCAAAATTGTGTTAGAAATCTCTTTTTCTGTTTGCAAGTTTTACTTTGCTAGTAGGAGGGAAATATTGTTCTTCTTTTCTCTTTCTAGAAAAGTAAATAATTGGTCACTAGTGGGCCATTAAATCTTAGGCTTAAACTTTTGCATCAAATGGATTTTGTAAAAGAAAAAAATAAGTTTAAATCTCCTCAGTGGTTGTTACAATAGTAAATTCAAATTCCATGACAAGTACACTGGTTTATAATTGTCTATAATTGTTCTTAGGTACTTTGTGTAACCGGAGATATTTCTTTCCTTCATGATACGAATGGCTTAGCAATTTTAAATCAAAGGTAAACCGTGAGGATTGGGTTGAGGACTTGTACACTTGATTTCCTCTCTTCAAATAGTCTTTAATCTACCAGTCATTTTCTGAAGGATGTTGCGCAAACCAATGACAATACTTGTGATAAACAACAAAGGTGGAGCAATCTTCAGCCTCCTTCCTATTGCAGATAGAACTGATCCCAAGATACTGAATCAATACTTCTACACATCCCATAACATTTCAATTCACAACTTGTGTATCGCACATGGGTATAAATATAAATTCATGCTTATATTTTATACAAGTTCTGATGTGGCCAAATGTGTTGCCTGCTTATCTTGCTCTTTTATTGTGCAATCTTTTTGCCTACTATTTGATTGGCTTTCTTATGGTGATAGTTGCCTAAATTCGGCAAATGGTAGCTTCCTTAGTTGAGCAGATCCTACATTGCATATTTCTTATTTAGAAACTAGGGCTGGTATGTGAAAAATTACAATAATTAGACTTTTGAGTGCTGTGACATTGTATACAAAGCTAGTGCATCTGTGCTCTGCATTTTCTATAATTGAAGATACAGCATTTTGTTTAACATGGTTACTGTATGCTTTTGCTCCAAGTTTTTAACTGCTCCCCCTTATACTCCATTAAATCTACTTTAATAACTGCAGCATCAGACATTTACATGTGTTGACAAAATCAGATCTTCAAGATGCTTTACTTGCGTCTGACGAAGAGAAGACAGACACTATAATTGAAGTGCATAGCTGCATTGACAATAATTTGGCATTTCACAGGTTGTTAGGTTTGTTCTAGTGTTTGGCTTTGAAAGTTGCATTCCTGTTTTGCGTGGTCTGCTGACCAATTATCCCTGTTAATATCAGTTTCTTAAGGAAGTCTGCACACAGAGCGGCAGACCATGCTTTAAGCTTTCTTTCAGGGATTTTTGCTTCAAATCCTATGTCAAGTGGCTTCTGTCATTTCAAGATCCATAAATTGCAGTATTCTATATACAGGTTAGATTTTATTTACATTGCTGTAGGTTGCTTTCTCCTTATTGATCTTTTGCAGTTTACTTCTCCCAAATGTTGGTGTGACAGAATTCAGCTTTGTGCTCCACCTACTTCTGGTCCTGTTGACCATAAGCAGCCCAAGTTCTATAGAAAGGGCTATATTTTATCTGTGTGCCTTCAAGATAGGAGTGTTGGTTATGGTGAGGTTGGTATTTAGTTGGATATTTTGTTCTCCTAAAGACCAATAGCTCTATATGTATTCTAACACAAGTATCATTTAACTGATTGAACAGGTTGCACCTCTTGAAATCCACAAGGAAAACCATCTGGATGTGGAAGAGCAACTTCGATTTCTTGTTCATGTGCTTGAAGGAGCTGAGATTAGTTTTTCCCTTCCTCTGCTTAATGGATCATTTGCTTCTTGGATATGGAACAATTTAGGCATCATGGTAGGTTATTCCAATCTTTATATATATATATATATATATATCTGTATACCTGAGTAGTTGCTCTTAGAGAAGACCAAAATAGGAAAGTTGCCTTCTCTACTTCTCAGTGTCTTGTTTTACTTTTCTGTGACCAAGTCAAACAGAAACATCACTATTATACAGGCATGCTCACTATTTCCAAGTGTCAGATGTGGTCTTGAAATGGCTCTCCTAAATGCAATAGCAGTAAAGCAGAATTCCAGCTTGTTACATATACTTCAACCCCTGAAAATGAAAGAAGAAAGTAATGAAAGATCATCAAGTGTTAGGATATGTGCTCTCATTGATTCAAGTGGAACTCCGGCTGAGGTTGCTAATGTTGCTTCCTCTCTTATCGAAGAAGGATTCACAGCTTTGAAGCTTAAAGTAAGTTTTGGGAGTGGAACTGGACTAGTAATAACCACTAAATGTATACCAACTACTTTTCTTTCTGAATGATCTTGGTTTTGTTCACAAAAGCCTACAATACCATGTGGAACAGGTGGGACGTAGACTGGATCCAGTTGAAGATGCTATGGTGATACAAGAAGTCAGGAAAAAGGTTGGGAGCAAGGTTGAAATTCGTGCGGATGCCAATAGAAAGTGGAGGTATGAAGAGGCTATTCAGTTTGGTGCTCTTGTGAAAGACTGTGACCTGCAATATGTCGAGGTGTGAGGTTTCTCTCCTATAATTTTCAGCTTGTGTATCCTTGTATCTGTTTGGCAATAGTTTACAGCAATATATTGACTTTATTTTGCTATATATAACTTTGTATCACAGTTGATGTGTAACTATGTCCTTTGTCATAATTCTTTAAGAAGGGAAAATTGAAAAGGAAATAAGGAGTTTGTTTCATTTTCTTTTCAGTCTTGTATAAACTATTGTCACAATAATGTCTATCCATATAAAAGAAGAATCCTTTGATACTCTTTTTTATTGACAATTGAAACATTTCAGGAACCTGTACAGGATGAAAATGACATCATAAACTACTGTGAAGAAAGCGGTTTACCTGTCGCTCTAGATGAAACTATTGACAATCTCAAAGAAGATCCTCTTAAAATGCTTGTGAAATATGCACATCCTGGAATAGTTGCTGTGGTAAGTTGTGCTGAATATTCTCTTAGTTTTGATCTGCATGCATGTTGTAATACCATCTAATGAGCTTTAAAAGCTTTTACAGTGAATGATGTACTAAGATGAGTCGCTCTGTTAGTTGTATGATGTGGATTCATGGATTTAGAACAACTACATCAGAATGTTACATGGTAATGGTAACTATTTAGAACGTGAATCAATTTTGATCTCATTGTAATAACACTAATCATTAGTCCACTCTATTATGAGTGGCTCATGGTCCAAATTTGGAGAGTGCTGCTGGTATTGAACTGCTTTCTATTATTCAGTTCTTAATTTTTGTTTAAGTTATTTTCCTCAAGAACGGCGTTCTATCTCCATGAACATGATGAGAATGATAGTAAATGTCTTGGAAAACATATTCCTTCTTGCTTCACTTCCTAGATGGGAATCAGGACCTGAAATAATCAAAACTATCACTAAATCTTTCAGCTGGAGAAAGCATATTCTTTCATGACATGATCACAAATTTATCAGTTCAGATTTTGTATTTTTATTCTAGCAAGATCTTTCCTCAAAGTACTGCAGTTACTGCAGAATAACTTGTAGTGTTATTCCTGATTTTCCTCTTGCTCCACTTCCTAGATGGGAATCAGAAGGACATGAAATAATCAAAACTATCACTAAATCTTTCAGCTGGAGAAAGCATATTCTTTCATGACATGACCACATATTTATCAGTTCAGATTTTTTATTTTTATTCTAGCAAGATCTGTCCTCAAAGTACTGCAGTTACTGCAGAATAACTTGTAATGTTATTCCTGATTTTCTTCTTGCTTCACTTCCTAGATGGGACAGTTAAGAACGCAGTAGAGATTAGTCTAGATGAGATTAGAGATTAGATTTCTGAAATACCAGCAGGACTTGATTGATGAACAAGGAACATAATAACAGAAAAGGAAATAAAATAAATGGTTGCAAGCAACCCCCAGGACCAGCCCGATACAGAGAGAAACCCCCTGCCAACAAAAATAGCAAACTATCGATACCCCCCTCATTCCAATCATTATCTATATATATAATTTTCCCCTAACAGAATCCGCTGATGTGTCCAACAGTGCTGCTAATTCCTTTGCTGCCCTCCTTGTTCTTTGTTTCTTCTAGAGTAAACCTTGTAGGGCCTTGGGCTTTTCTCAACAATCCTATCACAGAAGGACCTGAAATAATCAAAACCATCACTAAATCTTTCAGCCGGAGAAAGAATATTCTTTCATGACATGAACACAAATTTATCAGTTCAAATTTTTTATTTTTATTCTAGCAAGATCTGTCCTCAAAGTACTGCAGTTACTGCAGAATAACTTGTTAGTGTTATTCCTGATTTAATTTGTATGTTGGTGTTTCCAGGTCATTAAGCCAAGTGTTGTTGGTGGATTTGAAAAATCAGCATTAATTGCAAGATGGGCGCAACAGAAAGGAAAGATTGCTGTCATAAGTGCATCGTTTGAAAGTGGCGTGAGTTTGTCCACTTACATTCTATTCTCCGTTTACCTGGAGCTACAGAATGCAAGTATATGCGCACTAATGAGTCGTGAACTAGGCCCATCTGTTGCCCATGGTCTTGGAACCTTCAAATGGCTTAAGGAAGATGTGGCATCTGAACCTCTTGCTTTTAGTCGTGACACTCGTAATGGTTGCATGGGAGCATCTGTTGGTGATGCTATTCAGTTTCTGCAGAAGTTTCAACTCAACCGGAATGTTATTCACAAAACTTTTATTGGGGAGGAAGTTCAAAGATATTATTTTAAAGTGAACACGAAAGGTTTCTCTTTTTCCATCAAAGTGCACCAGGTTGGGCAGAAAAGAGATGCAAGTACTCAAAAGGTTCCTTTTGCCACAACACTGTGCCTTTGAACGTACTTGATATCAATATATAAATATATATATATGAACACTTGAGTTCTTTTACACAAACACGTTGAAGTCTTCTGGAAACATTGAATGAGTCTATATATGGCACTTCCAATTTCTAAGCTAATGTAACCCTCAATGATGTTCTTGCGTTCTTACCACTGTGGCTTCTTCTATAATGGAGGCATTACTGGTTTTTATCTGTGTGATTAATAATTATGACTGGAGAATATGTCAACGCAATATTCAATTACACAGGAATTATTGTGCCTTTCAGGACCATGTTGTTGTATTTCTTCATGGCTTTCTTGGAATTGGTGATGATTGGATCCCGATTATGAAGGCGATCTCTGGATCTGCTGTATGCATTTCTATTGATCTTCCAGGTCACGGGGGATCCACAGTGCAGTCATGTGATGGTAAAGTGAAAGGGGAAACAACTTTTTCGGTTGAAATAGTGGCAGAGATGTTGTATAAGTTGATTCAAGACATAGCTCCCGGAAATTTCACCATTGTTGGTTATTCAATGGGTTCGAGGCTTGCACTGCACATGACTTTGAGGTTTGGTGATAAGGTAAATTTCTGAGATTTGAGAACTTAACCAGCTTCCTTTTGGAAATTTGTGATTTCATCGGCCACTAACATCATTATTTAGATTAATGGAGCTGTTATTATATCTGGAAGCCCTGGACTGAAAAATGCAACAGCCAGGAAAGTTCGTAAGGCTAAAGATGATTGCATAGCACGATGCTTAGTTTTTTATGGTTTGCAAGTGTTTCTGAAGAGCTGGTATTCTGGAGAGCTCTGGGAAAGGTGAATTCTTAAGTTTCTTCTTTTAAATATATGAAGCTTGAGGTTATTGTTAATGTTATGCTTAACAACAACACTTGTAAGAATATGGCAAGGATTACTTGTTTGACAGCTTCAGGAACCATCCTCGTTTTGGAGAAATAATTGCCAGCCGTCTGCTGCATGATGATGTGCAGGGTCTTGCAAAAAATCTGTCTGAAATGAGCATCGGAAGACAACTGTAAGTTAACTGAGACTATTGACGTGCTTCCATCTTTTCATTTGATTATGTTAGTATACTTACCATCTCCTCTTATATGATCAAAAGCAATTCTTTGACGAATTCCATGTGAAAGTATGAAATGGATGTCCATACTTGGCGTGTATCTTTCTTCATACATTTTTCTTGTTTTACTGGAGGTATCATTCACGAAGGCTCATGTTCATCATTTAATGTATCATATGCGGACACCCATATTTAGTTTTGATATCCTTTACCCATCTGAAATGATATGCTGGTGTAAATTGAAGTTTTGCGGTAGCTTTCTTCAGTGCCCATTCATATGCAACGACAGCCCCTCTTTAAAATTTGGTAGTCGCTGTCAAAAATTAAGGTCTAACACTGGATTTTCACAGCAAAGAGTAAGCAATTGGCTAAAATAAAAACATCTAAAAAAGAATTTACACTTAATACAGGTATTCCCACATGAATGTAATATCTTTTGCTGCCAACTATTTTACTTGGTTGTGTATCCATTAACTGGTGGAATTCCTAACAAGCATTTTATACATTGAAGTTTTGCAACTTCAGCTGTTTGTATTAAACGAATTATGATACTGCTAATTTACTTCGTGTCATTTCACTTCATCCTGACATTATAGACCATTGTGGGAAGACTTGAAGCATTGCGCCACACCCCTTCTGATCATTGTAGGGGAGAAAGATCGGAAGTTCAAGGAAATAGCATACCAAATGCGTGACACAATGGACAAAGCTGGCAAAGGCAGAGATGTTATGGAGAATGATGTTTTAGAAATCATAGAGGTTCCCAACTGCGGGCATGCTGTTCATCTGGAGAACCCTCTCTCTGTTGTTAGTGCAGTGAGACGGTTTCTAACCAGATTAAAATAGACTCATGTGGGAGAGCAGACTACATAATGCGTCACCCTCTCCTGGCAATAGTTGACAACTTCCACACATCAAATTCATATGTTTCACGTCACGAGACTTATTTGAAGCTTTCAAAGCTTTAATGATCTTTCCAATAGCCACTGAGTCTAGTTTAACATAGATTGGAACAACAAAGCGTGCCAAATCATTTGAGCTCTGCTCATGCACCTTGTTAAAGGTAAAACTTAGATGGTTGAAGTGTTTACCTTTATTGGTTCTGAAACATATGTATGTGAATCACATGTTTGCCTTACATTTAAACACGAAGTGTTTGGTTACATTCTATTATTCTACTGGTTTTGATCTGTTCGTTCGTCTGATTTTTGTTTATTAAGAGATGTGATCTCATTCTAGGGAATTCTGTAAATATTCTGTTGGTTTTTATTTATTAAAGTTATTCTCAAAGGTATTTTGCTTCTCAAATTCTCATTTTTACTGTAAAATAGTGAAATAAACCCTTCCATTTAGGTATCAACAAGTCCTTTTCTGTATGCTTAAATTATGAAAACATGGATTTGATTATTGTTTACTGATATTCAGAAATAAAATCCACTCATTTTTTTCCTGATATATGGAACAGACTCTGGTGAGATGGACATCACATACATTCAACTAATTGTTCCTGGAGTGTGGATTAGTGGATACTTCTTCCCCGCTAACTGAGCATTTGCAGACGCCATGATCACAAATACAAGGACTGCAGAGGTTGTAGCATTCTTGGCTGCCGAAACAGTCCAAGTCATATCTACATTTTCCTCTTATATCTACTGCATCTGCAGCTTCTTGAGAACCTACAAAAATTTCATAGAACATGAGCCTTAGGATCAGTGAAACTGAAGATATTTAACTGATTTCACGTGCAATCAACATGCAATTAATATCTAGCTAGTTTCTTTAAGGAAATAAAATACATGAAACTCCCGTTAATTAAGTAGACGTAATATTCAAAAAACAAATTAGAGACAGATGAATATATATATATGACTGCCTGCAGGCGGCCGGGCTGGTGCGTGCATGTGTGTGCGCGCGCGCGCGCGTGTGACTCGCTGATTTTTATTATAATGAAAATATATTATTTATAAATGACCACCACCTACGACCCCCAGACAGCATTTTATTGTTTTCAAATGTGATACAGAGAAATTAGAGAAAGTTGTACTAACAATGAGCAACCACAGCCAAGAGGGCAAGTAAGCAAGCCAACTTGAAGGAGGTGGGCATCTTCATACAAACTCTAAAAGGTGATGAATCATCTTACCTCGTATACACACACACACACGTATATATATATACAATTGCTTGTGTAAAGTGTATTTTTAATATTATTGTTAGGTATGGCAGTATCTAGAAAGTAACAGTTGTGTTTTCCTATATGCTCTTTTTTTTTACCAACGAAATAAAAGGGAAAGAGTGGGAGAAAGCACGAGGAAGGCCTCATGAGCATTTAATCCTGTTTAATTAGAAAAAAAAGTTAGCAGGAATTAATGCTAAATGAAGATAAATCCCGTTATAACCTAATGACATCCTTCTCTGATTATCCTTTTTTCATCTCCTTTAAACTCAATAGTACATACCTCCTGCAAAAGTAAACCCCCATTGGCAAGAAAACAATTGAAGAAGAAAATGTCACTGAAGTTGACATTATTCATTTTCATTCTCATTGGTATTTGCAGTAAGATTCCTCTGTCTCTTTCTCATTTAATCATTTTCATTCATTCTTGTTATGTAATTGCATGAAGAGATTGACAGAATCGATGATTAGTAATTTTTGGTTATCATTATTGTTAAATAAAGAAAGTTTAAGATCTCTTTAATCATATTCATTAATAGAGTCCCGATTCTTTCTCACATCTACTTAGCGACTACTCCTAATCTTCATTCATCTATATATATTACTTTATTCTTAAGTTGTTTCACCGTGTGCCTTTTTAGATTTTACCATGTGATTCTTACACACTTTTTAGGAGTTCTCTTCTTCCATTATCCCTTAATTATAAGATCCAAAACTAACAGCCTATGCTGAGTTGACAAGTAAGCGTTCGATATAACTTTACAATCTTTGCATGTAGATCGATTACTCCTCTTTAGGAGGAAGTAATCAATTTAAGTTTTCGTAATTACGCTTTTAAAAGTTACTAGATACTCCTTGCTTTTCTTTGAAAAAAAAAGCTATCATTAACTTCTGCAAGTTCCAACAAAACAGTCTCAATATCCTTCCTATCTTTGTATCCGAAACACACGTGATATGAATATCATAGAGAGTTAATTAAGTACTATTTACACGATGATTCAATCCACCTCTCAAGCTTGAATCCAATTAATTAAATATGACTCAAATTAATAGTTTAAAATATTTAGTATAAAGGTTAAGTGTGTGAAGTTTCTTTATAATTTAAGAAATTAGAGAAAAACTTATTAATCTTTAAAATTCTTGAAAATTTTCTTACAGTTATTTAATTTTCAGAAAATCTCTTCTATTAACTTTTGGTTATAACGATAAAATACACACGGCATTAATATTATACATAAACAAATTAAATGTTACTTCTATGACAATTTAACATAATTCTTAAATTCGAATTGTACTAATTACACCTGACAAAATAAAATTTATTATAATTATTTTAAATTAAGTTTAATTGATTTAAGTCGAGTTTAAGAGTTCGAGTTGAATTAACATGTCAGTAATATTTGATTAATTTGAGTATGATATTAATATGTTAATGTTTTATCGTTATTTTTAACTAAAATATAAGAGTGAATTTTCTAAAAAAATTAGAATTTTAAAGATTAAAAAATTTTCTAACCAACTTTTCTTACGTGTTTAGTGCATGTGAAGATAGAGATTAGTAGGCATGTCAATGAGTCAGATCACGGGCAAGCCGGACCGGCTCGTCTATTTATTTTTTAAGAAAATTTCAAAACGTCGTTTCGAAAAAATGAGCGGGCCGACCATGATTAGCCCGTAGCTAGGCTAACTCAGGCTAAAAATAGGCTAAGTCAGGTCATAATTGACATCCTAATCAGAGACTCGTCGGAACAGGGTGCTATGAACATGAGTGAAACTAAGAAAGTCTGCTTGAAGTAGATTGAGTTCTCCAAGTTCTTCTGCCATGTAGCTGTCTAGCTGACGATATTTATTATTTATGTGCAAAGTGAAGAAGTGGGAAGAGGATAATTAATGTATTCTATTTATACTCTTTTTCATTCACTTTTTATGAAAATAATAATTTGTTTCTTGGTAAGTCTTATTAATTTGTTATTTAACTTTTTGTATGTCAAGAAGGATAAGAATATAGACTTCAAATGAATGGTTTAACCAAATAATTTATGTGTGGTATTGTTATATTTTAATTCCCAATAAAAATGAGTGGATAAAATTAAGAATGATAAATTTTTGTCCAGCCCGACTGAGCCCAAGTTGATCGAGCTTCAGTTAAGACTCTTTTTTTTTTAAATTTCGGGCTCAAATTAAAGCTATTTGACTGAGTTTAGCTTGAAACTTAAAATTTTTAAATAAAATGATGTCATTATCAAATTTTAACTTAAAAATTAATCAAGCTGTCAAGATTGCTTGGGCTCAGGTTCAAGGGCGTCAATCTTAATCAGGCTTTAATTTAGACTCGGCCTGAATACAAAATTTAGGGTTGAGCTCGAACTTGAGAATCCGAACCTAGCTTGATTGATTGTCAAACTAATCGTACTAAAGTATTCATTAAGCATCCAAAAACTTGATTATACAAGTAACTACAGGTTTATTATATATACTTGATTAGATTAATTTCATAGGAACAAACTTGATGACTAACATAAAAACTTATCTTAATCTTCTAATATTTAACTTCAAAATGCAATATAAGAGACATCAAAATACAGTAAACTTGGTGACCAAACTCTTGCTTTGCCTTATTCCATTAGGTAAACTATATACACTAGACTAGTCGTAATGGCAAACACTTGATCTCTTTGTAGTTTGTATCAATAAGTATCGGACTGATTTAGACATTTTCGGGCGGGGACGGAGTCAGAAAACAGCCATAACGTTTACCAGCATCAGTACTACTAGTGTTCCAGGGACAACATTTGCACTCCCTGTGTAGATGGCAATAGCAACCATAGTAACAAATAGTTCCTGAGCAAGCACCCTCTGAGAAGCAGTCCTTATCTACACTGCATCTATGCAGATACTGCCTTCTTGCTTCAACGCTCATATTGCTATCTATAATCATCCACACAATGTGTATCAAATATTAAGAAATTCTAGAAAAAAATATTCAATCTTTATATTTTTTAAAACATTTTTTATAGTTTTCAATTTTCAAGAAAAATATCTTTTCTTAGACTTTGGTTAAAAAATAATTATAAAGTGCATGAACATCACGTATTGAATCATAAAGTGTTACCAATACCTTGTTATGAATAAATTAAACTCAACTGAAATTAATAATTTAAGATAATTATAATAAATTATTAATTTCAGTCAAATTTCATTGATTGTGTTTGACCTTAAGAGCTGAATTGGATGGTCATATAAGTAGTATTCGATTGGTCTACCGGAGAAAGATGGACTGCTACATCTTGTATTTTGCTACATTACAAGCTGAGGAAGCAATTCGAGCTAGATGAGAAAATAGGAATGGCAATAATGATTCGACCCGATCATTTTTTTTAAAATGACGTTGTTTTAAAAATTTTTTACTTAAAAAAACAAATAATAAGTCAACCCGCGAGTAGGCCCAGCCTGACCCGCTTGACCCATTGACAATCCTATAGTATAGATAGAGAAGTAAAGAAGGAGTGCATAACTAATTTAGAGATTTTGATATTTTTAATTTCTTAGATGATAAAATTCACGCATAATAAAAATATAATATGTGACAGTCAAATAATAAAAGTACTCATTTATTTATCGTAGGTCGCCACATCAATTATATTAATGAAGAATTTAATGTCCAGATATTTTTTAAAATTTGAAAGTTTGAATATTTTAACGTAAATTTTTAAAGTTTAGACTATTATCTCAAAATTGAGTAAAGTTTGCAATACGGTAATAAATTTTTTTGAGAATTTTTATATTTTTGGGAAAAATTGAAAACTATAAAGAATTTTCTCTAAAAAATTTTAAATATTACAAAATTTCTTAAATTACAGGAAATTTTCGTGTATTTTATCCCAAATATAAATTAAGTAAGTGCGAGAAGAAACTTACATAACGCTATGACCAAGAGAACAGCTGAGAAAGCTAGCTTGAACCAGGTTGATTTCTCCATAAGCTTAATCTTCAATGTTTAACTGAAAGTGATGATGTTGGTGAATTTTGTTCTGTCTTTATTTAATGTAGCATTAAATATATTGTCTAAACTCTTTTGTGCAATAAATTAATATATTATTACAAATCCATTTATTGGGAACTGAGAAAATTTAATATATTTCTTCAGATGAATTTTTATTGGTGGAGCATTTATTACGAAAGGATTTTGTGTTTTAAATTGGTAATTATTAAAAATTAAAACCGATTCAACCAGTCTAACATAAAAATTTTGAATGGATCAATTTTTAGGTTCAGTTTTTAATTATTCGATTTAATTTACTTTAATAATTATTGTTGTTAAAAATTAATCAGTTTATTAATTAAAAATTTATTACAAATCAAAATAAATCAATTAAATTTTATTTAATGATTTTTTTTCAATTAAACTTTAAATTCTTCGACATGTAAGGACAATCCCTTTCAATCATATTTCAAATTATTTAATTTTATTCAATCTTTAGTCAATTTTATGACGGTTTAATACCAATAGAACCTTTTAAACTTTAAACTCTTTTTATCGGTTTAACTTTTAGTCCCGTTTTTAAACATTGCATAAAATTAGTGATCTAATCCTCCATAATGCAATTGTAAAGGTCATTCGAATAAAACCAAATTGTATTAGTTAGTTAGCTGAAATGTGTACTAATTAATTAAATTGTTATTGGAAAATGTACATATCCGAATAATTGTAATGGTTAATTGTAAAAAAAATCTAACTTTTATTTATTTAAAAAACGGCGTCGTTGGGATTTAGTTTAAAATGATTTTTATGAATTCCTGCCTTCAACTTGAAAGACGTTTGATTTCATCCATATAAAGGCGTAGGTGGGAAGTTTCAAATTTCAATTTGAGGTACCTTACCTTTCTTTCTACGTCTCTCTAGAATGTCCGTCTCTCGCATCTACAAATGGCAAACGCGGGAGATGAAGATGATTCCGAATCAAGCACGGTAATTAGAGTCGCTCCGTGATTCTTCATTCGTTTTGACGTACTTCTTATTCTAGATCACTCAAAAATGTCTCTCTCGTGTAGAAACATCTTCGACGACTCTCTATCTGGTCAACCGTTACTAAATGGAGGAAGATGAAGAAATGAGAATCAGATTCAAGCACAGTTAGTAAGATCTCCGCGTGATTGTTCTTTTTAGGAGCAGATGGAATTAGTCACAGCGATTTTCTATCGTATTATCTAATCAGGATCTGAAATGAAAAGAAGGCGAAGAACTGATAATCAGATGGTGTGTAAGTAGACGGCTCCCTGATTGTTGGTTTGAGTGTTTCCGTTTCGTTTCTTTCACCTTTAATTTTGTACTGTGGCTCCCTCATCCTATATCTCTCTAAAATCTCTCGCTCTCTCTCATCTAGAAAACTCGGAGACGATTCTCGTTCTGTCCAACGACTAATAAATGGCGGAAGATGAAGAAATGAAACTTCAAGCACGGTAAGTAATATCGATGCATGATTACTCTTTTTTTTATTGCATTATATAAACAGATGTGAAATAAAAGAACGTGAGGAACTGAGAATCCGACAATGAGTAGTGCAGGTAGATCGTTAGTTTGATTACAAATGATTATAGGCGTTACACCTCAAAAGAAAGAGCAACAATCAATTCATTATTACAAGTTGTTTCACTTCCTGACCAAAGAAAATAACAAATTAAGAACTCTACCAGAAGATTAGATAGTTTACTGGTTATGTATATATATATATATATATCTTTCACTTCACGGGTGGTTTTGTACTATATCAACTGCTTCTTGACTGCTTGCATGCTCCCAAAATCGGGATCAGATTATTCTGTTCCTCCTCTGTCCATAAATTTTGATCCATCTATTTTTTTTTCTCTATTATTTATCGAATGACTGAAATCTAATGGAACACAACAGGAATAACATAAACGGAACAGAATATCTGTTCCGCCCAAGATCCATCAGAAGCAAATAAAACAAATCGGTAATGTGCCTGCAAGCGGTGTACTAAGATTGGTGATTTTGCCTTCACATTGGCTTTTTAAAAGATTATCGGAGCAGAAACTTGGCAAATAAGTGCCTATTGTTGAGTTCTTTTTTTTTTTCAAATATAAATCACCAATAAATCTGGAAACCTGAAAGGCGGATTATTATGATGAGCAAATGGTTTTTTATGGATTTGCGGTAGATGAGATATGGATTTAAAGTTATTGTGCAGTTGAGGTTGTATTGCTTGAAGATGCATTTTTTCTGATATTATGTCGAAGTTATCTCGTTGGCTAGTTTTTCATCTCTAATTAAGTATTTTTGCTCCTCTTGACTATTTGTTCCCTGATTTGATTGAAGATAATAAGCTATCAATTTCATATTCCAGCAGGAATGTTGATTTATGTTTGAATAGATCCTAATTTTGTATTTTGCCTAAGCATATTAATGTGTTACTCGACCTTTTCTTCTGTTGCATAATTGCATTGGTAGTTGAAACCAACTGCAAGAGTAACAACTCTATTGAAATTTTTCTGATGTAAATATGTTAACTTCCTCTAAGACTCTAATATGAGAATAAAGATCTCAAGAAACTAATTCCTGAAGTCAGGAATTAGTTATAATTTTTTTAACTATTAACAAATATGAAGAAATATAAAATCATAGAAAAAGAATAAGAGTGACAATTGACTTGATTTAATTCCTTTAAGAGCCTGGCCTAAATATTTGAGCCTAAATTTAAGTTTTAGTTATATATATTTTTATCTGTTAATATTATTTTGATCTGACTTTAAAAATTTTTATCAGGTAATTTTAGAACAGATTAATTTAAATTTAAAAGTCTTATTTATTATCACAATTACTCATCTTTCAAATTTTGACATCTTTCAAATTTATAGGTAAATTCCTTTTTTTTTTTTAAGATGTAACTTTATTTTTCGGTTACGATTTCTTGGTTTCATTTTGTATTGTACCATGAATAGCTTACACACGTCTGGTTGCATACCTTAGGCTTTAGATAACTAATAGACATTTCTATTGAACGACCGTTGAAAAATAGCAAGTTCGATTGCATGTCTAAATGCATATTATCTTTAGATTAACTGTAGATCTGATGTCGGTTTAAGGCTATGTTGCAGTTGCTATTGAAATTGCTTGAAAATGCATTCCCCTGATTAATCATGTAAATCTAGTCAATCTCGTTGGCTACTTTATTGCCAACCTGGTCGCTTCATTTGAACCACATAAGATTCAATTGAATAGCATTAAATTAGAGGATTTGGCTTTATATATGGTATAGGATGAACTAGTCAATACATGAACTTGCAAGGCATTGATTGGAAGGTACTTCGTGAACTCACGAACTTGTCGTTCCCCGCAACAAAAATCAATAACTTAAAATTTTAATATGTTAATTTGCATTGTTATATCATATATCTAAGGAGAATCCTAATTTCAAATAGAAGTCCTCACTTATTCATTAATTTTAAGAAATATTAACTCAATAATTCAAGTCTTTTTGGAATCACTCAGCTAATACTCCTTGCTTTAGAATTTTAGAATTTTATGTTATTCTTTACATTTATTAGGTAAATTTTTGTTTCAATTTAATTTCTGAATTTATTATTTTTTATGTGAGTTGTTAATTTAAATCAATAAATTGACTTAACTTATTGATTCTTTAAGAACTAAAAATTTTGAATTTTATGAAATAAAATTTGAGGTAAGTTTAGGTCTAAAGATTTAACACAAAATTTTTTTAATTGAATTTAAATTATATTAATTTAAAAGAAGTTAAGAAAATTTATTATAAATTAATTTAGTAATCAAACAATGTTTTGTTATTTAAAATTTGTTAAAATTATTTTTTATTTATCTAGTTTAGTTTCATTATTAATTATAATTAATACATACATATATTATTGTAATACAATATGTTTTCATTTGAAAATAAATTTATTATTTTATTCTATTTTAACAAAATATTACTTACATTTTATATAATAATTAAAATGTTAAAACTTTTTATGAATTAAGCTTAAACTTGTATTAATGTTTCTCTCAAAAGAGAATTTAAAAAGTAAAATGATCGGACTAAAAGTAATTTATATATTGAAAATAAACTCATTTTGATAAGTATTGTCTTGATTTTTAAAATACAAGGAAGTACAGAACACAGTGAAAATAACCTGATTATTTTTATGTTAAAAAAGAAAACAACACGAAAAGTATTTCATTCCATTAAATAAATATTAACTAATACTAATATCTTATTTTTCAATTACATAAGAGTTATTTAAATGAAGCATGCATTTAAAATTTTTTTATTAAATTAAAATTTAAAGGCCAATGCAATATTTAGTGATTTATGATAACTTTAATTTACAAAATTAGTTCAACATTTTTTAATAATTAATAACAAAAATTTCAAACTTTATAAATATTTATCTTTATTATTAATTAATTAATCATTACATATATTATTTTATTAGATTATTTTTTATTTGAAAATAAATTTATAAATTTATTTAATTTTAATGAATGATTTAAAAAAGTATCTATATTTTATATAATAGTAAAAAACATTAAAATATTTTATGAATTAAACTTTTACATATAATGTTACATTTTAGTTTAAAAATAAGGATTTAAAATTAAAAATTATTAGGCTGAAATTTTGTTAAATTCATCCTCATATAACTTTTATAAAATTTTCTCTCAAGAGAATTTAAAAAGAAAAATAATCGAATTAAAATTATTTTATTATGAATAAATGTTTTAGAATAAACTCATTTTAGTCTGTATTATCTTGATTTTAAAAATTAGGAGTATAAAATAATGTGAAAATAATTTGATTATTTTCTGTTAAAAACGGAAACAGCATGAAATTTATTTCATTCATTAGATAAATATAAACAAAGAATAGTAACACATTATTTTCAATTATAATATGAAAAGGGATTTATCATCATGTTCATATTATTATTTATACATTTTTTAACTTTTAAAGTTTGCTACAATTTTAAGAGTTGTTTAAATAAAGTATGTATTTTGAATCTTTTTTTTAATTAAACAAGTTTTTGAAAATATAGTTATTGTAGGATAATTTATACTATAACTTTTTAATTATTTTTAGATTTACTATATTAGAAGTAATATATTATATTTAACTTATTCATAAAATTGAGTGATTAAATATATTATTTGACAATTTAATTCAATTTGCATAAAAGTCGTTTCATATTTTTAGTTGACACAATTGTTTTGCTATTAAATTGAAATCTAAAAATATTATTCTTTGTAAACATTTCAACATTTAATTTGGTATAAAGTAATGTTATGACTAATTTGGACATATAAACTTCTCATTTCAATTGAAATGCATTTTAGAATTTCAGTTTTCTTTTGATTATTAAATATCAACATTTGACCAGCGGCTGATTGTTCTATACAAAGACATATACCCAAAAATCTAATCCATTTAATTCCTCCTATTTCCTTCAATTTTTGCTTTTTAAACTAAAGAAATAATAAATAATACTTAAAATTCTTTTGAACATTCTTCAATGAAACTAAAATTGAGGCAAAAGAAAACTTTATATTATTAACAAAATCACAATTTTATGTTTTATGTGTATTAAATATATCTTTATGTATAATCAATCATTTATAAATTACTCGTTTAAAATCAATGTCTAATTATTAAAGTTCTTTAGCTCAGTTGAACCAACTTAATAATATTTAGTAATTCGGCACATGACTTACAAACTAAATGAATGATCTCTAAAGCCGATGCAATTTTTTGAAAATTCTCATAAGAAATTATCATTAGATAAGACATGTGGTCATAAAAATCCTAAAACAGTTAACAAACTCCTTTAGCGTATAAAGATTTTTAACCAATGACTATCTCCTCAATTTAGGGCAGTTAGATATGCTTGTGTAATGCTAACAAGAGTATAAACCTACATCTAAATCAAAGTAACGTAAAGAATCAAAGTGAAAGGTCTGCGTACAGTAACGCGTTTATTCAAAGAAACTTAAAATCTTATTCAAGGAGTAAAAGCTTTACTCGTCGATCAAAAATTCAAAATTAAAGAAGAAACAAATTAGATAAAGAATAGCGGAGAAAGAACCGAAAGTGATCACGTACGAAGGTAAGTGATCACGGAGGGAGGGAAACAGGGACGCCAAAGAGAAGTTTGATTAAAGTTTATAATTATAGTTCTTAAAGAGAAATGACCATAGTGCTTCAAATGAATTAGGGTGGTGAATGATAAAATAAAGAAGAATCGAAAAGGCCAACAAGCTTGTAATTCAACGGGTTTGAGTGTTTTGGCAATAAAGCAGATAAAAATAAATAAATAAATATGTATCTCGTATTTTTCCTGTTTTTAAAATCTACGTCACAAAAATGAGTTCGATCTGATTTTCAAACTTTAAAATTAAAATTTATAAAAAATCTACAGAAACTATAATGCGAGTTCTGTGACATACCTTAGATCTGTATCGGCTTCTGTTTCTGCACATAATGCAATTAGAGTAAACACGAAATCTTTTGCACGATGAATCAGAAGCAAAACAAGCAATCAATAAATTCAAATTTTCATAACAAATTCGAGGAAATTTTCAATTAGATTATTTTCCCAACGCGAATCTCTTTACGAGACCAAACTTCATCTCTCTGGATCTTGACGAAGAAGATGAAGAAAGCATCAGTTTCAAGATCCTTCATCTGTTCTCACTTTCTGCTGCCTTCTTTTTGCAATCGTTTTTCATATCACAATGTATTTACGATCAAGATCTAACAAAAAATAGACCAAAATAAATAAACGCGAAATAAGAAAGAGATCTTACATTCTTCATTAGAACTTCTGAAATAAGAAATCTATCATCATTTACTTACGAAAAAGAACAAAAAGTATTCATCAGTTTCAGGATTATCTGTTCTTTCCCCCTTTTTGCTTAACTTTGTTCTTACAATCGTTTCTTACATCATAACATATTGACGATCTATGTCGAACAAAAAAGAGATTAAATCCATGAAAGATCTTACATTCTTCGATGAATCTTCTCAAATCAGATCACAATAATCATCGAAATCGAGACGGTTATCGGAAAAACGAGAGCAAAGTATGAAAAAGAAGAGACAAACGAGAGAATTGAAAGCCGAGACTTAGAAGATTAGAGGAGCTAAAAGAGAGCGCAACTGCGGAAGGGAGTGGAGGGAGAGTGAAAATTCAAATACGTATATTTATAAGGAAATTGTTGGACCAATACGACGCCGCAAGGTATAATAATTGAGGTGGTGAAATTGAGACTAAAATAAAAGATAATTTATTAATTTACAATAAATTAAATTGCTGTATTCACTTTAATCCTACATTGGTATTATTACTTAACTATTATAAACATTGAACGATGATAGGAACGCTTGGCAAAAGAATCTAAGTTATCTTCACCCTGATTTTAAATTAATAAATTTTCTAAATTCAGTTTTTTTTTGTTTTAAATTATGGGTCGAATTTAAATTTAAATCTAAAATCTAAATTTTTGAAATGCATGATGGCAAGTGTCACAAAGGTCTACTTTGGACCTGAACTTTCACCACAAGTCGCGCCCACCTTCGTGCGGCAATCTCGCTTCGGTCCGCTTAAGCCAAGATTCAGCCTTCT
>JANIIA010000001.1:1272194-1324539 GCA_027478495.1 Erythroxylum alaternifolium
CGACCTGCGTGCCAAGCATTGGCCAAGGCTCGCCAACACTCGCACAAACCCACATTCTGGACTTAGGGGTCTAACAGCAAGTAAGTAGAGATGTCAAAACGGCCGGCCATATATTAACTAGGTTGACCGAGTCACGGGTTGATTATGGTTAGCCCGACCAAGTCACGGGTTTAAGTTGGGTGGGCCACAATTCAGTCCGGCCTAACCTGTGGCCTGACCGTTATTTCCAAAATGGCACCGTTTTGTCAAAAACAGCGTTATTTTTTAAATTTTTCTTTAAAGAAAATATGATAGGTTGGGTTGGCCCGACTTACTTTTAGCTTGTCGTCGTTTTTAAAAGTTTTTCTTTAAAAAAATACCTAGCCCACCCTTGGCTCGTTGAGCTATAGGCCGGGTCACGGGCCATTCAAACTGGCTTAAACAATTAAATGTCCTAAAGTGATAAATTTTAACATTTAAATGATATTTTTTAATCAAAATAACATTCCTTTAAAAATTGATCAAATTAACTCCATCAATTCAAACTTTTTTTCCCATTAATTAGTGTCAATTTACCCCTAATCTTATCTTTACTTAAAACTTCGTTCTTTTCACTATTTAGATGGTTGGAGCACTCTATTTTTATTAGGGTATTTCAATATTGTGTCATTTAATTTGATCTATATATTTATGTGAATTTTGTCATTTAGTACAATAAACTCATATCTACATAAATATGTAAATGAGATTTAATAAAATAAGATAAGAACTTATTAACTAGAATAGAAGATCTGATTCCAATTAATATGATCATGAGATTGTTGCACTAAATGACATTATTACAAGGATTGGACTCGAGAGGTGTGATTAATTAATTGCATGCGCTTTCCACTTGTACTCTCCTGGGTGCTTTTTTTAATTAAATTAACAATGATGAGTAAATAATGTTATTAAATTCAGTTAAGTTTTTATCATAAGTAATAGTAAAAATTGTACTGAAAAATTAGACGTTTTAAAATTTTTATAAATAAATTGATTGAACCAGTTGAATTATTTAATCAATTGATTATATTAACTAAAAAGACTTCTAATTTTAAACCGTCCAATGATTCTTAGATTTATTAGCATTCATCGAGATTTAATGAACTTTTTGGTAAGTTTTGGATGTGCGTGTTTGTGTTTGATACATAGAAAAGGAGAGACTTACAGAGTGCCAAGACGAAGAAGATCACCATGAAAGCTTGTTTCCAGCAGCTCGACTGATCCATACCTTATATGCTTACATATTATTATCCCTACTATAATCCATAGGGTATGATATTAGTATAAGAGACATCAGTTATACACAGAGTAACCTATCTGTTGCTCTAAGACTCACCCCCACTTATAATATTTTATCCTTTAACTTTTGTTATAAGTTCACTAACACTTAAATTTTATTTTTTTTGTCAAATAAACATTAACTAATAAATTATAATTAGACCTATCTTTGACAATGTATTTTATTTAATTGGTATAATACATGTCTTATTATAATTAAAGGATTAAGGAGTTTATCGCCCCTAGGGAGTGGTCGAGTTGGTAGAGTGGGGGGTTTAGGGTCAAAAGGTCTTGTGTTTAAATCTCCCTACCTACGCTCTTTCGATCGAGCCTATTGTACAAAGTTTGCCTAATGCGGAGTACTCGGTTGGCGTGATTTGTAGGCTATTACGTCAATCCAAAGGTTTACTCAGTGCGAATTTAAAGGATAACAACTGCGAGTTCCTCTGTTTCAAAAAAAAAGTTTTATCGAAATAAAGTTTAACCCTTCAAGCACTTCAATATTTTTACAATTTATTTTAGTAAGTTTAATAAATTAAGAGACCAATTATTATATGATTATTTATATATAGTGCATAATAATTATATAAAATTTTTACATAGTTCAAATTTTATCATCTATGACAACATTCTCATATTAATCCACCTTTGGCAGCATTATGAAAAGAACAATGCCACATACAGATCCATTAGGTTATCGAAAACAACCTCTCTGTTAGTAAGGGACAAAATAAGACTGTGTGATTTCAGACTTCTTTGGACTCTACGTCTCACTAGGACTTCTACTGAGATGTTGCATTGTATTGCACAGTACCGAATTATATAGTTCTATTAGCTTATAATTCTAAATTTTTGTTTCTAATATTTTTTAAAATTGCTTGTTCATTTTATATGGACATATAGATGTAAAACTAATGCAACATTTTTATAATTAATATTTATTATTTATTATTTTTAAACGTGTATTAATTAAATTTTAGGTGTATGTAATATTTTGTAATTCAAATATTATGAGTAAGTTAATTGATTAAATTAAATTATTATTAAAATTTTTAATTCCCCAAAACTAATGAAACATTGCTAGTCTTTTTTTCCTTTCACATGTATCAAATCTGAAAGGCATACAAAATCATTCTGTGCACTTGACAAGCAACAATCAGAAGTTAGAATTGAAACATAAAGCTCTTATTCTGTGTGACTTTTAACAAATTAGGGTTTGGCAACAAGTGGTTGAGTGTTAAATTTAAGCACTGCCTCTCCATGACAAATGCACAGTCCAATTCTGCACTCATAACGGTTCCTTGGGATGCATTGCTCTGATGAGTTGCATGGTATGGCAATGTTCCTCGCTTCAGTTCTCAGTAATGGACCAGCAACACCAGTATTTTTCTTTTTTCAGTTTATATATCAATAAATAATATTAACCTTTTAACATTAAAAAAAATTATAAAGATGACCCATCAAAGTTTGGTAGATTACAAGGCTAATTATTAAGAATAATAATTTTATTATGTGTTGGGAGAAATAAAACGAGATCAAAGTATATATAATAAAGGTATCATATTTTATGATGTGTTATGAATCACGTCTTTGTATATAATTCACTTCATCCTTATATCTCTTTCTGACGTAAGATTATTTCACTTATGAATTTCCAACATCTCTTTTTACAAGTGGATTTATCCGTAACGGATTAGCTCCTCAACATATAGCTCATGTGAAGTCATTTAAGTCACTTCATCGACCACTCGTTCATTTGACTCAAATTAATAAATCTCTTTTCATCAAAGTTCGCTAACTTAGTTCTGATATCAGGGTTTTGAGAGAGCTCGGGGAGAAATTGAACCGGCAATAGATTTTATGAATTTCCAACAAAAAATGGGTCTAAATATGGAGATTCTATTGCATTAAAAATAGTGTTGAGTAATTCAAAATAGCAAAAGAGAGAAATAAAATTACCAGTAGAGAAGACTAGGACTTATTTGATGTAATAATTTTTTGATAATTTTCCTGAAAATGGTTATTTTTCTAGATAAAGAAACAAATTTATAATTTAATATTATAACATTTTATCAGATAATTTTTCTTTTTTATGATACAAGGTGAGAATTGCTTGCTTTTGCATTAAATGATGAAATCCTTATGTTAGATTTTCCGTTAATTTATTCCTATCAATGGAAGGAAAATTTTAATTCATTTATTAATTTCTAAAATTAGGAATGACAATAGGCTAACTCATGGACCTAAATTCAAGTGTTTTCAATCGACCAGCTCATGGATCACATTAACCTAAACACGTCTGAGGCTCAATTTTTCTAAATAAAACGATGTGGCCATGACTCAATTAAAAAAAGTTATTTTACACTTTTAATTTTAAAAAAATATTTTTAAAATTTTGACGAGACCGGCCCTTTTCTATCTAAGACTATTCATAGAATATTATTGTGAAGACTTAATTACTAGATTTGTACAAATTGAATATGGCCTTAAAAATGATTTGGATTTTAAGAACAGATTCATAAATTAGGTTTTAGTATAAAATTAAGTTCAAAAAATTTTATAAATTGGGTTTGAGTTATAAAAAATTAAAAATATGTATATCAAACTTATATTGATAAATATTTTAAACTTAATTCAACTAAGAATTGCTATTTAATAATAACAATTAGGAGAGAAATTTTAGCTTCAAAATGTTGAATAGAAGGAATCTTTAAATTTGTCAAAAAATACCTATTTTTACTTTTCAACTCTTTTAAAAAACCGCTTCTCGTATACTTCACTTAAAAAGAATAAAGAAATACATGAATCATGTATATCAAATGTGGAGTTATTTAATGTTATTTACATTACGATTTAACTTAATTCTATCCAAACTAATAATTTATTATAATTATCTTAAATTATTAATTTGAGTCGAATTTAATTAATTTATTTCGTGTATAAGAGTTGAGTTGAAATAATATTTGATTAATTCACACTTGTATTTCGTCATTAATTTTAACCTAAATTTTAAAAAAACAAACTTTTTTATAAAACTAAAAATTAGAATGAATTTTTAAAAAAAATTAAAGATTTAAGATTTTTATAAAAAATTTCTTAAACTCAATATAATAATTAAGATGTAATATGATCTTTATACTCTATTCCTAATTTTTTGGATTAGGAGACATGTACATTATTCCTAATATAATAAGGTAAAATGTTAGAATATAATAAGTTATAATGTGAGCTTAGATCAAGAACTTAAAAGTACACATTAATAAAACAATCAAACCTTATTTATTAATACAAGAGACACTTATGATTTATATAATTACATAACAAAACAACATTCAATCTTTTAAAATTTTGGCAAATTGTCCAAGTTCTTCTTGATTTCCAGCCATGGCTTGGTTTGAAGATGATTGAGTGACACATATACACACCTTCTTTTTACAAGTTCAGACACTGCATCCCTTCCAAAAGCCTCTGGCATAGCATAAGGAAAGGGTTAAAAGAAATGCTGACATGGTCACTAAAACAAATTTAAAGGCAAGAATGTATTCTTCAAAGTTCTTGCTCAACAAATTATATGGAAAAGCTGCATTGAAGCAATGAAGATATAGCTATTGCACCATGCTCGTATAGCCTGAAAAACTAGTACATAACAGGCTATGAATTGTGGTGCCTTTTGATTATCTCAATCACCATCAAGTAGCAAACCAAGATCAGCTTTAAAATGAAGTCCATTACACAAAGACAGTACATCACTAGGAAGAAGGAGTAACCATTTCAAGGTTCGTTGAAAAGAGATTTTACAAAGATTAACAGAACGTTCGTCAATTGGTTCTTCAGCCATTGAAGAAAACAACTCATGTCATTTTGCACAAACTGCAAATTGCCAACCCTACCATTAGCTTGATCAGCAAAAATGAAAAACCAAATATCTAATTAACTTGAACAATTGCAAAATACTTACGTTCATTTAGTAAAACTAAATTAATAGGCTGCTTCAACATAGAGGAACTAATAACCAGCATATCCAATATAAGATAAATGAACATTTGACTAGAGAAAATACAAAACAGAGGACAAAAACGAGAAAATCTAAGCAGATAATCAGAGAATATTATCAGAAAAGAACAGAGCACAAAATTTTTTTTACTTCAGACTCACAAATGTTCAAAACTTTAGCTAGCAAAGCGAATCAGAGAACTTTGAAGACCTATAAGGATGTTGACTGTTCAAAACTTTAGCTAGCAAAGCGAATCAGAGAACTTTGAAGACCTATAAGGATGTGATTCAACCACATGAAGTTTCAGATCACAAAAGAATTCATCCTATTCGCTTCGCCATCCTCAAATTTTCCAAAAGCATAACCCAACAAAAAGAACTAAAAGCTTGAAATTTTTGAACCAAAAATTAAGACCCAGATCGAGAAGACCATGAGAAGTCAAAAAACGAGCTCATTTTTTGGCAAAAAAGACCGGAACACAGGTACACAGAGCTCTGATCACCTGCACATAAATCTTTTGATGCCAAAGATAGTTAAATATAGCACCAAATACCCTTTTCTCGTTGGTTCCTTGGAACTATGAACTTAAAGAAACAAGGGGCTAATCGGTGCATTTACAACAACGAGTACACATACTGCTACGAACCAATGTATACTCAAAACAAGAAAACAATAGGTAAAACCCTGAAATCGCAGAGATAAGGGAAAAGGGCAATCGAGTACATAGATATTGGTATCGGATCTTGTAGGATCATCCGATTCTTCCTGGCTGCGACTAAGGCAGACTCCGGTTGAATGGGGGTTTCGTTGGGATTTATAACGGAATTAGGGTTTTGCAAGGGATGTAACGGATTTACTTATTTGAAGGCCACGTGTTAAATACGGCGTCGTAGTAACGACAATGTTAATTTAGTCCTTAAGCTAGTGATATTTTAACTTCAATTCTTGGGAATAATTATAATAGATTCATATAACTTGCAATTTATCATTTATTTTATAATATTATTAATTTTCACATAAAGTAATCTGTATAATAATATTTTTAATAAACTTATATATGTGTGTGTGTGTGTGTGTGTGTGTAGTTGGAAGTACACAAGTGGAGTCATCCATATTGAAAAGACACATGTAGATAAAGTAAGTTATATACAAAGATAGGACTTATAACTCGATACCTTAAAATTTTAGATTGCAATATAACGTTTTAGTTGTATATGGATTCATTTGTATTTGATCCAATTTCTTTCGAAACTCTCTTCAAACCCTTGAATGTTTGATTAAATTAGGCATTTGGGTAACTTTAAATTTGTTTAATATGAATTTTAACTTCTAATCATAAAATCAACTTGATAAACATTAATGGTCGGAATTGACATCCCTACTCAAACCATCCTGATCACTCAAGCTTCTTGTCACAGTTGTCTTTAGCCAAACTCTTACCAAAATTATTTTTTATATATTAATATTGAAAGTAACAAAATAATTAATTTATAATCACTTATACTTAAATTCAAAATAATATTTAAATGAAATGTCCTAAATTATCGTAATAATATCTTTTTTAGATACATATACACAAAAAAAACAATCAATGTCAAAATAATGTAAAACACATGGAGAGATGATAATGATTCAGACATATTTACAAAGTTCTATATTAAAGGGTCAGATCTCCTATTTCAATTATGGTATTCCTATTATGTTTCATTAAATCTCATACACACATTTATGTGGTTTCAACTCTATTCTATTAAATCTCATTCATACATTTATGTGCTTTATTAAGGGCATAATTTTTATAATAGTGAAATTTATATTTATTATTTTTTAAATACAAATTAAAACTTAGTGCATATAATAATTTAAGAAGCATTCATTATTGTCCGATTTTGTTAAAACTTTTGCTTAACTTGGCCCATTTGATTTCTATAAGCATGAATATAAAAGCTTTGGTTTGGACCTAGCATTGAATAGGATGGCAATTGGGCTTGGATTTGTTCGGTCCAGCTTGAAATTAATGGATATCAAAAGTGGATGATATTATTGATTCACGATGGTAAAATATTTATACAATGTAAGAATATTCTAGATAAGTATGGTTACAATAGATAAGTACAAAGATTATGGAGAGAAAATCTCCACGACTAGAAATCAAGAGAGATTATCTCCAATACGCCCCCTCAAGTCGGACGGCCGAGTAGAGAGTCCAATCTTGTCACGAAGAAGAAGAAATCGAGATTTTGAGAGTGGCTTAGTGAGAGTGTCAGCTAGCTGATCAGCAGAGGCAACATGAGTGACACGAAGACAGCCAAATTGAACCTGTTCCCGAACATAGTGAAATTCAATGGCAATATGCTTCATGCGGGAATGAAAAACTGGATTAGAACATAGGTAAGTGGCACCAATGTTGTCACAGTAGATAACTGGTGCGCTTGGAAGAGAAACCCCAAGTTCTGTAAGAAGAGAACAAATCCATCGGACTTCGGCAGCAGTGGATGCCACAGAGTGATATTCTGCCTCAGTGGAAGAGCGAACTACAGAAGTCTGCTTCCTGGAGCTCCAATAAATAGGACCACCGCCTAGATATACAAGGAAAGCACCAATTGAAATCCAATCATCCTTGTCTCCAGCCTAATTTGCATCAGTAAAGGCATAGAGAGATATGGGTTGCCAAAAAGGCATTGAAAGGGTGAGAGCATTTGTAGGGTAGGTGTTGGCATGCGATTGATGAGGTAATCAGCTGTGGCGAAAGCATAAGGCCAGTAGGTGCGGGGGATAGAGGCATGAGTGAGTAAAGAGAGTCCTGTTTCAACGATGTGACGATGACGCCTTTCGGAGTAACCGTTGTGTTCAGGGGTATGGGGTGGAGTGGTGAGATGTGTGATTCCATGGGTGGCAAGGAAGGGGGCAAGGGCAATGTATTCCCCGCCATTATCATAGTAGAGACATTTTATATGAGCTCCAGAGAAATTTCCAACCAACGGTTTGAAACGAGGAAAGACCTCAGAAACCTGTGATTTGCGATGTAGTGGGTATAGCCATATGTATTTTGTGAAATGGTCAATGAAAAGAACATAATACTTAAAATTTTCATTTGAAACAATAGTTGAAGTCCAAACATCAGAGTAAATGTATTTTAGTGGTCTAGACGACACAATTGTCGACTCAGAAAAAGGAAGCTTATGGCTCTTATTACAACTGCATGCACCGCAGGTATTATTGGAATGTAAACTAGAAACAGGAAATTTAAAAGAAGAGATAATGTGCTTGGAGAGAGGAAAGGCAGGATGACCTAGACGATGGTGCCAATCAGCGAGACTTGTCTTGATGTTGGAGAAACAAAGGACAAGTTGTGAAGACGGAAGTGAGGCGGGCAGCTCATAAAGCCCCTGGTTGGTTGGTCCCGTTAGGAGAATAGCTCCTGTGTTGAGATCCTTTACAACAAAGCCAGAAGAGGAAAATTCAACAGACACGTTATTAGTAGAACATAGTTTAGAGATTGAAATTAAGTTCTTTTGCATATTGGGGACATAATAAACAGGAGATAAATGTAAAGGAGTCAAAATGCTGGGAAGAGACGTAGAACCAGTGTGACTAATAGCCAGGGACGTGCCATCTCCAAGAACAACCTCATCATTAGCGATATATGGCGAGTGGAGAGATAGGTTGGCTAGATCTGAAGCAATGTGGTGTGATGCCCCAGAGTCGAGTAACGATGAATCCGCGGGAGACTGGCCGACTGCTGCCACATGAGCCCTAGACTGCTGCCAAGGAGGTGTAGGCCTCGGCTGCCAATCTGCTGCAGGCGGAGGCTGCCAAGGCGTAGACTGTGATGCTGCAGGTGACCGCCAGGTAGGTGCACGCGTGCTGGAAGAGTGCTGCTGGGGAATGGCCTGCTGGACGATCCAGCAATACTGCGGGCATTGGGCAATACGGTGTCCCTGAACTCCGCAGCCCTGACAAGTTCCCAAAAATGGACGGGGCACACGAGAGGGACAGGCTGACTGACTGTGTGGCTGTGTAGGCGTTTGATGCGGTAGAGGCGATACAAGCAGATGGGAGGCAGAACTGCTGGGACCTCGAGGTCGATGTTGGCCAGCAGTGGCGTGAGCAGTAACCGGCATACTAGGCAATGGTGTAGCCGGAGTGGGTCGGACAATGAGTTCATGATTAATCAATTTTTCGTGAAGTTCATCAAATGTGATAGGAGTGTCTCGTGCATTCACCGCCTCTACAATTGGTTTATAAGCCAGATCAAGGCCCTCCAAGATTCGGTCCATTAGATCATCGTCGTCTATGGGCTTGCCTAGTAAAGCAAGATGATCTGCCCGTGATTTGATGAATTGAAGATATTCCGAGACACCTTTGGATCCCTAAACAGCTGTTTTGATCTGTGTTTTGATTTGTTTTACATGACCTCTACTAGGTTTAGCATAGGTATCATGTAATAGCAGCCATACATCACGAGAATTGTTGATCCTATGAAGCAGCGAAGAAACAGTGGGTGTTAGAGTGCCCAGAAGTGCACTAAAGATCAAGTGATCTTGGCGTTTCCAGCTTTCATGTGCCGGATTTGCAGTGACAAAACCATCAACAGCTGTGCTGAACTCCGACAGTTGAACAGATGATCCATCAAGAAAGCCATGAAGACCATAACCACGCATTATAGTAAAGAACTGTTGTTGCCAAGACAGATAATTTGAGGGGATTAATTTGATTGTTGTATGGTGTGCAAAGTTGGGAATAATGAGAGAGTGTTGTGGATTTGCCGTGTTACGAACGACGTTCGATTCGTCAGAAAACACAGACATGGTGGCTGTGACTTAGTGAGAAGGCACAGAGAAGAAGCAGCAGGAAAAAAAAAAGGATAGTTTAGGGTTTCCGGTGAACCAAGCTCTTGATACCATAATGGATATCAAAGGTGGATGATATTATTGATTCACGATAGTAAAATATTTATACAGTGTAAGAATATTCTAGATAAGTATGGTTACAATAGATAAGTACAAAGATTACAGAGAGAAAATCTCCACGACTAGAAATCAGGAGAGATTATCTCCAATAGAAATTAACGAGTCAAATTTAAAATTTTTAAAAAATCAAACTAAGCTCAGACTTGGTTGCCCTAGTTCGACTCAAGGCTTATAAGCAAAATGGTGTAATTTTGCATTTTTAACTTTTTTAAAAATTTGGGCAAGTCAAGCTCGTGCTCAAGCCTCTGCCTCGGCCCTACTTGGCCCTTGGATAGGGGTTGGGCCCTTGTAGCCCTAGATCGGGCTAAGCTTCGACCTGGGCAAGTCTAGACTTGATCGAGCCTGTTATTATTCCTAATGTTGAATACTCAATAACACATAGCTACAAAAGACTTAATTGAACTTAACATCTACGACGCCACCTCAGACATTAACGTCAAATTAGATTAGAAGCTAGTTACATAAAAAAAAAATATTTGATTTAAATTATCATCAAAACTCAATTGAGTTGAGATTATTCGATATAAATCTAAATTCAATTAAATTTTGATAGTTGGAAAATAACTATTTGTTTATACACAAAATAAGGAGAAATGTATTAAGGATAATAGAATTAGGCTGAATCGGACTCGAGTCAATAGAAGATAACCACAGATGACCTAATAACAACACAGTTCACAAAGAACATGATTTGACCCTTACAAGGAAAGTGACACTTAAACACCAATCATAATTACAAGTCCACTTCATAACCAGCTGTAGCGTTAGCCCATAGGGACCATTGACCATTCCATTCTTAACCAACTTAAATAGGTCGTTTTATGTGTTGTTGCTATGGCAATTTTGGGCTTAGATGGGCCTTCTCTCGTTCTCTATTTAAGCTTGGTTTTAACCAATTGACTGCAAAAATTTTAACTTAATTAATTTTTAAGTTTATTTTTTAATTTTTGATTTAATTTATTTTAATAACTTTTATTATTAAAAATTGATTTATTTATTAATTAACTAGTTAGTATAAATTAATTAGTTTATTAAAAACTAATTAATTTTTATTTTACAATTTTTAATTAAAATTTTTACTTTTTCGATAGTTAAGAATAATCTCCTTTGATTATATTTAAAATTCTTCAATTTTAATCCATCTTTAATTAATTGTATAATAATTTAATATTGATTAAATCTTAAATTTCTTTTTATATCAATTTAATTTTTGATATGATTTTTAATATATGGTTTTTTAACTACTATTTTGTTGTCACACATTTAAGTCACTTCCGAAGAGTTTGGGGCCCAAACCCTAAACGTACATCGCTGTCCTACTCCTATTAACCGTACGTACGATGGTTTCTGTAAAACTAACGACCCTCCAGCCTCCTCCATCCACTTTAACCTTTTACCTACCCATGTACTATCTTATCTTGATACTTCACGTTGAAGGACACAGAGTAATAATTTGTGGGCTTATTGGGATCAAATGGTTACGGTATTTTCATCGTATTTTATTAATCTTATTTATATATTTCTACAGACTTTACATAAATATATGGATGAGATTTAAAAAAATATAGTTAGAATAAAATAATTGAAATAAAAAATATGACGTGATAATATTTGAAGTGTGGTGTTGAAGACGATTTTATTACGAATAAAGAAACAATATAAGAGTGATATTGAAATGACATTAAATTCTTTGTAAGAGGTGGAGATTTTGAAGTTTTCTTCGAAGCCAAATTAACATAAATGATAGATAAATGTTTTAAAAATTAAATTGATAAAATTATAAGATTTAAAAGGTTCAATTAGTATTACATAATTATAAAATTAGCTAAAGATTGAATAAAATTAAAAAATTTGAAATATAATTGAAAGAGATTGTTTTTATATATTAAAGATTTTAGAGTTTAATTACAAAATTATTAAACAAAAATTAATTTTATTTATTTTAATCTGTAAGAATTTATTAATTTACAAAAATTAATCAATTAATTAATAAACTAATCAGTTTTTATCAACAAAAGTTATTAAAGTAAATCGAACCGAAAAATTAAAAACTGAATTAAAATGTTTGACGATTCAAAGTTTTTACGTCAATTAATTAATAAATTGATTAGTTTTTAACAACAAAAGTTATTAAAATAAATCGAATAAAAAAGTTAAACGGTTCAAATTTTTTAATTCAAAATCTAAAAAGCTAAAATTTTCTATTTATTCCAAAGTATGAATAAGTATTAAAAAATATTATGATTGTGACACTAGCAAGTAGCTTGCAACTAGATTTTTTTTTGGATCAATATGGAATAATGATTTTAAGTTAAACCTGCTTAAACCTTTTTTAAAAGTATTTTGTATTATGAACTTAGTTAAAATACTTTGGATATTTTTCTTGTAATGTACATCAAATCATGGTTGTGACATACATATAATAATGAGTTGTCCTAACTCAGTAGAGATTAGATCTTATGTACCGGTTATGGTGTTCCTATCATGTTTCATTAAATCCCATCCACACATTTACATAAATATTAAGCATCAATTATGCATTTGAAACTTGAAGGTGGCTGAGTTCACATCAAATTATTTGTTTCAATTATTCTGTTTTAACTATATTCTATTAAATCTTATCTATATATTTACACAAAATCTATATAAATGTATGAATGAGATTTAATAAAGTATAATTAGAATAGAATAAATAAAACATATGATTTGACGTTAACTTAGTCACCTTCAAGCTTCAATTGCTTAATTGCTACCCAATAAATGAGGAGTCAGTCCCTTTCTTCGGGTTCCCATAAAACTTGTCAAAAACGAGTTTTTAGGCACATGGAATCCAATTCAAGTCAATTTTTACCCAAAAAGCAGAAATTTGGAGCTTGTAAATATGAAATATCTCTTCTCAAAGCCTAAGCCATCAATCTTAAGAAGTTCCAATAAAAACTTTTATTAATTAATTTAATTTAATTTTCTATTTTTCTTATTTATAAAGTACTATTATTTATTCATTTATTTATGCATTTTTTTATGTGGGTCATTCAAAAATAAACTTTTACTAGTTAAGAATAAAGTTACGTATTACTATACCACTTTAAATCTCACGTATTAATAGGATTGTTATTGAATTATTATTGTTATTATTTTATTATTTTAATATTTTAATGTACTAATAATACAAAAATCTTTGATATAATATGACCAAGTACAAAGCAATTTTATACGAATTTTTTATTCGATGCATTATTTATAATAGGAATAACCAATTTTAAATTACACAAACTTTTGAGATCTTTCTAATTTAGTACTTAAACTTTAAAATTTTTCAATTGAGTCTCTAACTTTTCAAAGTCTCAATAATTCAATTTAAAAGATAGGTTTTGCTGATATGACTAATATATGAATATTTACGTGATACTTAATAAAAATGTCACATCATAAAAAAATAACCGTTTGAATTAAATTATTAAGATAAAAATTTTAAAAACTTTGACACAAAATTAAAAAATCTTAAAAGGTTATATACTTTTAAATATGTTATTCCTTTATATTATTATATACATGTCAAATTTTACATAAAAGAACAAAAATTTTGAGCTTGTAAATATCTCTTCTCAAAGCTTAAGCCACCAATTTTTCATTGCTCAACCAAAGGATGTCCAATCCCAAAACCATTTTAAGAAATGCCCTCTACACAAAAACACCAATTCATTTATTTCATTTAACCCTTTAATTTTTCTATATATATATATATATGTTTTGTAAAATTTGATAAAGTAAATTTGTATCAATTTTTAATTCGATCTTATATTCATAAAATTATAAAGTCAAAAATTACCAAAAATTCAGAAAAATTGAGTTTCTAAATATCTCTTCTCAAAGCCTAAGTCACCAATTTGTCATTGCTCAAAGCTGCCTTTTATCTTACAACCATTTTAAGGAAGGTCCAAAAGATAAAAGCTCCTCGACCTTAGTTTACTTTTGATGATCTCTATCAAAAAAATTGAGAGATCAATTGCATCAATTCGGTACATGAATAGATCTACAAATAAATAGACCTATAATTGTTATCGGATATTTTAATCTCACGACCACTTTAAGAAATGCTCATAAGACATTTTTTTCAATTTAACTTTTTTTATTTATAAATCTAATTTAGCATTTTTTAATATTTCAATACAATATTGATTATAAGAAATTCTTTCATATAATCGGATAAGATACAAACCAATTTTGTACCAACAATGTGATATTCATAACATTATCTTTTCAAAGCCTAAGACGCCAATTTGTCATTGCTCAAAGATGCCAACGGATGTCCTATCTCGCAACCATTTTAAGGAATACCCACAGGACAAAAACTCTCCAAATCCATACCCACAACCCTCACCATGGAAAAGGGTCTCTTCTTTATGATGTTTTTCCACCATCAACTCAACCATTGAAAGTTTGATACTTTTTGCAATGAAAACGTGTTTTATAACAACTCTTATCTTAACCATAATTGGAAAGACACTGCCATTGTGTTTAAAAGATGTTGATGGACTTTGCCAAAGATGAATGTTAGGAGGAGAAAAATATCACCAAGAGATGGAGATAGTTATCTCTATTCAATACTCATCACTACACTTTATAACTTAGAGTGGATGTTTAACTAACATGTGGCTTTATTTTTCTTGTTCTTTGATTGGCTTTGTCAATAGTTTGTCATTTTCTTGATGCTTGTATATGGTGGGAACATTAGCTATTGATCCAAAAGGTAATTGCTTATTACACTCAGTCATGATAAAAAGTACACTAATTTTGTTTTAAATGACTCATAAATTAAAACAATCAATTGTTGATCTTATGAATCCCGACTTTTTGGTTTCTAACACGTCCTTATAAAATTATCTTGAATCGAGATTTTTTGTTCAATTTTATTCTAACTTTGTGGGAAGAATAACTCTTTTTTACTTTACTTGGAATTAGTCGGAATATTTAAAATCTTTTACTTTGAGTAGAAGATTAGATCTAGTAATTAATTATGCATATTCAAGAATCAAATTTTAATAAATTTGAAAAATCTTGTATTAAAAAGTAATTTCTGTAAAATTCAATATACATCTATTTACTAAAATTTGATTGTTGAATGCTCCAAATTAATTTTCTTGATTTATATAATACACGAGTTTAATTATTTATTTGTGCAAACTTGTAAATGTGTGCAATAACTCGAAAATTTTACCTTAAATTTTAATTTATATTAATATATTATGTACTTAATAAGGTGCGGTTTTTAGGGGGTGGTCAAGTTAATGGAGTGAGAGGTATAAAGCTAAAAGGCCCTGTGTTTGAATTCTCCTATCTACGTTTTTTCGATCGAGCCTATCATACAAGGCTTGCCTAGTGCGGAATACCCGATTGATATGATTTTTTTTAATTATTTTGATATAGGTAGGCCAGGGGGAGGTTTTATAATTGGAAATAATTCAAATATAAGTATGAAATCTAATCTACTTTTTATGAAAATTGCATTAAAAATAAGGTATGGAAGTGGATCCATCAATATGTTAAAGTTAACATCTGATTCAATTTTTAGCTTTAGTTTTAAGTTATCTTTTGTACATAGTAAGCTTTAATTGCTAGTTTCGAATTGATCGAAAACAATCTCTTTATCACGTAGGACAAAGTTATATATTATTAACTTATCTAGACTCCGTATTGCAGTAAGTTTCTTATTTTGTGTTATTGTTATTGTAGTTATTAGTTTCAAATTGAAATTGATTTTTTTTTACCTTTATGATCAAGAAAATTCAAGCTTAAATCATGTTACCTTTTTATTTGGAATCAACAACGCTCCATACGAAACTTACTGATATGCAGAGTCAGAGTCTAGCAAGGTCTAGCATTACGTAACCTTACCTCTTACTAATAAAGAGGTTGCTTCTAATACCTTTTTATTTGTAATGGAATTAAAACATGATTTAGATTAATATATGATTACCTTCCTATTCATACACACAATTATGTCTCAACTCTATAAATTTATATGTCAAATTTGTTTTATAATAAATTTATTTATATTGTTTTTTTAGTATGTATTTAAATCAACAGTTTAAATTCAAGTAATAGATTTAATCTAAATAATTATCTAAAAATCTAATTTTAAAATTTTCAAAAACTTTAAAATTTTGACAAACTTAAAAAATTTAAATTTAGATCTCAAAATTTGAAAAATCTTACAGGTTGAAAAGAACTTAAGGACAAAAAACCTGTAAAAATAAATTAAAAAATCCAAAATTATATAGCTGCAATAATTTTGGTTAGATGACAAATTTAAAAAATGGACTGATATCCAGCTTATGAAGTTATGTATCAAATGTAAAAGTGCTCTGTGATAGGAGTACAAGATCTATACATGAAGATTTTTATTTGCAGACAATCATCTTTAAGGGGGAGACAAAGAGTTGGGACTGATGGACTCTCTTTTATCACAAGTCTCCAACCTAAAGTGGTCCCATACCTAACACTATATTTCTTAGCAATGCCTACAAAATTCAACCTATTTGTTTATTAATTAATCAGTTAATTTTTATAAAATTAATAAATTCTTATAAATTTAATAAGTCAATTTATTTTCATTTAATATTTTTCAATTAAATTTTAATTTTTTCGATGACTAAGGAGAATATTTTGTAATTATATTTTAAATTCTTTATATTTACTCATTCTTTAATTTATTTTATAATAGTTTAATACCGGTTGAACTTTTAAAATTTTAAATATCTTGTCTTTTCGATTTGATTTTTAAAGCATTGTTTCTTAGTAACACACGAAAAAAGGAGAAAATTTTGAGAGAAAAAGCACACTAATTTTAAAAGTGGGTTTTCAAAGGAAAATCGGCTTATAATCTCACTTTCAGAGATAATTAATGTATTTATTATTTAAGATTAAGATCTTATGCCCAAAAAATAAAATAAAATAAAACATAGAATATTGAAATTTTCGTAATTAATGTATTGAGATCAAGGTTTTATGCCATCCATTTAATAAAGATAAAATAAAATATAAAAATTTAACAATTAATGTATTTGAGATTTAAGGTCTTATGTCAATCATTTAACGAAAAATAAAATAAAAAACTGAGAAAAGAAAATAAACTGGATTTGACAAATGAGAAGTGTAATTAAAACTAAATGCACATAATAGCTATGGAAGAAGCAAATTCATAGCCCCTCAAAGTTTAACATAAGTTATACTTATGATGAATTTCCCTTTAAGTGGAAGAGACTAATTATGTAGTCATCATTTAAAGATTTTTTAAATAATCATCATTAAATAAAAATATATTTTATAAAATAATACAAAATATTAATAATCACTTATAGAGATGACAATAAGCTAAATAATGTCATATTCGCTCGGTTAGACTTGAGTCCATGATCATAATTCGGAATATGTTCAAATTACTTTAAAAATGGGTTATTCAAGTTATTAAATTTGCCTCTAAACTCAAGTTCGACCGAAATTAGCCTTAAAATTTTTAAATATTACAAAAATGACGTTATTTTATAATAAAAAAGTGAGTTAAAGTTATAAGATTGACTTTTAAACCCGAATCCGACTCGAGACTCCATCTAACGATGCCCATTTTACTATTTCATGTCCATGGCATGTAGAAAGAGAGAGAGTAATGAAATTTAGGTTTAAAGTATAATAATAAAGCTATGGTTATTGGTCAAGAGATCTCAATCCCATCCCATGTTGCTTATGGGATATGATTTGGTGAGCTTTTTCCAAAAGAAGAGCCAATGCCAACCAAGAACCAACTCTTACACTTTGTACTATATTCTAATTCTATACAAAAAGGTTAAAAAATTTTAATATTTTTTTATATACTTGACACCACCAATCACATTGCTTCCTGTAAAAGAGCATGACAGTACATGTGGCACTACCCCATTTGGCCACTTCTTGACTTTCCCATAATCTAATTGGACAAAGTGGTACAAAGGAATCCATTCTCTTATTCTTTGTTTATTTATTCATCTTTCTTGTCTTTATCTTTGGAATCCACTTCTATAAATTATGAGATCTTTTGATTTTACTTTCTCTTATTTTCATTTTTATATTTTTAAATTTATCACATTTTATTAGTTACTATATTTTTAATTAAAACAACTTAATCTTAAAATCTTAATATATTTTTTTGAAATTATAAATAAATAAAATTTAATATAATATCAACAACGACATCGTTAACATCCCAGTAAGAATTAAGTTGAGATATGAAGTTTACAAAAATTTAATAATATATAGTCTTATCCTTAATTAATATATAAATTGTTTTTAGTAAATCTTACATAAAAAATTTTAAAAAATAGTTAAAGGAAAATAATAATCAAATATACAAACAAGTAACTAAAGAAACGTTGGGGGGTATAAATACAATACAACAATAATAATAACAATACCCACCAAACATAAATTTTGTTAAGATACAGAGTTTAGAAATGTTTAATAGTATGCAGTCTTACCCCTTAATTAATAAAAAGATTATTTCTTGAGTATAAATATAATAATTAAAATAAAATATAACTAAATAAAATATACATAATGTACAAATTTTTAGGTAGTAATAGGTGTACTTGTTTTGATTTTGCCTGCCTTAAGATACCCAGTAAAACCAACCCAATCAACGCAAATGATTTTCACAGCTTACAAAATGTTATATTATAAAGCTTTGGGGTTAGTACAGATTAGGTTTAGTAAAGAGAAATGCTAAAGCTTTGGCCTTTGAGATTGCAAGTCCCAAGGCCAACTAATAATGACATGAGAGAAAAAGAAGGACAGAGAGGTCACAGCGCAGTACATCAATTGCATCGATAAGAATTGTAAACTGAACGTAACATATTTTTATTATTGAAGAAGAAGAAGAAAAAAAAAGAGTTAAAAATGACTGACGGGTCAAAACTGAGAATGTTAAGAAATTGATCATTAGTTTTTTTTTTATATAAGAAGGGGAAGAAATCTGATTACGCCACTAATCTAAGAAAATATATTTCCGACATATCCTCTAAGAGGAGAACGTGACACCTAATGAGTGAAAGATCAATATAAGTGATTTCTAGCACAGAATGCTTAGCATAGGTCGCTAGTCAGTCTACATAGCGGTTACTTTCGTAGTAGATGTGACGATGGACAATCGTCCAGTTCCGCATAAACAGTTCATGAATACCCTAAACTATGAGATTATAGACCTATGAACGGCTAGCTGAGAAAGAGATGAGGTGAATGGCTACTGCCGAGTTTATTTCCAGTTCAATCCAGCGATAACCTAGGTTCCACGAGAGCGTGAGCCCTGTACACACTCCCTAAAGTTTCGCAGTTACCGAAAAGTACCAGTCAAGATTTTGGATGAAACCTCCAATCTAATTGCCTGAACTGTCCCGATCTCCCAAAGGATGCCGACAACTATAGCCGAGGTAGAAGAACGTTTACAAGCTCTATCTGTGTTTAACTTTACCCACCTAAGAGGAGGTTTGCACCAGCCTATGAGTTGCTCGTGGCATTGGCGATGTCTGGTGACAGCCTACTCATGTTGAATGTCTTAGAATTTGGGATTACAACTCTTTTATCGATTATGATATTTTTATTATATTTTATTAAATTTTATCAACATATTTATATAAACCTTATATAAATATATGAATGAGATTTAATGGAATAAAATAACTGGAACAGAAAATTTGATATGTTAGAATTCTCACTTAATAATATTATTTTAAAATTTTACAATTTTTAAAATTTAAAATAGTCTTTATGTACAATTTTTAAAATTTAAAATAGTCTTATGTACATGATGTTTGAATTATTTGAACTAAACTTCAAATCGATTCTCATATCTTATTTTGATTTGAAATTTATGTTAATCATATTAGATTTATTAATTTTGAATTAGGTCGAATTGAGTTGTACCGGCCGGAAATCTTTTACCGACCTCAAATTATTAGATCAATTATTTTTGCATGCCTACATCAAAAAAGGTCAAATGGTAGATTCAACTCAACCTAACTTCCTCAGGATGCACTTCGAACTTGACTAAGATGTTCAAGTTGTTGAAAATGATATCTTCTTGTTCTTAAGGTTTTTCATATTTTAAGATTAGAATGTTGTCACTTCATAGTTAGAAACGTGTTATGTTTAATCCAATTTGGACTGAATCAACTTAATATTCAAGTTGACTAAGCCTAATATATTAGCTTTGTCTCCTTAGTCTTAAGTTTTTCCTAGTTTAAGATTAAAAGGTTGTCATTTTATTGTTAGAAATGCAAATTACTATCATATTAACTTTTGGATTGAACCCATATTTAAATCTAACTTAAAATTTGAGTTGATCAAGTTCTATCTAATTACTATCGACTCGATTTTTTAATTGACCGATGTTTAAACTTAACTTAAAATTTGAGTTAACTAAGTCCGATCTATTAAATTTAAATCAAATCAACATAAATTTTTTTTTAGTTAGATTGATTATATATATATACATGAGGAGCTTGGATAACCGATGCCTCGGTGACTAGTGCAGTGCCCAGTCAAGGCTTGTTTGTTTGGATTGCTAAACTAAATGGTAGCATGATCAAAGCCCATATTGCATGATTGTTCAAACGAAGTATCGTGATGTGGGGTCGAAATGAATTTGATTCTTTGTATTCAAAAAATATTGCATGACTGAAAAATTCAAAGAGAGGCACATTGTAGATAGGGTCCTTTTAAGTAAATGACTCGTCAGGCTCTTGAAGCGGGACTTCGTTGAAAAAATAGCTTGAATAATTTCATTTTTTAAAGAAGTAACGACTCGTCGGGCTCTCAGAGCGGGACTTCGTTGAAAAAAATAGTTTGAATAACTTCGTTTTTTTGAAGGAGTCATTCATTTTCTATCAGGTTTTTTAATTGGGTTGATTATATATATATATATGTATACTTCAAAGACTCATCAAGCCTATTTGTATACATATATCCCAAATTGCAGGTTGGACTGGTCAACCACAGTTGCAAGCTAATGACAGTCAAAGGGTATATTTATGATTGGGAGCTAATAATATAAAAGTAAGATATGACCTAAACTAGTTAGCAACTACAACTGCAAAATACAGTTGGCAACATCTCTTAAGTTTGTTTAAACATCACAAGAGTCAAAATAAGTGTGGGGTTTTGGGGAAATTAAGAATGAAAAAAAAACAGAAAAATTAATATTTTTCCCTTTTTTGAAATTGTAAATTTATTTATAACCTCATTTATGATTTCATTTGTTTACGTCAAATTTGTCCGTGACTTGATTTAATTTAATAAAAAAAATATTTTTAAATAATTTTAATAATAAAATATTTGTTGGAGTTAGTAAATTTAATAAAATTGTATCTTTTTCCATTATTCTTATTGTAAATAACCAGAATCCAAATTATCTTAACAATAACATTTTAATTTAAAAATTAATAATCTTAAAATAATTAAGGATGACAATTATAACCTGACCCGTGGCTCGCCCATTTTTTCTAAAACGACGTTGTTTTAAAATTTTTCCTTTAAAAATAAATGGGTGTGACCTGACGGGCCATAGCTTGAGCCTCGAGCCGACCCACGGGCCACCATAGGAAAGGACGGGCTGAGCCGAGCGGAGGGCAACCTGAGTTCGATCTGACCCATTGACATGTTTAAAAATAATTAGATAAGAGTTATTAGCATAAAGTTGGAGTATTATAAATAACATGAGAATGAATTTTTATTAATATAATATTGAGATGAAATAAATAAAAATAGTAGTTTATCTTTTATAATCAATGACTCAAAAATTCTAACTTGTTCAATCAATTCAAATTTTTAGTTTAGTTTTAAAATTTTTATGTTTAAATTATTTTAAAAATTTTTATTGTTAAAAACTAATCAATTTATTAAATAATCAATCAATTTTTATAAATTAAAATATATCAATTAATTTTTATTTAATAATTCTTTACTAAAAAAGTGAAAAATATATTTAAGAATCTTATAAAAGGAAGAAAATGAAGAAGATCCCATAACCCTGCATTATACCTATTCCAAATCATCCCATTCATATATATTTTAAAGTCTTATATATTTATGTGGATGAAACGAGATGAATCAGAATTAATATAGAGTTACGGATACAGAAAATTTGATCCGAGGAAGAAGTCCATGTTTAAGCAGTTTGAATATTTTCAATGGCAACTCAGAAAGTGATAGATAAGACACTGAAGTTATCATAATGACGAATAAGAAAATGTAGAAACAGAGTGTCATGACCCACATGGGCTTGTTTTTTCTCATTAACAATACAAAGCCAGGAATGAGCTAGCTAGAATTTGGGTTCTTGACCAAACAAACCCCGTTAAGGATCTTAAGCTCTACTCCCAAGAATTAATGAAAGATAAATCACTCGTAAGAGTTGGCAATGTCAGTTGCTAGCTAATGCAGGTACAATTTAGCACATAGAATACACAAATTAAGATAAACAAGAGTATTGTTAAAAGCAAGTAAAGTAGATTAAAGTGAATCATAAGACAAAGGTTAAGGTGTGTGTGTGTGTGAGGGAGAGAGGGAGAGAGAGAGAGGAGGGTGTAATAAAGAGAGGTGTTTTTTATAATTTCACGGTGGCAGTGGCGGTGGTTAATCATCAGAGCTCTCTTTTTGATGCAAGCGTGGGTATAAATGCAGGAACTTTGATGTTTGTTACTCTTCTCTTTTCACTCCATCTTTGGAAGCAACTCAACATTTTAACTTCAATTCTTGTTCTCTGTAACTAAACTACCTTTTGGGTAGTTCTCTTCTGTGGTGAACAGTTGTGTATCTGAGTTATGTGGGGTTGTGTATACCAAAACAGAGAAAAGCAGAGGAGGGTTTTGAACAGAACAGAAGTACAGAACAGAGCCTGAAACAATCAATAAAGTTTTGTTTTTGAGAGGAGAAAAGGTTTGTGTTGAGTGCAGAGTACCAAAAGCAGCTCAGAATCTGAAATGGGTATCTTTCTCTTACCACTTTTTGCGGCCTTTAGGTCTCTGCTATTCAACTCTGACTACGATTTTGAATGGAGCTGTTTTTTTTTTATAAAAAATACTGAAATCAATGTTCTTTTGTTTTCTTATTTAACTGCTTCTGTTGTCACCTTTTTGCAGCTTTTCTTTGAAGTTTCTTTTTCTGTGTTTGGTTTCTCTTTGTGGGGGTGCTTTCTTGGTTTCAATTTCGATACACTGAAAATTCAATAGTGGGTAGCTTTGAAAATAGTATCAGTCCAACTTCTGTGATCTTTCCTACTCATTTTAGTACCTGGGTCTTTCAGCTTCAGTAAAATTTTGGTTTTTGAGCCAATTTGTGGAAATGGGTCTCTATAGTTCACTTCAAAGATCGGATAACGTTGTGGTTAGCTTCACATGCTTGGTTTTGGATCATTTACTTTTCCTGCGGATTTAGCCACTCAAGGAGGACCTTTTGGACCCTGTGATTGTTGTTCTTTTTATTGTGAGTTCAAACCTGGTATTTTCTGAAGTTACCTTGAACTTACATTATGAAGTCTGAAATTCTTGTAAGTGTATAGTAATCTCCTATCTGCCTCCTTTAATTCTTTGTGTATTTGTCTGTTTCATCTTTGGTTTGACCATATTGAGCAGTTGGGTTATTCTGCTATGTTGAGCTTTGAGATTACTTCTAAGCTTTCTAGAACTTATCGCATGTTTACACGTTGTTCGAATGCAGTTGTGAGAAAAAAGTAGCTTGTGGCGATTATATTCAAAATTTGTGCAAGTACTGATGGATATGAATGAAAAGGATACACTTGGGCAGGAAAAGAGGAATGATAATGCCATAAATTTCCATTCTTCTGGTAGTATGTCCTCAGATTGGCAATTTCCAGGTGCCAATATCACAAATTCATCTCTGGGTCTACTTCCAACTGATAGTCAAGTAGTAGTATGCACAAGAGATCTAACTGGAGCTTCTTCTTGCTCATCTGCCTCTTTCGGTCCGACGATGTGGGAACATCACAACAATTCACAAAACCTAGGTTTCATTAACATTAATGTCCACAATAATCCAAGTTCTTCAAACCCAGCAGGAACTGAAAAAGTTGCCTCTGCATCTTTGAGAAATGGTATTGATGGGGCTCTGGATATGGGGTCTTATCTCCCGAATCCAATGCTGAAAAGCGGTATGTTCTTATCGAATGCCCCTCTTATGCTCCCACAGAGCTTATCCCAGTTTCCTGCTGATTCTGCATTTATCGAGCGTGCTGCCCGGTTTTCGTGCTTCAGCGGTGGGAATTTCAGTGATATGCTGAATCCTTTTGGAGTTTCAGACACCATGGGACTTTATTCTAGGGGTGGGGGAATGATGCAAGGATCAGCAGAACTTTTTTCTGGTAGTGGATTGAAACCTGTATCTGGTGGACAAGCTCAGGAGAATGTTGGTGAAGCTCATAAAGATGCTTCTATATCTGTTGATCATTTAGTCACTGAGGATAGCCCTCTTAAGAACGGGAGAAGAAGTGAAGACCTTGCAAAATCTCATGATGATGGAAAACAGGGTGTTGATGGGTCTGGTAATGAATCTAATGAACCGGAATCCAGTGGTCGGGTTGGTGCTCAAGCAGAGCCATCTGTAATGGAGGCAAATGGTGGGGAGATGTCTTCAAAGAACCTTGGCTCAAAGAAAAGGAAAAGAACTGGGCAGGTAGGAACTACTCTTGCTATTGTTCTATTAATGGTAGCTTGACTAAGTATGTCATATGTACCAACTTCGTCTTTCTCGTTGGATACGGAGCCTAACTACTCTTGCTATTGTTCTATTAATGGTAGCTTAACTAAGTATGTCGTATGTACTAACTTAATCTTTGTGGCAGGATACGGAGCCTAACCAGACTGGGGAAAACCAACAATTGGGTGAGGTTGCAAAGGCTAGCCTTGAAACTCAACAAAAGGCTGCAGAAAATCCCATTTCAAATGGCGATAAGAATACTGGAAAACAAGGTAAACAGGGCTTACAAACTTCAGAACCACCAAAAGAGGAGTACATTCATGTTAGAGCTCGAAGAGGCCAGGCAACAAATAGCCACAGTCTTGCAGAGAGAGTAAGATTTTGTGCCAAAGTAGTTCGGTGGCTCCTTTAGGAACTTTCGCTTTAGTTTCTTTAGCATTAACGCATTTATTCTAAATACAGGTAAGAAGGGAAAAGATCAGTGAAAGGATGAAGTTTCTACAAGACCTTGTGCCTGGTTGCAGCAAGGTTCGTATTTAGATTTTGTACCTGCCCAATGAACTTGTTAAAAAGTATTGAATTACTATGAAGGATCATGCGATAAAATACCGACCGCAATTTTCAGGTTACAGGCAAGGCAGTGATGCTAGATGAGATCATCAACTATGTGCAATCACTGCAGCGGCAGGTTGAGGTATGTTTGCAAGATTCTGTTTTGTTCATTCGTTCTATAATGACACAAATACTAGGCAGCTTAATATCATCAGAAGTCATGTTTGTGCTGACATTGGACACATTTTTACTGTTTGATATAGCTCATAAATAGCTTCAAATAGAGCTTGAAACTAGCTAAATTTTTTTCATTGCAAAGGTTTTGCTTTAGATGGATAGCTTGGCAAACCACAGAAAGCTTTTGAACTCTTCAATGTCTGTATTTTGAGATCTAATTTTCTTTTACATTTCTTTTTCCAGTTCCTATCTATGAAACTAGCAACAGTGAATCCAAGGCTTGATTTTAACATAGAAGGACTCCTAGCAAAAGATGTAAGTGAATGATGCATTCTAATGCACTCAATCTTATGATATTCAGAATTTAATCAAGCAAAAGCTTAGCATATCCAAAGGTAAAACACTGTTTAGATTATAATTTTACTGCACCTCTATGCTCAGATCCTTCAGTCTCGGGCTGTACCTTCCTCCACTCTTCCGTTTTCGTCAGAGTTGCCTATGGTTTATCCCCATTTACATCCTTCTCAATCAGGACTTCTTCCGGCGACATTTCCAGGGATGGAAAGCCAGTCTGACATACACCGTAGGACAGTTAATCCCCATCTGACGCCCATTAGTGGAGGATTTAAGGAGCCTTCTCAGGTAGTTAATTGATTAGCCTGTTACTTCGCACTCTGTTGTCCTGAAGTTAGATAAACATGGTTATGTTAGTCAGTACCATTTATATCATCCATCCATTTGAAAGCAGCTACCCAATGTGTGGGAAGATGAGCTGCATAACGTTGTTCAGGTAAACTATGGAACCGGTGCTCCCGAAGATAGACAAGACATGAATGGTACAGCTTGTGTGAACCACTCTTAACTATACAAACTTCTCTTGCACATTATAGACAAATCGACTATGTACTGAACCTGAAATTATGTTTGTTTCAGGATTGGCTCCTCCAGGACACATGAAAGTTGAACTCTGACTGTCTGTATGAAACCATAGGCTTTACTTTAGCTGCCATATATTGAAGATAAAAGCATAAAGAATCTGACTATTCTCCTTGTTATGCAACTATACCTCAAATATTGAAGATAAAAGCATAAGAGATTTGTGTTCAGATTAGGAATGCTTGTAGGGGATGCTTTTAGCTCAGTTTCTGAGAAAATTTGCTGGTTGATTGCTCTCTCTGCCAAGAATTTGTACTTAAGAAGTTGATATTGAACCATCCCTTCTTGTTTATTTTGAGAATGGAATCCTACATAGTCAGTATAGATTTGATCAGTAGTTGTCCAAATCGTGAAACCCAGGAATGTATAGTTGGTTTTTCCTGGAATCTGATGGGTTATTGTAGAGAAGTCCATGGATGATTTCTTTTTGATAAAATGATAACATGGGCTCTGTAGTTTATGTTAAAATGGAAATTATTGTAACGCTTTATCCTTGATTATTTAGCTTGAGTTCAACCCGACCCGAGTTGATAATAATGCTTTCTCGTTGACAATAAGTAGGCCTGAGAGTCTGACCCGTCCTAACTCGGAGTTAATGAGCTAGACACTATTTGATTGGGCTTTCAATTAGGCTTAGGCTTGGAGGATTATTCTTTTAAAAGTGTATTATTTTAAATTTTTATTTAAAACGATATCGTTTTAAATGGTCTGTTGCTATTCTTAATTATAACCACTTTCCAAATATTCACTAATAAATAATGTTAGACACACTAACATCTCTATTATCTTTAATGTATATCCAATCTTAACATAATTCTAGTGATTAAAAAATCAATTCGATTGAGTTAGTTTAGTCATGAAAGCTTTGGATCGATAAATTTTTTAGTTTGATATTTAATTTTTTAATTCTATTAATTCTAATAAGTTAAAAACTGATTAAGTTATTAATTAGTTGATTTTTGTAAATTAATTAGTTTTAATGAATAAATTAATTTTTATTTAATATTTTTCTTTTTCGATTAAACTTTAATTTTTTTGTAGATAAAGATAATCATTTTCAATTATATTTTAAAATTTTAATTTTTAATTAGTTTTATAACAATTTAATATCAATTAAAATTTTTAAACTTTAAATCTCTTGTCTTGTCGGTTTAACTTCTGGTCTAGTTTTTTACAACATTGTATAATTCTCTAAATTCATTTGTAACATTATCAAGCAATACTTGGAGTTAATATTTTTGGACTGACTCGAATTATAAAGTTCAAATTGACCATATTTTGGATTAAGTTCGAAATTGAGAGGTCTGTCAATCAAACGTAGCTTCATTATGAAAAGTTTTTAAGTTTGATTAACATTTGGATCAGATTTAATTTTTGTTTAATTTGGGTATAAGTCTTGCATTAAAGTCTAATTTCAACCCAAAACTAAAAAAAAGGGTCTAAACTTTAATTAAAATTTGTCAAATTCAAACTTTAAAAGATCAAATGTAAAACTCAAGTCTAATTTTATCATTATTCTTATAAATATAATATTAGAACAAACATTATTTTTATGCCCGAAACACTAGGCCCAATTTTTATAAAAAATTAAAAAATTAAAATAAAATGTGTTTGGCAAAACGATATTATATTTTTAATATTTTTCAAGCCTCAAGCCGAGCCGAACCCTCCCGATCAACTTAAACCTAACTCGTTAATCTTGTGTTAAGGCCGGCTCGGGTCCTTTTTGCTATCATTAGTTAAACTTCTATTTGCATTTCACTCTTCCTTTAAATACACATCACTCATCACTCTCCAAGAGTAAAACGTAATCGTACTTATACTTGTATTTATAGGTTTGGATGAAAATATAAACCTTTTGAAGGTTGTAATTTTGAGGGTATATATATAATTTTCAATAACTTTTTAAAAATTATTTATGATTCCATTGATATATATAAAATTTAAAAATTATTTATTTTGTCACTTAAATTAGGAATGTCAACAGGTAGGTTAAGTCGAGTTGACCTTTATTTTTTTAAATAAAAAACTTTTAAAATAACGTTGTTTCGAAAATAATAGGCCGATTCGTGATTTGCTGGCCCGATTATAATCAACCCATGATCCAATTAACTCGAGCCAAAAATAAATTTTTATTTCTCCATTTTCCGTACTCGGGAAATAAAATGCACAGTTTCCCGCCAAAAGTAAGAAGAAACGGAGCGGAAACTGAGTCGTAGATGTTCCCTTGCTCGAACCACTTCGCTTTTCTGCTCAAGCACTGCATAGAGACCCGAAATCTAACTCAAGTCAAGAAGCTCCATTGCCTCATCATCAAGACCTTTGCGGATGCTGAACCTTTTATTTACAACAACCTCATCAGCGTTTATGGTGGATTGGGCAATCTTAGTTATGCACGCTATGTGTTTGATATTATGCCGGAACGAAACCTTTTCTCGTGGAATGCTATTCTTTCTGCTTATTCGAAATCTGGGTTTCTCTCAAAAATGGAAGAGATCTTCAATGTCATGCCCACCCGAGACGTGGTCTCTTGGAACTCACTTCTTTCGGGCTACGTGTGCTATGGCTCTCTTTTTGAGGCTGTTAGGACCTATAACTTGATGTTTAGAGAAGGGGTTGTTAATTTGAATAGAATAACGTTTACGGCTATGCTTGTGGTGGCGTCAAATCAAGGATGTGTTGATCTGGGTAGACAGGTTCATGGGCATGTTGTGAAATTTGGACTTTGTGGTAATGGGAACGTTGTGGGTTCTTTGTTAGATATGTATGCAAAAGTGGGGTTAGTTTATGAGGCGAAACATGTTTTTGATGCGGCTTCTGACAGGAATGTGGTAATGCATAATAAAATGATAGCAGGGCTATTGCGATATGGGATGGTAGAGGACTCAAAGAGGGTGTTTGAAGGTATGGAGGAAAGAGATTCTGTTTCATGGACGACAATGATTACAGGGCTTGTACAAAATGGAATGAAGAGAGAAGCTATTGATTTGTTTAGGGAGATGAGGCTAGAAAGATTGTCAATCGATCAGTATACATTTGGCAGTGTGTTGACTGCTTGTGGGGCGATGATGGCCTTGAGAGAGGGCAAGCAAGTCCATGCTTTCATAATCAGGAGTGATTATCAGCATAATGTCTTTGCTGGTAGTGCTCTTGTTGACATGTACTGTAAGTGTAGAAGCATACAATATGCTGAAGGAGTTTTTGATAGAATGAAACAAAAGAATGTTGTGTCGTGGACTGCTATGTTAGTAGGTTATGGCCAGAATGGATTCAGTGAAGACGCTGTTGTGCTTTTCATTGACATGCAGAGAAATGGGATTGATCCTGATGATTTTACTCTTGGAAGTGTAATTAGCTCTTGTGCAAACCTGGCAAGCTTAGAAGAGGGCATGCAATTTCATGGTCAAGCACTGAGTTCTGGCTTAATTAGATTTATAACCGTCTGCAATGCACTTGTTACTCTATATGGAAAATGTGGAAGCATAGAAGATGCTAATCAGCTATTTGAAGAGATGAATTTCAGGGATGAAGTCTCTTGGACTGCATTAGTTGCTGGGTATGCACAATTTGGAAAAGCCAAAGAGACAATTGACTTGTTTGAAAGGATGCTGGACAATGGTTTGAAACCTGATGCAGTTACATTCATTGGAGTTCTTTCAGCTTGCAGTAGAGCTGGGTTGGTGGAGAAAGGCCAACGATATTTTGATGCAATGGTAAATGAACATGGTATAGCTCCAGTGTCTGATCACTACACATGTATGATTGATCTATTCAGTAGAGCTGGAAAGTTAGAAGATGCCAAAAGTTTCATCAATAGGATGCCTTTCCATCCTGATGCAATTGGTTGGGCCACTTTACTGAGCTCTTGCAGACTTCATGGAAACATGGAAATAGGGAAGTGGGCAGCTGAATCTCTGCTAGAACTAGAGCCCCAGAACCCTGCAGGCTACATTTTACTATCAAGCATCTATGCTGCAAAAGGGAAATGGAGCCACGTGGCTCAACTCAGGAGAGGAATGAGAGAAATTGGAGCCAGAAAAGATCCAGGATGTAGTTGGATCAAATATAAAAACCAAGTCCACATTTTCTCAGTAGATGATCAGTCAAGTCCATTTTCTGATCAAATATATGGTAAGCTGGAAGAATTGAACCAGAAAATGATAGAGGAGGGATACGTGCCAGATCCAAGTTCTGTTCACCATAATGTTGAGGAGTCAGAGAAGATCAAGATGCTTAATCACCATAGTGAGAAGCTTGCAATTGCATTTGGATTGATATTTGTTCCTTCAAGCCTTCCAATACGAGTAGTTAAAAATCTAAGGGTATGTGGAGATTGTCACAACGCAACTAAATATATTTCAAAGATCACTCAGAGGGAGATACTTGTCAGGGATGCTGTCCGATTCCATTTGTTTAAAGATGGATCATGTTCTTGCGGAGATTTCTGGTGATACCAGGCTGCTGCTGAGGATACTAGGATTTCAAATTTACTAGGGTCAATTACTGGACTCAAGAATAGAGTGGAAAGTCATTCTCTACTTCACGGGCATAACAGTGGACCAGAACCTTAAATTATTAAAGTAAACGGAAAACAGCAAGGATTTAAGCTCAAGTTACAGCCTTGATCTCTCTCTCTAGCTCCCACCTTGAAAAATCTCGGCATGCTAGTGAGTATCATGTCAGCTGTGTTTCATGTACTTCTATCAGCCCTTACAACATCGGTGTCCTATTTACTGGCTTTGCCTTAATGATTTTTTAGTACACTTATAATCTTTTTCTTACTTCAACATTTTATGTCATAAGAGATCTGTTTTTAATTGACACGTGGGAAAATGCAGCAGGTCTAAGATTTTACATTGATTGTAGTGAGGGTTAATAGTTAACAAAAGATCATGAAGCACTTTATGAATATGGATGTGTATATTGACTTGATATGAAAGATATATAATTGAATGAAGAACACACTGTAAAAGCAGTTGTTTTGACTATTTATGATACATGAGAAGTAAATCTGAAGATCTATTAGTCTTGTTGTAGATCATCATTCATAATCTCCTGATATTCCACTGGACTTCTCTTGATTTTTTGTTGGTTCTGCATCAGGTTCAAGACATGTTATATCAGAAATGCACACATTATTGTGTTCAGCATGTGACTAGTGAAGCTTAGGAGAATTACCTGCAATTGTCTACAAATTCCGACTATTTCTTCTAATGGAGCCCAATCACCAAAGTTTCTCTCTACGAATTGATAGGCAATGCCGCTCTTGCCGCTTCCAACAATAAAAAGTCCACCCTTTATTTCTCCTTCTCCTTTGAAGTTTTGCTCTATTCCCAGTGCTTTAGCACGCTTGTAATTTGCAATAGCTCGTGGATTGAATAGAAATCCTGATAAGAATTTGTCTTTGAGAAGTTGTCCACCACCAAGAGCTTTAAAGAATTCCATATTCCTGTCAAATAGTACAACACCACCCCAATATCGAGGCCAGAAGTCTTGTACCTGTATGGCAATGGTAAGTATCAATCGAAGGAGTTGATTGTAGTCCAAGCAGCTGAAAGTTCACTTTGGTACCTCGGATTCTATATGTTCATGGAGAACTGCAAATAACTGAACTCCCATTCCATCAAATATTGGTTTTTTGGCATAAAGCTGGTGAGCTTCAGCTCTGCACATGATGCACCTGTTATAATATTGGGAAATCAATACATCATTTGTTAGAATTTGAATCATAGTTAATAAGATGTTAAGTTTATCTATTTGTGTTTTGAAACTACCAGACATACAAGTCTTATCTATTGCTCTAAACTTGATGGTTTTCTGATATCATTTCCTATTTATTTCCACCACCTTTTATTGTTTATGCACATTTCAGTGCATAAAGATGTTACAATTGAGAGATTTACATTTGTAGCTGATATGACTAGGTATCATGTTCACTAGAATCATGCCAAAAAGCAGAAGAATGCTTACCCAGGCCGTCGGATGCATAGAAACACAGCTGGTTTATCACGCCACAGTGCTGAAACCTTCAGCGGAGGTGTTTTGGTTTTGACCAGACGCTGCGTGCCAATCTTATATTCAGGAGTCAGTTTCTGTATTAATATGCCTTCAATGGAAGAATAAGGTGCAACCACATCAACTACTGGAGGAGGTTTTATACAACCACAAACTCGAGGCTCAGGAGGCCCTGCTGAAACTATCCCTTTAAACATGTGTCCATCTTTGGTCTTCATATCAGCTTGCGATTGGTCCACTGATTTGTCATCAAAATAGCTTCCTTTGTTAGGTCCTGATTGCAACTTCATGGCTATGATTGAACCAGAGCTCTTGAAAATATTATCATCATTAGCTGTTTTTTGGAACATCATTTTCCCTGGTAATGAATTTGATGTGGGCTCTGCACATGCACTAGTTCTATTCGAGAAACGGACATAGTGACCTCTCTTCATTCCAAACTGGGAAGTTATGTCTTTGTTGCTTAAACTAAGAAGCTCAGGCAAGCATTTTCCAGAAGCCTCTAGCGCATCTCCGTATTGGATTAGTGTTCGGTCATGCAGGTATGTTCTGATTTCCAGTGCATCCTATATTGAGAAAGAGAAGCTCAAAGACACAAATTATGATAGGAAACAATTACTTTTGAGGATAATAAATTTATTGCCATTCTCATTGAACAACCAAAGTTTGGTAAACACAGAAAGGAGAACACTATTTTAATGAAATTAAACCTTTTGTTGCTGTGTCATGTTCAGTGCATGCATATCATCCGAGTTCATAAGTTTCAAGGTCGGCACATCATCCCAACCTTCTTCTAACAACTTTGGCAGCAGGTGTTTCAAAGCTCCATTTCCTACAAAGTCTTCCATTGAATAGGAAGCCATGCTCTTATGCAACACTGACTGATATAAACTCTTACTGATGACAAAGGCTTGGATCTATGAAGAGTATTCTTGTTTTAGGTGTACTACTTGGGACTAGATGTCCCCTTATCAGTAATGGGCACAATAATTTACAGCCTAACCTCTTAGTTTCTTATTTAAGGTCGCTCTCAAGACATTTGAGAAAGACCTCCCATATCATCTCTTTTGATTTGACAATTTCTTTATTGCAATTTTTGATTGCTTATTCATCAGGATGTTTAGACTTTGCTTGTTTTGGATTTGTATGTTTGAATTAATCTTAATCATGTTGGTTGTCTTTTACTGTACAAGTTATTGAATAAGAAAATTATATTTATATGCAATAGGGGAAGGGATCTTGTTGTTGGAGAAGCCAACATCAATAGCTAGTGAATGGAGATCTTGTAACAACAGGAAAGTTTCATTGGTACTGCCGGCTCAAATGAATTTATATTAAAGCAATTTGCTGGTCAGCATTGGATAGGACACCAGAAGCTTAAAATATATAATGTCAGCTTTCTTCAGCAATCACTAGGAATTGAACTATAATATTAATTATCAAGTACCTGAGAAATTTTACGTGAGTCAAAACAGATTGGTAATCATGGTGGCTATTTCTGAATGCTGATACTGCCGGCCATTGCCAAAGGCAGTATTCATTTGTCCAGTTCAATACTGCCCGGTTCTTCCCACATATGTTTGTTGTAAATTTCAGAAAACTAATTGTCTTATAGTTGAGAACATTCTATCTGGTAGCTACATTAATAAATTTGTGCTCTTGTTCCATGGCTGCAACTGGCTATGGAACCCAGTACTCCTACAAGAATCAGTTTTATCTGATGCTTACTTTGATATGGACTTACATGAAACAAAGCTCTTAAATTCTGAACCAATATGTTCAGAACAAAGCCAAGGTATTGCAACAATTGGTAGTTCTCAATGAAGGCAGAAGTAGGGAAGGAAAAAGTTCTTAACATGCTAGTTCTACTTTGTAAATGAGTTGTTAACTCTGAGAAACATAAGTGATCCCCCTATGTGCAATATTTAATACAACGTTTCAAATAGTGTACTGCAGGCTACACTGCGGCTGCGGGCAATTGCGGATTGTGAACTCAATTTCTGGAAATCGTTGTATCAGTCTAGAATGCAACAGCAATCTAAAACCATGTCCAATACCATAGTTTCCGTGGCTATCAAACCAGGACAAATAATTGTTTCCTATGATCATTGGATGGTTCTGAGACGGGAAAGAAACAATGTCATTCATGTTGAGATTTGTCAAGAAAAAAGGTATGCTTATGTTACTGCAAATGGAGCTGGAAAAAGAACAGAACGATTGATCACACTCTAACAGATATGAGGCAGCAGACAAGATCCAGTACAGGTTTTCATTCCATACAACATATATTTATACTCAAGGCAAGTAAAATATGGAAAACATCTTGGGAATGCTCTTGTCAGATAAAATTTGGAAAATTACCCAAATATGCAAACAAAACCAATATAAAAAATGGTATTGCTTCTACTGTCGTAACAAGAACTAAATGACCAAAATAACATGTCTAACATCTAGACCAGTTACACGAGAACCAAAATAGTTGGAACATGACGGGAGTAGGATGGAGAAGTTACCTCCAACCACAAGCAATGTTTCATTCATTCTTTTTCAGTATAGATGCAATCAGTCTTCTTACTTGATTGTAGGTTCATTCTCTTGGCTTTCAATACTTGAACAAGTCATAAGCAACATACTTTTAACTTGTTTAAGGTCACATAACTTTAAACTCCTTAGATTTCTCATTTGCATAACTGCTGTGGAAGTTACTGTCACCATTTCCCATTCAGCAGCTTCAGCACTCTTCTTCAAGCATTCCATCTCCAATATTTTTTACTAGGAGTTGTGTTTCATTGAAAACATCAATTTCTTTTTCGATACTAGTATAGGTTCAACTCCAAGGAAATATCGGAAAGATGAAAGAGTAAGTCTATACATCATTGATGCACCCACCAAACCAACTACTTCACAAACTAGCACCACGGCATTCACACATGCTTATGTTTTGACTACACTTGATTATAGAATTCTACCAAGATGTACAAGAGAAGAAATTTATAGCAGGATTCTACACAGTTGAGGAGTATATAGTGGATGTTGGAATCTTGTTCAAATGCTTCAAAATTTTCTCTGCTATCTGCCTTGTATGACCACCTCCATGATGGAAAGCACTGATCAAAATGGCAGGCAATAGCTTATCTTGTGATATGTCTGAAGCAGACTTGTCCCCACCTTTCATCAAGAATCTCTCAATGACCCAAAAGGACTTTTGTCTCAAACCTTCCCCATTATGTTCTTTGACAACATTGAGAATATATTGTATGGCATTCACTTCAAGAAGCATGTTTACACTCTTGTCCACATCAACTTTTTCGTCTAACAATGTGCATAGAGCTGACAATGAAGCTTCAACGACCTCAGCATTGTCATGATGCAGACAGGCTAACAGCCTCTCCACAGCGTTTACTTCAAGCAAACAGAATGTGTTTTCTGAAGAACACTCTCCTCTGTGAATCGGACAGACTTTTACTGTTTTCTTCTTGGACGAACCTAAACATAGTGATCTCTGCAAGAGGAAGAGTCCCACTGAGTTGTTTCTTCTGTTAGTCGGTGGCCTTGATAAATTTATCGACTCTGAGGATAGGTTCTCCAAGCCAATTGCTGAGAGCCTCTGAACTTCATCACTTGATGTTTTCATTAGCAGCTCTGTGAATACTGACGTGAAGTTGTAACTTCTTGCTAGGTATAATATCTGGGAATCATGAAGTGTCGTTGTGAATCTAACTAGGATGCCTACTAGGCCTTCTAAGTAAGGAGTTGCAAACCTGCTTGTCTTTGTCCCAGTTTTTTGAATTTCATTGATTGTTGCTAGGATTTTTGGAACTGTGTCCTTTCTTATAAGAAATAGATTGAGTGTAAGATTCTGGTGTGGAAGGTTAGCCAGAAATTTAGCTGAAACTGCCTGCTTCTCTGTGAATGTTGTTGCTTCATTTTGGACCAGGATTAAGTTCTCAGGTTGACCACTGATCTTGCATAGTCTCTCTATCAGGATGTGCCCAATATAAGGTGAGAGGAAAATCAGTAACTTGATTGCTGTAATCGCAAGCTCCTCATGAGGATTATTAAGAAGTTCGATCAGTGTGTAGCCTGCTTCAGTCTCTCTGACAACCGAGGTGATTGTGCCCATTGACTTGGGAGACTTTGTAAGGCATAGGAGGACTCTTATGAGATTGATGTTGAGTTCTTCTGGATATGAATTCCCCACCATGTCCATGATGTTATGCACAACATAATCTGAATTTAGTCTGTAACCATAAGTCTTAACTTGGAAGTTATCAAGCTCAAATCCTGCCTCAAATATGTTTGCGAGTACAGCAGCAGCTTCTTCTTTTGTGTTCATTGGTTCATCATAGATTCTTCGCATGAATAACTCTTCAACCATAGTTTGCACAATTCCTGCTTTCACAAGTTTTTCAGCATTAGGATGGTAGGATGAAATTTGTGCTAATGCTCTAAATGCAGCTCTCCTGCTTAATGTGTTTCCGCTGTGTACCATTTTGATGAGGGCTGGAGAAGCATTCTCTGCCACAAAAATTTTGCTGTCATGTCCAAGAGCAGTTTCTCCAAGGTAATTTGCCATTTCCATTTGTGTCTCCTCTGAACCTGTATAGATATATCAAAAGCTATTACATTTGACTATTCATTTGCTCTTCTACAGTGGCCCAATTTTAATATATTTGGAACTGGATCCAAAGTTCTAACCATTACCGTCAGTAAGATGATTAAGAAGGGGTTTCAGGAGTCCATTTTCTGCCATGCGTTTGATATTTTCTGGTGAGCTTTCTAGGTTCTTTAAGATTTTGTCTGCTTTTTCTGAAGAAAATGCATCAACAGATTTGTTGTATTTTGTTCTAATCAGCATCAGAATCCCTCCGGTAGTCTTCCCAATTCGTTCACATGCTAATGGAGATGTTGAAATCTCCACCAACAACATCAATGCTGCATGTGTTATGGGTTCATAGCCACTAGACAGCAACTTGAATACTGTTGAAATATCCATGGCATTCACAATCATTTCCTGCTAAACAAAAAAAGGAGAATAGAAAGAAACTAACTTAAGATAACAACTTCATGGCAAATTTTTCCATGGACTTGAATGACTTTTGCATTTCTTCGTTTCTGTTACCAAAGTTTCGAACAAAGAAAATGACCTTACGGGTATGTTTAACTTGATAATATTATGAAAACACAAAATATGCACACATATCTTTAAAGAAATTGAACCTTGCATTCTTCATAGTCTTCTGCTAACTGCTTCAACAATTCCAGTGTTGCACATCTAACATTTCTGTCTTTGTAGCCCATAAACCTAACAAGTAATGGCACTATTCCTCCATTACAAACTTGAACCTTATTGTATTTTTTCCTTTTGCAAATGCCTTGTAAATCTATTATAGCTTCAAGTATCATAGTAGCTGAACTAGCTAAAGACAATGCTGCAAGGGAAACCTTAATCCTTGCTGCTTCATTTCTTTCTATCCACTCCTCTATTATAGTCTTCAGGGCCATATTGGTTGCAAATGATCTACTAGACAGCTTTTGTCCTGTGACTGGACAAAGAATGTCTCTCAAGTCTCCAAACTCTTCAAACAATTTTTCAATTGCCTTCCTTTCACAGGTCACGCCAGTTTCTAAGGTCACTGGATCTTCCATGATCTGCTTTGTTAAAGGGCAGTAGAAAGTATCATATAGAGGTTCTATGTACTCAGGTATCTGCGGCAATGAACTCGATGACCCGCTACTACTGTGCTTCCTCTGGCTGATTAGAGTTGTACTTTGCAGGAACTCAATCAACTGTGGCGTATCCGACATCTCAGAATTATAACTGGAAATTTCAAAACTTACAGGATAGAGGTCTATGTCTGTTGATGAAAACCTTTTCTTTGTTTCTTCATCCGAAAATGACTGCTGAGGTTCAAGCTCTTTTGTGTCAGATACTTGAATTTCTCTGACGCAAAGCTGAACAGTCCGCATCTCATTAGAAAGTGACCCGATTGCAACTCCTGCATATTTTTGGTCCTGAAATGTGGATGAAGGTATCCAGCTCAAGCATTCTCCCATGTTTTTTATTTCTCCTTCTAGCAGTAGTACGATGCTTTTCACTTCAGAATCAGAATTCGAGTTAGAGGATCTTTGGTACTTGTCCGCAAGATCACCGACAACATGTATGCTTCTTGTTAGGGACGCAAAAATATCCATTGTGTTTTCAGGAGCATTTTCGGTTGCTTGCAACTCCACAATGGCTGGACACGTTCGATAGAGATAGCAACTGATTTCTGCAAAGCTTTCCTGATGTACATCTATGCTTTCCAAAGATTTTATGATCTCTGCAATCGACTTCAACAAGGCTTCTGCTACTCTAGCAATCCGTGCTTCATCTTTGCTGAGCTGAAGAAAAAACAAAAAGCTATTGACTAAGGTACATCTACTTTCTGTTGAAAAGTTTTTCAATGTCTGAATTGAATGTAAGGTCGATCTGTACAGTTATCCATCGAGCAAAATGTTTGAATTATAATGTACAGAATCTATTCTGAAATCTTATTTACAAGTAGGAATTGAACTCACAGCCTCAGGTGCTTCATTGACAAATCTTCGATTCTTGAAACTTATCATTTCCTGCATGATTATTGGAACAAAAGATTTTAGAATGCATGACTCTGATCGCATAAATTCTACAGAAGATGCAATTCTACCTAACACAGACTTGAATGATACTGGATTAGCATCATTCAACATCATGATGATGATTAAATTTGGCAGACAAATGCCCCCTAAACATTAAATTCCACAAACTATTTCTGCAGATGGTACTAGACCATGCTCTACATGTTTCTTATCTAGTTTTACTTCCATTAGTGATATAGGAATCAAATTGCAGATTCCCGGTTCTGAAATGGAATGCAAATACCTTAAATTAACATGTTCGTGATAACTGTGAAATATAGAGTAGAAAGATGTTCTTGAGAGGCTCATACAGGCATCTAGCTGGAGCTGCTTGATGGATCCAACGTCTTGCTCGTATCTGCACTTGACTGATTCTGCAGAAACTGAAGCAGCTCAGTCTTCTTGGAGAATTCATTGGAAGACCTCACAAACAATTCATTGTTGAATCAGTCTTCAACTTTTCAGTATAATTCAAGTGCAAGTGCCTGATTGAATACTTTATAGAGTGGTTTAAAGTTGCTTTCACATTTTTCCAAAGCAACAACTTCAATCTTATGTGTCAGCATCAATCTATGCTTCTAGTATTGCACACTTCAGCAGATGGAACATGTGTTTGACTTATGAACTCCAATCAAAGATAATTTACTTCTTTTATTACTACCACCTTCTTTAGTTTTTCATTATAAACTCTAGAAAAACTTTTTGATTCAAAGTTAAAACTTGCAAGTTTTACTTATTGGTGCAGACACAGTTAGGACTAAAATTTGTGTATCATGTAATATTTCCATTGTTTTACTATATAATATTTCGGTGTGGGGTCGGATTCGAAAAGTCTAAAAACCCGAAAAAAAGATCGAAATTTAATCAAATTTCAGACTAGACTCGAATTTAATTAAAAATTTTTGTTTTGGGGCTAATGCTATCTGACTAAGTAAGCACTTGCTATTTGCACTCTTGTAGAAGTCAAGAGTAGTTAGTTCATTGTTTGTCCCATGTTTGGAAAAGCAGTTAGCTTCAATTATACTTTTGGATGACTTTAGTTCCTAAGATCAATAATTAGAGATCATCTGTTAGTCAGGTGGTGGATAAACCTCCCACATTTAATGGTTCAAGCCTTAAATTTAATATTGATTAGTTTGAATTTATTAATAATTAAAAATTGAACTAATTTGGTCAGTTTAACTTTAAAAATTTAGAACCGATCATTTATTAGTACAGTATACTTTAATAACCTTTATTATTAAAAATTGGTTAATTAATTAACATTAACCAATTTTCATAAACTAGTTAATTTTTATCTAGCGGTTTCCTTCTTTAATTAAACTTTAACTTCTTCAATAGATAGAGATAGTCTACTTCTTCAGTTTTATTTCAAAATTTTTAATTTGTTCAATTTTATTATATATCGATTTTATGACAGTTTAATATCGGTTAGACCTTAAACCTCTTTTCTTATCAATTTAATTTTCCAGTTCAATTTTTTAAAATTTAACTATTTGATTTTAATCATAGATTTATCCGTTTATTTATTCAAAATATATAATTTATAAATTATTGTATGTATTTGATAATTTATTAGGTTCAACAATAATATTTCAGTAGAAGTTTCAGAGTTTAAAACCGTAAAAAAATACACAGTCTTTTTCTTAGCTGACAGAGAGGCTATGTTCGAGATAATTAAACATGTTCATATTTAAAAAATAATGAATATAAATTTGGGGATATAGAAATTAAAATTCATATTTTTTATTATTCTTTTGATTTGTTCACCTACTGATGTCCTAAGTTGACTAAAAAGTTGTTTAACTTATAGCTAGTTGGAATTGTTGATAAAATCATGTCAAGATCATCAATCATAACATGTCATACTTCAAAAAGAAATTAATTATTGACTTGACTATTGAAGTTTCGGAAATTAGGTATTTTGATTTGTTCCACAAATTAAAAAGTTTCAATTTTACAATAAACCCATCCAAATTAACTAGATTTGCGGTATAATGTCAATGGACCGAACAGAGCCTGTACTCAAGCTATAGCCCGATGCTCAATCCGTTATTTATTTTTTTAAGCCAAAAACTTGAAAATAACTGATAAACTACGAGCCGGGCCGAGCCAATTTTATCATCCCTAATTAATATAATGAATTAACATGATTTTCTTTATTGTTTTGGATTATGCAATTAAGATGGCAATAGGTCGGACTCACTTAAGCCTAAACCCAGCCTAATCACTTTTACTAAGCCTCGAGTCTAGCCTCAAACAATGGGTCGATGCATGAACCCAACCATGACCAAAGCAGCCTGCCTAAGCTGTCCATTTTTTAATTAAAAATGTATAAAACGGTGTTATTCTATAAAATGTTTTACTTATGTGTTAAGTGCTGAAAAACTCAACTAAAGGCCCGATTTAAAAACTTCTAATTTACGGCCCAACTTAAGACCCGGCCAACTTGGGCCTAACTCATTATCACAAGAGTCAAGACAAACTGGGCCGAATGCTATCTCTTTGCCTCTTACATTGCAATGCCGTTGAAATTCTGGAAACCATTAAAGGTGACACCTTGATAGCTGGAAATGCCCTATTTCTTCTTTCTTATCATTTCAAATGTATCTCTGCCACTGACTTGGAATATGTAAAAAACTTCCAAAAAGCTTTGTTAAGGATAAGATTGCACATTATTGGATTCTAATCTCGCAGTTTTACAACACATTAAAATTTATTTCGAGATGCAGACTGGCTAGTTCCACCGGTCCGAATAGCTCGGCCGAAACATCAAAACAACGTTATTTGTCCCAAGGCCACAAATCCGAGTCCAACTGGGTCTGAGCTGCACCTGATCCTTTGCCAACCCCAGTTTCATTTGTGCCAAGTAAAGGAAAAAGATAACAGGGACTTTCAGAAGATGCTTACAAGAAGTCATTGAAAAAACTGGAATTGTATTATTTTATCTTGTTGAGTATAAATTGGGGAACTTGCTAGGTACATTAGCATGTGGAAGCAAAACATCTCACACTATCTGATGAAAGAATCATAAATTTACCAAATACAACTGGCGGATCATCCACTAGGGAACTTCTTAGTGACCGTGCATTTTCACGGTGATCTATCAACCATGTAATCTCCAGAGATGCAGCTGCGTAACGAGCATTTTAACTGCCAAAATGACCTCATCAAGATGGCATTGGATTCCCAGACCACCATAGCATTGATTTGGTTCCATCTTTTGCATAAAATGGATTCACCACATCTTGCTTAATGGTAACTTAACGGTTAGTCTCCGCTACCATGACATGTTGCATCATATTATTTTGTCGTATATCCTCCCGAAAGTGCAGCTGCAAGACACAGCCGAGACTCACGTAAGCGGGACAGTATATAGCATTTCTCCTGCCAAAACTCAAATGCTATCCGCTGGATACTACTTTCAGGCAGCTCCAATGTCCAACCTGAGCTACTTCTGTTGTCAACTTGTGCTCTTGAAGAGTTGGATATAATTGTGCAACCCCATGCCCATCGAGCCACCTAAATTCTTTTGTGTTGCCATTGAAGGACTTCTCTTTTGTATCCTGAAATAAGTGCCGATTTATGTGTATGGCTCAAACTAGATGAAGAAATATTCAGATTCCAGGGCACTCAGACTAGTTGAAGAAATAGGGAGATTCTAGGACATCCCTGAGATCGAAATCTCCTCGCTCTGGAATGGGTGGAAATACCAATTTAGGAAATGACTTCTGAAAACCCTTCAGCAACTGCAAGTCCAATAGCAGCATCAATAAGATGTTAACGTTTAGCCCGTAAAAATTACTTACCAGAATTAGGTAGATAAAAATTCCAAAAACACAACATATGACTAGGCTGCTTTGAATATGATCCTGCAGATATAAACAGCATCCACAGGATCAACTATTATCAATTAGATTGAATATATTCGACCCTAAAAGGGGTGTGTAACAATCACTAAGATCCTGTATTTGCTATTCTCGTCCAGTCCTTAGCTACAGAATAGGAAACATCCAACTTCATTCACAAGATGGTTCTCTAAGAGAAGGTCAAATGCTTTCTTTATTAGCATAATAAAGACATGCAAGTAAACACCTCCTGTTGGCAAATCTTATGTAAAATGCCAAAAGTGGCAGGAAACACTGCTGAAATGCAAGTCCCAACCATTTTCATAAACAAGGAAATTTATTGAAATATTCTTCAGAAAGAATTCCAGTAAATAGATGAAAATACATTACATTCTCCAGTACTGGTGCCTCGTATAGTTCAACAAACTTTTCTCTGAGTATAGCGTTCATTTGGTCAACATCACATGCATGTGTCCAGTATGAATCATGAACACCTGAAGTTACAGAACATAAAAAATAAAATTTCCAGACAGATTTAAATCACCAATTACCACAAAGAGTTAAGGAAAGCCACCAGGACATCACAAACCTGCAAACCTTAAGCCTGCCTTCTTGCAAGCAAGAGCAGTCATCATCATATGACAGCCATCAAGCGAGTGAACAAAATTCGGGGGGAAAGCTGTTTTTTGTCGCTTGACCATGATCTAGGTCAATCAAGAAACAATGGATAAGCTATTAAATCTCATTAAACAAGGAACATGATCTTACATTCAGTTAGCAATATAACAAAAAAGTGCTATTTGGTTCATAAAAAACAAGCATAGACAAACAGTATAGATCACAATATAAAGAGGGTCTATTCATAAATTTGTTCTACAGCTTGATTACCAGCAAATATTACAAAAGAGCAAAATGGTTACCTTGTCAGTTTCTCTTTGTAACGCCAAAACCTGAAGAGAGGTCTTAACCTACATGAAAGTTTTAAAAAAAGAAGTGAGGAAGAAGCAATTCATTCTGTGACAAAGGTAAATTTTGGATTTATTTTAAAGCAAAATTGAATGAAGATCTTCAATTTCAGAGTTTTATTAATTTCCAGGACATTACAAGATGTCTTCCCAATTGTCGATAGGGTTGTACAACAGGCAGCCCAAGAGGAGTAGTCCATTGAACAGGCTGGTTCTCTGAAGCAATCACCTGTTTATGTTTCAGTTTAGCATTCAGAAATGGCATATCCTGCAGGATTAATTCCTAATTTCCTATAAATTGTAGAGGTGAAGAGGTGTACGACACTCCCACATCTTAAAGTCTCAGATAATCTGCGAGCTAAGGGCCATAGAAATTCATAGGGGACATACACTATAGAAATGAAAAGTAAATCAAGCACACCTTTGCACATTCACCAAGCCATGCCATGATAGCTCTCGCACCTTCAAACATCTCTTCCAAAGCCTTCAACGTGGTCTGCCATACAAGTAAATATTAATTTGTCTTGCATTATGGACATCTAGTGACAAATCTTATTTCAATTCATATTTCTTACTCTTGCAGCATAGCAAGATGCATCATACAACTCTCTATCATCTGCAATGGCACCACGTTCTTTTAATCTCCTTTTTATTTGGTCACGGGCACCGATATAAGTGACACCATACACTGATGTCATCACAGTCTGCTTCACTAATTTACGGTCCACCTAAGTTTTAGAGAACAACAATTAATCAAACATGAACAAAGAAACTAAGACACAAAATGTACTTATATTTTGCAGCTTGTCACATTTCAGGCAATCATTCATGATGGTAATAAATCAAGCAAATCCAACAGAGGTATCACGCATATCACATGACATGATTGACCAATAAAGGAAAGTAAGAAACCTGATTGATTAGAAGTTTGGCATAAACTGCGTTAGTATTGGTTGAAGGATCTTTTTCAGCCTCTCTCTGCATGATATCAAGAACTCTACATCAAAACAGCAATTGCATCAGGTAATTTTGAGAAAATGACACTTCCATAACATTTCTAAGAAAATTGAAAAGCTTCATGAAACAGAAAAGGTGAATGGTCCAGAAACATGAAAACGAGTATAAGGGGTTCATCAAAGAGACTAATATGAGATCAAACTAGAATGTGATTCCATTATGGTTACATCATAAGCAAGCTAGTATCTAATTTAATTATCATGTATTGTCCAATTTTCAGGCTAAGCAAGCTTGACCGTACCATATTAATCCATTTTGGGGGTAGCAAAATGATCCAAAGCATCCACACAGTCAAACAATATTAGTTTCTTAGTACAATATGGAGGCCCCAACAACTTCAAATAACCCAATCGACCATAAGGAATCATGCACTATATACATATTGCCTACCTGCTAGCAATTCCCGAGTAAACATCAGCAGGTTTATCTCCCCCCACAAGATTTACTGCAGCTGCTCCCAACTGATGAAAAGAAAGTATCTCACTTAAGTACAGCAATTAATGACGTCTGGTAGATATGAAAAGAATTTCATAATAACCCAGAATATTTAAAAGTTCCTCCAAGCTGAATAATGCAGTTAGGATTTTTGCTCCACTTCACCAAATGAAGCAAAGCAGACCAAAAATTCCTTCGAATCAAACAAATGCTAAACCACAATCAAAAATTTCCCTCTAATATCTTTACCCAGGAAAATAACATTTTCACCAAGTACCGAATCCAACATGATAAATGCATCCGGATTAATTTCATTGGGAGGAATGACCATATTCCAGTTGAAGCAGACAAAGTATTTACCTTATCCCTTCCAAGGGCAGCATAATGTTGCAAACCATTACATGAGCCATCCTTCAAAATAAATAATAACAAGTAAGAATAATATTTAAGCAAACAAATAGTATTACAAATGAGGTACACCATTTCTTAACCTGCAAAATTTAACCATACCGATTGTACTATAGGTGTCAACTTGGTTATGTTCAAGAACGTCAAATTTTAGCTTCAAATTACCTGGTGGACAGGCATATGTGAAATAGTGGTCTCCGGAGAGGAGCTTCGCAATGCTTCAGAGAGATTAATGCATGTGGCCAAGCATTGGAAAGGGTCCTCTGCATTCAACCACCAGCGTCTTCCTTCCAGAGGTCTGTCTGCAGAATCAAAAATATCCTCCAGATGATTTTCAGTAAATGCTATTCGACCCTCATTGGATAATTTGTCCACACCACCAGCATATAAATTTGCCAAATGTATCTTGAGCCAGCGTAGACCAGACTTCCCAAGAGGGCGCCCCTCTGCAAATTCCAGGATGCCCCGGCACATATCAGAACCTAGATGATTCAAATGGGGGTGCATGGGATAAGCACGACCACGGAAATCAATGTTGTGAGGATAATAGAAGCCTTCCTCATCCTTCAACTTTCGAGCCACCTGATCATATCAACAAATGCAGTAGTTACAAAATTATAATATAACTAGTATATCGGCCTGATTGAGCTTATTATGAATTCTCTAGTTCACATCCATATGAATGTATTCTAATGAGAAGAGTTTTCATTACAGCAAGTTTAAGTTCTACATCACACCGCTGTGAATGCCTCTCTTTATTTTCCTTCTTCACATTTTTTACTTTCCACTTCCATTTTCGAATTTCTGCTTCATCGTCTGAATCTGGCTCGTCGGGAAGTGCAATCTGTTATGTAACCAAACAAATAAAATTAAGGACATCATCTTGAAGTATACTAAAAGAAAAAATAATAACCATCAGCGAAATCATCATAGTGGAAGAAACTGTACAGAAGATATTACTTGAAGAAAATATCGCAACTAACGAAAAGAGGTTTAGGAAAAATTTCACAAAACTCACATCTTCTCGATTGACCAAGCCAGCTAGGCGACCACCATTAGCCCACATTCTGTCAAGTACAGCAAGTACCCTTTTGTTCACTCTCCATTTGGTACTTCCCAAAGTATTCAGGGCCTGATTTACAAAATAATAACAGATTAGCATAACTCAGCATGGTGCAATTATGAAGCTGGCCATAAAACCACCTCTCCTGAAAACATGGACTTTATATGTCCCCACTGTCAAAAGTTGTCCTGATACAGGACACTATATTTCAATTCTTGATAAGAATGAAGAGGTTGCATGCTTTAGGTTGCTAGAATTTAGATTACAAACTGAAAAAAAAAATTCTAGGAACCATTCCAACAGATTACAACTAGGCATCACACTTCCTTAAGAAACTTTTAAATTTCATAAAATTAAAATTTTCAATAAACTGAAAGTTCAACCATATACAGAATAGCTTATCAAGTTAGGACTGTATTAAGTATCCCGATTAGACTAGGAATATTTCCTAATAAGTGCAAATTCATTAAACTAACTAATTCAACTATCAACAAGACATTAATAACTAAAGAACCTAATAATTAAAATAAAAATAAAATAGTGCATACACTGCTCACGAGCAGTGTATATGAACAAATGCAGCTCCATCCCTAAGTCAATTTCACTCCCCATCATTACACTAAATTAGGTTTTTGAATAATCTGCTCCTTCTCATTCCATAAGTAGGCCATAAGCCAATTACCATCATGCCGACTGATTATACTATTAGAAAAGAAACAGACATATTGATTCTCAAACCTCATAGATCGGCTCCATTTGCTTTCTTTGCGTCTTTTTAAGCACATCGCGCTGCTGTTTTGATCCATGTATTCGCATAACATATGATGGTAAAAACAAGTATGCACCTTGGTCATATCTGTCAAAAACATTAGCAGTTTATGATAAAAGAAATAAGGAAAAAAACAAAAGATTAATACCAAGCTAGCCTTATCACTAGTCAGAAGAAATGTCAACCTAGCTCTCTCAAACAATTTGCAGTTAACACAAAGAGACTCTAAAGCAACAATAGTAACATGCATCCTTTTTACATTGAAGGATAACTATATAGAGAATCACATTTTTAAACATAATAGTGAATATTAAACGTTGAGGTTAAAATCAGATATAAAACTCCAAAGAAACTTTGACACGGACTTGACATAAAAATATAATCCATACCCTGTCCAATTTACAGGAGGCAATAGCATTGGCATGTATGGGATGACCATGTGCCTAGCCTGTTCACAAAAGGAAAGCAGCAGCAACACTGTAATTGATTAGCAAAGATGACTTTCAAAGCTCACTTGCAGAAATATATAAGCACGTTCTACTTACAGATTTTTCTAGGCCTTTACGAACAAGTGGATCACACTCTATAACTCCATACCTCCTACTGAGCTTCCTAAGGAAGAAAAGGAGAAACAGATTAAAGATGATAACAATGCAGCCATGATAATCATGAAAAAGAGAGCCCATAGATCTAACTGCGATCCGTTGCTGACATTCTTTAACGTGTGTGAAAATGCAGGACGAATATCAGGTGGATTGTCTCCTAATCGATCAGCCAGAGGTTGTATATAGGCTGTTTCTATCAACAGATGAATCAGTCGGCCGCCAACCTGAAGGTGAAATCATAAGAATAATCTAACAACAGCAGTGTAACTTGTACATTAATAACCACAGACATCACAAACCTTAACATGGACTTCCTGAGTCCATGGCAATGCGTCATCATGATGCGTCAATATTTGCCTCACTTGCTGAACCTTTTGTTTTTTAATCAGCGTCGTAACTTTTTTCCTCAGTTTCTCCTGTTCTTTAGCCAAATTATTTGCATCACTGATCAAAACATCAGATTTTCCTTTGAGCTTCTGATCTTTTCCATTCTTCTTATTTGTCTTCCCCAAAAACCTGTGTATCCTTGCCTGATCACAATATAAGATGACAGCACACAAGATACCACAATAAGAATACAAGGAGATGAGGTAACCCTAAGGGGCGAGGGGAATGTGAAAACAACAAGAGTTCCACATGAAACTATGGAATGGAAGAAGGATCAGTAAAGTCGAGAAGGAAAGAGGGGCCAAAGATTATATAAGAGCGCAAGAGGCAGATTGGATTGACTTGGTTGGAATTTGTTATAGATACCACAATAAGAATAACAAGGAGATGAGGTCCCAGATGGTAAAACAAGGAGCAAATGTCAGTCTATTATGAAACTCAACAGAAGCTATCCTATGCCTACATCTATTGCTTGTTTCTAAACCTAAGCAGTAATGATAGAAAGAATACTGGGAAATTAGCAATGCCTAAAGCAGTTGTACGTTTTGTAATACCACTATCATGGAAACTAGGCGATATAAGTAATATATTAGCAAGGCTCATTAGATCATAGTAAAACTGTTTTAGCTGCCAAGTTCAACATCTCCCTTATTGTTATTCACCTCAAACAAAATATATATTTACTCTCTAAGAGAATGACATAATAGTTTCTGATACTCATGCCCTTTCTACTCTTTGACATTAAAGACAAAAATGGGAAAGACAATGTATAATCCAACAACCATCAAACTCTTCAATCATCGCATGTTAGAGATGAACTATAATTCCGCAACACCTGTACTTTATTCCTATGCAGCAACAGAAACCTAATCATCATAGAAGGCTATTAAATAAATGGTAACGCAAATTTTAAAGCTCACTGACCTCATTTTCAACTGCTTCACCGACCGCAGAAGCAGCTTGAACCACCCTAACATCCCCAGAAACTCCATTAGCCATTAAGAGTCCCATCAACTTATGCATAGTAATTACAGCCATCATTTCTGCCGGTAAGTCATTAAAATATGGTGCATGAGACGCCTTACCATCCCGCTTACAGAACTCTTGCTCCTTACTAATTGCATCCCTCAACGGCTCAAACCAACCAAGAAACAAAGACTTCATGTAAGGCAAATTTGGTGCCAGCTTTTGCTCACACATGTCACTCAACAACTCCTGATACTCTTTTGATGCTTCTTGCCAGGCCTCTGTCTCCATCTTTATTTGCCTCCTTTTAAGCGCATTATACTTTGCGACACCCATACCCAACACTGTTGTTCTCTTTGGTTCGGGTTTCAACTGTGACTCCATTTTCTGTTGGTGTTTGTGCATTTCCTCCATCAATTCATGAATCTCTTCAGTCCCAGAAAGCTCAGATTCATCCGTCGAAGAAATCTCTTGTGTAGCCGCAGTACCATATCCTTTGAAGAAAGAAGGGCAACCAAAAGAGCTCATTGAAATGTTGGAGCTTGGTTCGCTAAAGTTTTGATTTTGGTATGACAATAATCCAACGAGACGAAATTCCTTAAATGGGTATCGACAAGTCAGACCTGTTTCGACCCCTGGAACTCTTACTTTCTCGAGAAAATTCAAGTCTTGAGAGAAACTCGAAGAAGAACACAACGCAAGCTTAAATTTCTTAGCAGAAGCTCGTTTCGCTAACTTACTCAACATGTTTCCCACCGAAAAGCTTCTCTATCGATCGATTTACAGATAATTCAACTGATTAATTACACGCAAAACAGTGTTTTATGTTGACATCAAGAAACAGAAGAAGATGCAAATGACAGAGCAAATTCCGAAGAATTGAAGTGAAACAATTTCGGAATAGAAGAAAAGCCAAAGACTGTGATCAAAATGAATTTGAAGCTGAAGAATTGTTAAGAAGAACTGCAGAAATCAGAGCAAAGCAACAGAGACAGGGGCGTCCTGCAAGAGGTAGCCGCCTTAAACCCTGCTTAAACCTAGATCTCTCCGTTTTTGTATCACCGTGGCCCATGGATTTCAGAACCGACCCATTCAGTGACCCATTTTTTAAGAATAAAGTTATTGGGCCTATATATCTTCAAGACTGGATTATCAGAAAGCCCAATTTGATAAGGTTCCGACCTTTTTGTACATTCGGCAACCTAGATTAGTCAGGTTGTTCGAGCTTTTACTGGGCTCAGGCTCCCTCACCGAGGATTGAAATGATTTAAAGGTTGTTCGGGCTTTTACTGGGCTCGGGCTCTCTCACTGAGGATTGAATTGATTTAATTCTTTAAAAAATAATATTTATTTTAATTTATAAATTTAATAAACTTAAGATTAAATTATTATCTTTTTTTATTTTTATTTTAATGAGACATTTTTAATTTAAAATAATAATAAAAATATTCAATTAAATTTCTACTTTTAATTTAAATTTTATTTCTTTTAAACTTTATATTCGTAAGATATATTCTCTTATTTATATATAGCACACACACGTACTTTTAACTTAAGATTTTCAACAGAAAAATACAAATATTGATAAAATATCAAATTTTGTTTCTAATTTTTAATTTTTAATTCTTTATAATTTAATTAAGCTTTATATATATATATATATTTGAAGGAATTTTAGAAATATTCTCTTATTTCCTTTAAATCAAAACCTGATTTTCCCATAATTTTATAATGTTGGAAAATATAAATACTGATAAAACTCATTTTAAATCTGTTTGGAACCTTATATGAAAAGGTAATCATTTACAAATTCCTCATATTACCTTTTTTCATTAAAAAATATAAATATTTATATCCATACATCTATAGTTTTATCAAAATAAATTATTAAAAATTAAACTAATCTGGCTTATTTAATCATGAAAACTTTCAACTGGTTTGATTTAATTTAATAACTCTTGTTATTAAAAACTAATCAATTTATAAATTAATTGGCAAATTTTCATAAATTAATTAATTTTTGTAAACTATAATTAATTAATTAATTTTCATTTAAAAGTCTCATTTTTTAATTAATTTCAATTAAACTTCTAAGAATAATTTTTTAATCATATTTCAATATTTCTAACTTTTAACAAATTTTATGACAGCACAATACGAATTGAACCTTTTAAATATTAAGTCTCTTATCATATCAGTTTATCTTTTGATCGATTTTTAAATTATTAATCATTTTTTGTGAATTATTGCAATGGTTATTAATATTTTTTAAAACTTTGCCCTATCTAGTTACGGTCAATGTGATGAATCTCGTACTGTACAGCCAAAAACGATACAAAATATAATATTTAGGTATTGGGTCCAAATATCAATCTGTTTCGCCTGTTACTGACAATATCGTAAATTTAAAAAAAATTAGGGACATTTTTGCAAAAAATTAAAAAATTTTAAATACCCACCCTTACGCCACCCAACTCTGCTACCTTCTTCTTCCTCTCTTTATATTTCCTCTCACACTCTCACTCTCTCTCTTTTTC
>JANIIA010000001.1:1375321-1391102 GCA_027478495.1 Erythroxylum alaternifolium
CAATATTTTCCAAACGAATATAATGAAATTAAATTCAGTGGTATGATTATGTTATATTAAAGGTTTGGATAATGAGACGTGCATGTGCATGCTTTGCTTGACAAATTTGCCAATTGGTGTTAGTTGTTGAATAGCACGTAAGTGGGAAGGAGCTCATATGAAAAATACAGACGAAAGGAATCGTCTATGATGGCGTCACAATACAGACGAAAGGAAAAATATAAAGGAAGAGTATCGTCTGTACTGACGTCAGAACACAGAGGTAAGAAGGAATAGAAAGGAGAGGTATCGTCTATGCTGACATCAGAACACAGAGGCAAGGGAAAATATGAAGGAGCAGTATCGTCTGTGCTGACGTCAGAACACAGAGGAAAGGATGAATCAAGAGTAAAAGGATCATCTATGGGGACGTAAGGACACAAAAGGTAGACCACAGATGATAAGGGGTCAATACAGAAGATAAAAGTCAACTACAAAGGATAAACAATAGGCCAAGGATTATGAGAAGGAGTTAAGAAGTGATATTAGTTGAAGAGGATTCTTCTATGTTACTGTTCCTACTCTTCGTCTGTGTTACTGTTCACAGAATAAGGAATTCGTCTATGTTACTGTTCATAGACTCCTGTGTTTCGTTTCTTCTAAGTTCGCCTATACCTATCTTCTGTCCCATTGTTGACCCTTCAGACGATAGAATTGGACTCAGAGGCCTTCATGGAAATTGTAGATTTTGGAATTCTCTTTCAAACCATATAAAGAACACCTTGATCCGATTCCTCTAGAGAAAGTTATGGCATTTGGAAAACATCATCTGTGTTACTGTTCACAGACTTAATTTGTGGTACTATTCATGCTATCGTCTGTGTTATGGTTAGTGCTATCGTCTGGGTCACTATTCATGGATTATTTTCTGTCCTATTTTTGACCCTCCAGAAGATATAATTGGCCTTCGAGATCTTCACGAAAGTTGTAGTTCTTGCAATTCTCTTTCAAACTAGCCAAAAAAACCCTGATTTGGACGTCTATAGCAGAAGTTATGCCAACAACCCTGAAGCACGTATATGTAAAGTGGACTTGCCAACGCTGTCCTTTGAAGTTCTTTAGGTTGACATGGATAAATGATAGTCAAAGAGCGGTACCGAACTAAGAAGGAGAGTGTTGAAGGCAAGTATGAGTGATGATTACGTGTAATAAGTATGCAACAGTAGTGTATCGGAGGAGAGACGATAAAACAATAGAGGTCAAGGTGTTTGGTATTGGAAAAAGCTCACGTTCTATGATATTCTGCATGAAAGTTGGGGTCCAAGAACGGGCTTCAACAGAGACGAGCAAGGTGGCGAGCGTCCAAGAGGACGAGAAATACAGAAAGTTAGAGAGAATAAAGAAGACGATATGTTGGACCTGCTTTCTATTAGTTAATGGTATAATGGAAAATAATAACTATCAGAAGGTTATTAATGGAAAGTAGAATTTTTTCCGCAGAAGCACTTTCTTTCTTACCCAACTCTCTTTCTACTTATCGATTTCTGCGGTAGCACTACACTTTCTTCCAATCTCCGGTTGTTCGCCCGCATATCCAAATATGTAATTGCGTTTGGAAACAACGGTAGCACTAATAATAATTTCATTTTAAATAAAAATTAAAAATAAATTATTTTTAATTAAATAATTTTATTTTATTCTTTTATATAATATTTATTAATAAAATTATTTTATTTTATTAAATAAATAATTTTAATTTTAATTTTGTTTTAAATATATTTAATTATTAAATCAAATTTTATTTGAAACATGCATTTTGAAGATATTTTAAATTTAATTAAATTTATTAATAATTCTTAAATTAAAAAAATTATTAAATAACATTAAATCATTCATAATTATTATTAATAATTAATATTAATTAATTAAATATAATATTAAATTAAATTAAATTATTCATAATTCTTATTAAAAATTAATATATTCAATAGGATATATTTATTTGTTAGTAAATCAGATTAAAAAATGTAAGATAGAACTACTTTTTATAGTTTTCATAATTTTTAAAAAATTGAAGAAAATAAACTAAAAATAGAAATAAAAAATCAAACAAATAACTTTTTTTTCTTAATTTAAAATAAAAAACAGAAACAAAGATAGAAACAGAAACAGACCGAAGTTTAGATTTTATAAACAAGACTGGGAAGAATGTGGGATGAGATTTCTCTGTCTTTTCAGGCCACAGGTATGCTTCAGACATTGAGGACAGAAGCGTGGAAGCTAAGGATCATTTGGAACCATTTCAAGTTTTTTCAACTCATATTGAAGCAAACACTGCAACTAAAAGTTGTAATCATAGGAATCGATTTTAGTGATTTAATGCCAGCAATTTAACTAAAAGTGCATATGTGACTTCACATGATCATTAATTTATATAATGAGATTATTATAACAAATTACATAGCTCAAAATGAGTCAAGTTCTTGATTAGTCACAGAAGCAACATCTGTTCTAATCTGCAGATACATTATTGGCTAATCTGATTTTGATTAATATGATATAGGGAAGTTGATCAATTTGATTAGAAAAAAAAAATCAAGTGTTGAAACATAAAAGATGTAATCTATAAATTTATATAAACTTGGTTTGCTTAAAGACCAAGAAGAATAGAGTAATCTATGATGAAATTCACACTTCAACAACTTAGGTATGGCACCTAAGGACCATCCATGATCAATCCCTCTTGTTAAAACCTCAACCTTTTGTAAGTACTTCCAAACCAAACTTGTTAGACGAAAGAACTTTCTCTTCTTTCTTATTTTCTTGAGAAAATGTCAAAAGTTTGTGCAAGAAAGCAAGTTCTTGAGAAAAACTACACCAACAACAACAACTTTTTCAAAGAGAAAGTGAATCATAGCAACAATGGTTTTCTGTCTAAGAACCTCAAGAAAGTCTACCCAATTGGGCTTCACAGAAGCTCTTCATCTTCTTCTCTGTCACTCTCCTCACTCTCATTGTCTCTGTCACAAAACTCCACTGACTCTTCTCTTACAGATCATTCTTCTACTCCATTGGACCAGAAGATAGCTTTAGCTCTTCGCTTAATTTCACCACCTGGAAGGAGAGATCTTCCAGTGATGAGAAATATCCAACAACAACAACCATCACCACCACCACAAAGTCAAGACTCCACTGATGGAGAGTTAAGGAGGTGCAACTGGATTACTAAGAACAGTGGTAAGCATGTGTATTATATATTATTGTGAAGAACACCTTGCATGATAAATCTTCTCCCATTTTCTTGATGCATAAACGTTTTTAGATACTATACAGATTACAGAAAACACAATTTTGTTTCTAAGAACTGCTTAGAGAGTCGTATGACACAACTTACCAAGTCCTAGGAAAAGGAAAAAAATGAAAATTTTAAAAATTTTGTAATAATTATTAGGTTATGCTATGCCTTGTCTATCTAACCTGAAAAATGAAACAGAAAAAGAAACTTGCATCACAGTAAGTTGATTCCATAACAATAATCCATAAGGTTGGCATTTCGGTTCGGTCTAAAATGACATCGTTTTGTTCAATAGTTGACGGATCGGACTCCTTACCCGTTATGAACCTTAGTAATGGACTTTTTTACATAGTGAGACCAGAAAAAATAAATAAAACAGCAAGAATCCTCAACTGGGTCTTTAGTAGTTTGTTAGATGATGATGTTAAAACTGTTTTCTTACTTTAATGCTAACAAAAATTTGTAGATCATAGGGAGAATCTAGAACAGATTGTACCCTATACCTACCATAATATATATATATATATATAAAAGAGAGAATCTTAATAATTACAGATATTAATTTAAGGTTTGGTGCAGATAAAGCATATTTAGCCTTTCATGATGAGTGCTGGGGAGTTCCAGTGTATGATGATAGGTAAGTTGGTTGGATTCTTTAATCACTAATGGAGTGTGCTTATGTTGATTCCAACTGAATACCTAATGATTTATGATTAAATATACAGTCAGTTGTTCGAGCTACTTGCCATGTCTGGTATGCTGATGGACTATAACTGGACAGAAATTCTGAAACGAAGAGAAGTTTTCAGGTATTACTTTGGAGTATTTGAATGATCATTATCTGTTCTTCTTCTTGCATAGTAAGTAGGCTTGATAATGAGCGAGTTGGACCCTAAGCCTGAGTTAATTGGAATACAAGCTGATTCAATTTAAACCCTTTTGCCAACTCGTACCAAGACAGATTTTTTGACGATCTTTTTAACATTATCTACACAAAACTGAATGGTTTCAACTTTCAACAAATTATAGAGAAGCCTTCGAGGGTTTCGATCCTACCATCGTTGCCAAAATGGGAGAGAAAGAGATCACAGAGATAGCCTCCAACAAAGCAATCATGCTTGTAGAGAGCAGAGTGAGATGCATAGTAGAGAACGCCAAATGCATAGTGAAGGTAAAAACACCCAAGATTCTGCAGCTCCTCTAACAACTTCTCCTACAAAAATGGTTTCCACTAACTTTTACACAATACAGATTGCTAGAGAATATGGATCTTTCAGTAGCTTCATGTGGGGTTACGTAAGCTACAAGCCAGTGATCAACAGATACAGATACCCAAGAAACGTTCCACTGAGAACACCAAAAGCAGAAACCATTAGCAAAGATTTACAGAAGCATGGATTCAGGTTCGTTGGTCCGGTGATCGTGTACTCATTCATGCAAGCAGCCGGTTTAACGATCGACCACCTTGTTGATTGTTTTCGTTTCAGTGAATGTGTAAGTCTCGCAGAAAGGCCATGGAGACATATCTGAAAGCCTAGTAAAACCTTGTAAATATATGGATCTGGTCTGGTCCAACTTCGGTTGGCCCAGATTTAGAGTTCTCAAGGTGACACGAGTGTATAGTAGATTTGATATCTTCTCATCTTAAGTCTACTTCTCATCATTGTAGTCATTTGGAAGAGTTTGGTTTTGGTGTGGTTTCAATTCTGTCATTAATGAATAAGACACAAGCTGCTTATAGTTTATCCTGTGTGTTATTTGCACTATTCTTCAGTGAATTGCTGCTGTTGATCTGATATGAACTTTTTTGAAACACGTAAATTTCATGAACTGGGCTGAACTCGACCAATCTGGTCATTGCCAACCTTACTTGGGAGACTAAATTTACCAATAATCAAAATTTCAATCCAAAACCATTACAGTGATCCAATCCATGCAAGAGATGAGTATGTCCGTAGATCAAAAGCATCATGTTCCAATCGCTTGCTCTAGTTGGTGTGTGGTTATATAATCAAATCATTTTTTCTTTCAGAGACAAAATTACCATTTCAACCTAAATTGCAATAACAAAGATTAAAAGAAGATATAGATTTAATGCAACAATTGCAAGCCTAAGACACACAAAAAATAGCAGTAACATTAAAAGAAATTACCATTCCAAAATATGCTTCCAACAACTAGTTATTTGGTAGTATAAACAGACAGTTCGTCAAAGAATGAAGAGCAATAGTATAACATGATCAAACAAACAAACACCGATCAACAAGAGAAGCTATAATTTCAAAAAAGAATTAAAGATTTAAGCTCAAACAAGCATCACATAAACATCGACCCTTTACCTACACTAGCTGCCTAAGGAAAGCTACAGTAGTCGCCCAAGGGGAGTCAACAGGGCTCAACTTTTGCATTTATGAGTCACACGCATATATGAAGACTGTGTTTTTATTAATACTGTATTAATAAATATTAAATAAAAGTTTAAAATAAATTTAAATAAAATAATTTATTTTTAATTTTAATTTAATGTATAATTATTATTAGTAATAAAAAATTTATTTTATTTTAAAATTTAAAACTAAAAAATCATAATAAAAGTTTAACTAAATAATAAATTATAAAAATTTTGAAAAAAAGAAGGGGGAGGGAGAGAGAGAGGAGGGAGAGTATTTTTAAAAAAATTTGAAAATTTTGCAAAAAAGTCTCTATATTTTTCAAAATTTCTGGTACTGGCTAATATTAGGCTAATATTATAGATACCGGCCAGTAATGACCGGTACTGACCAGTATTTAATTCCGATATCAAAAACATCGATACTGTTTCATTTTTCGGTCGGCACCGACCAGTATGAAACAGTGTTCACATCAATGGTTCTAAGTTGAACTTAAATTCAGGATGTCTGAGCTTCTGACCCTAACCAAACTCATTGTCATCCTTATATACAAAATTTCCAAATAAGTACCATCAGCTTTTGCAAGCTTTGCAACTATAATTGTATGTACAAGCTCCTGAAACCAACAATTTCATTACGTCTAGTCATCATCCATGCATGTGATATTGCTTAGTTTTTATTCTCATTTCACTTAAATCTCCACATGGTGTTAGATCAAGTCTCAAATCTATTGATTGTGATCAATTATGGAGATCTTTTGAAGACATCAAACACATCATTTTCCAAACTTGTCAATCATTTTTGCTTAAGAATGTTGAAAGCCAAACAAGTACGAATGGTCATGCTTATCACCCAAAATTAGCCAACTCAGCTCAAGTTGATTAGATTTCGAGTTGGACTCAGTTTTTTTTTAAAGAAAATTATTATGTTTGAGCCTAACCAGGCTCAAAATTTGAAATTTTTAATAAAAATAACGTCATTTTTAATTTTTAAAAATTTTAAACACATATTTAATCAAATTTAATTCGAGCTCGATCGAATTTCAAGTAACTCAAATTTAAGTCGATTTAGAACAAAACCGAATCCAATCACAAAATTTTGAACTAAGCTCTCAAGCTACCCATTGTCACCCCTTGAAATAAGTAGATAAATTTCCTTTGGCCCCACTTTAACATTATCTTCAACCTGAAAATCCATCATAAGAAACTGAGAGAAACCTACCTGAAGCTTTTGAACATCAAAAGATGGAATACAGAAGATAAAGCAAAAGATGATTCTTAGATAAGAATGCCACATTGGCCATAAGTTATTTATGCTTGTTTGTTTCTTAATCTCTGTCTGTTAACCTAAACGTGAGTCAAACTAAGCAAACTATGGGATTATCTTCTTAAGATGGAGAAGTCTTGTCTGCTTTAAGTGACAGGTAGATAAGAAATTCAACTAACCACTATCTCTAGATATCATTTGATATGACTTTGCAAACAGTGACGAGCACCACCTTTTCATGGAGTCCTTATATATTATATTCATATAACATCATCTCTTTAATCTTTAAAATATTCAAAAATTTTAATTTTTAATTTTTAAAAAACATTATTCTTAAACTCAACGTAAATTAATAATTACTATAATTAGTAAATTTAAGTTAAACTTAATTAAATCAAGCAAATAAACTTGTAGTTCAAGAGATCTGACTTCGATATGAATCCCAAAGTACCTTGAAGCTTGCTTGCTTTATGTTAAAGCAAAGGACAAGACTTCTTTGGAATACCCTTCCCTGATGCCTGACTAAAGTAAATGTCTGAACAAAGCATGACATTGCAGGACTGGTGTCGTTTTCTTGATCAAGATCCAAAAGGTGGTGAAGAGAACAATAACATCCCACAAATTCAGACGGGGAAAAACTATTATTATGAAGTATAACAGATTAATCTGTGGATGGCCGCCAGGTGTTTTGTAACAGATGGACGTCATGTCAGCGTACGAATAAGGATACCTTGACTCTTGGACTCTTGAAAGATTAAGATTACCGTTCAGTCAGTTCAACACTAAAATTTTAAATAAAAATATTTTTTAAATGTTAAAATTCAATTCTATAGGCGTCAAAGTAAACAAGCCCTTTCGCCATTTTTTGTCAAAACTGTCAATGTACATATACGCCACACATAGGACTTGCCATATTATTGCTACCTAATCTGCTCCATCTTCTGTAGCTATAGACCAAAAACCAGACACAGAAACCACAGACCTTACACAACATTCTCTTCTTATGATTTCATTCCCACAATTTATTTATGGAACCAGTCCACAAGGAGTGAAGCTAAAAGATTAAAAAGAAAATAAAAGCAGAACAAATACAACCACCTAAAAGCTCATCAGCTGATGCCAAGAATATTTACAAAACTTCCCTCCAACAGTGGACACACCATCTTCCCAGTGAAAAAAGAAAAAAAAAAAAACCCATCAACTGAAACCTAGACTACCCATCATTCACTCCAAAAACCTACTGGACAAGGACTTATTCTTCATACTGATACTTCTATCAAAACTGGCACGAAGTACCGAGCCTCTGTCTCTGCTTTTGACCAAATGTCACAGACTTGCGTTTGGCAAAAGCTGGGTACAGCAGTTCCAGAAATTTCTCCAAAAAGAAAGTCCATTCTTCCTCATTCATGTCTGCCAGCTTCACAAAACTCATGCTTGTAGGAAGCTGCTCGTTAGCACTCCTGTGGCCGGAGGACGAGTTAGTAAAATAGCCGGTTTCTGGTTTTGTTCCAAAGAATTGTGAATGTTTCTGATTCTTGACACCTATGGTTGTATCCTTAAGTGACATTGAGAGATTGGAAATGGTCGGGGTCCTTTCAGGAGTAGTCACAGTCTCAGACCTCTCCTGCCAGTCCTCTCCTTCACTATCTCCCTCTTCTTCAATGCTTTCCTCCAGCTTTGAAAGCGGTGGACGAGTACCAAAAGACCCAAAACCAAATTGAAGTGGTGCTCTAGCAAAATTATAATAATCCATTTTGATCTTCGGAGGGGAGTTAAATTCTGCTTCATCACAGTCTATGTCAAATTGAAATTCCTGATCGCCCAGGTCATTCCTCGGAGATAAGACTTCCCTCTCTGATACTAGCCTCTTTGCCTCCATGCATACGACCTCAAGTTCACTGGGCTCCTCCTCACCACCTCGAAACTCCCTACTCATCATCTCACCAATCTCAGCAAGACAAAGACCTGAAATTGCAGCTTCCTTGAGGAAAATTGTGCAAAGAACCAATACCCGCAAACAAGCTTGTCGAATCATTGGGAGTTCAGATCGCAGCATCTCACAATCCTTAGCAGGATCAAGTTTCTCTATATACTCAAGTTCATCATCTGAAAAGGGAATAGAAGCCTGTGGCCAATGAATCCACTCGAAATATGGATCCTCCAATGTCTCTGGCAAACAAAGACCATGGTCAATTGGAATCAACTCCACTTGCCCAAATCTACCAATACCATCAAGTTTCCTTACTAAAAGGTTTCCAGCATGCCGATCGGTATTAAAAATCCTAATATCTAAAATTCCAATTCGATGCACAGCAGAAACTGGAAAGCTTGACGTTCCATGATCACTGGCATCAAAATCATGCTGTATAAACTGTTGGAAAGACGCAATCTTGCTAACTTGCTTCTTCTTGTGAGGCTTGTTTGCATTCACCCCATCATTGACATTAAAGATTGAATGAGTAATCTTCACCAAGGCAGTTGGGGGAACATTGGCAAAGTGATCATAGTCAAGAAGATAAGCCGCAACCTCCCTGAAACCTGTCTCTCCAACCCTGACAGACCGCTTCAAACCTGGTTGCCCAAGAGCTTTGCCGACAAAGCCTTTAGGGTTGTTTGGGGCAAAAGGCTCTTCATCTGTTGGCTTCACAATTGCAACACTCTCCCCCCAGCTATTTCTGAAGTAGTACGCACCCCCCAAACCACTATGAACAGGAAGAGGATCAACACCCAGCTTAATTGCCTTGACACTGTCTCTGACCAGTTGCTTCAATTTAGTGAAGCTATTTGCTTGTCCTAATATCTCTATTGGGCCGCTCTGATCTCTTTGCTGGATGTCCTTCCCAGTCGGAGAGAGACAAGGAGTAGATGAGCTTCTATGCATGTAGTTCCTAGTTAAAAGAAGAGGTGAATCATTTCGAACAGCACTTAGATCATTCTTCAGCACCTTATCCCCAAAAGTCAATGAACTCTCATCAGTGGGGAAATTTAAGGCGAGTTGCAACCTTCTCTTCACAGTATGGGCATTATCACCCCGATCCAATTCCATACCCAAGACACAACCAGTATCTGTTTGCACAAAAACCCGTCTCCTTCCAGCAGGTTGTTTCTCTTCCATTCTCTTGCCATTGTGATATTCCCCGCTTAACGGGCTCTTAAAGACCGCCACTGCCATCTGAGTCTGAACTGGGCTGTCTAACTCACGAGACATGAAATGGAACAGAAATCCTTGAGTTTATGTGGCTGGCAAGAGAGGCTGCAGTGAAGGAAGATAAATTCTTCCCTCCCAAGAAGGTGCCAAACTCCAGAGCCAATGGGGTATGATTTAAAAAACCGGAGCAATCCACTACCAATCATTAATTGTTAGATCAATGCTAACAACCAAACCATTTCTGATACTGAATTGTCAATAACCAAGAAACCGAGAATCTGAAAAACAAGTACAAGAAACATGTCAGACAGACAGCTCTCACAGTAATCTTAGCCGACTAAATAAGAGGACACAACAAAGTAAGACTCAAAGGTGAAAGGTGGATATGAGTTTCCATATAAAAGTTGAATATAGTCAGAATTGAATGCTTCAACGCAAATGGGTCTATATACATTCAATAATGAAAATCCATGATGTTACTATAACTATCATGTGAAGAATCTCCGAAGCACTAACATCGAAACAGCAACAAGTTTAAGAAACAATCCTTGAATCTTGACACCACGAACGAAAACGTAAGATAACACTCGATACAACCCATGAGATGATCAAAAAAAGGCGTTTCCTTGATTAATGAGAACCAATAAAGTAAACCAAACCTTAATCGATCTCAGTAACTATAAACAAGCAAAGTAACTGGCAGTACCCACACAAACCCGATAAGAGCCCAAAAACACAAGATTCAATCGAAAAACAGAAAGAATCTTCCTTTCAATCAAATGAGGCATGATCAGAACATAGAAAGAACAAAACTTACGAACAAAAACAAAGAAAGACAGCATTGGCATTAAAGAAAACAGCGAACAACTCACCAGAAAGCAAGATCCAAGTGAACGCACCAGGAACCGGTAAAGAATCAGAGTCACTAATCACGTTAAACCTCGAAACAAAACAAATGGATCAAGAGAAAAGAAGGTTTCAAGAACGGGACAGTATGGGGAGTAAGGAATCGCCCGAGTTAACTCAGTTGAATCCGCCTTCTTCCTTAACCCCAACACATGATCACCAAACACACAAAAAATCACAAACCCAAATTCTTCAAAATCCCTAATCCAATAAACCAAAAACCCCTCTTCTCCTAATCAAAACATCCGTTCTTTTCTTTCTCACCCTTTGTTTATGTTTCTCTCTCTAGCTTTTGGACTCTGACTAACTTTCTCTAATACCTCCCTCTATATCTAGAAACATTTTAACTCAACCATGGTTAAACTTTAACTCAACCATGGTTAACTCTTCACTCTACTCTCTCTCTCTCTAAACAGTGTGCGTGTGAGAGAGTTGGAAGAGTCTAGAATGTTGAATCTGGGCCGTTGGATTGGAGATCTCGAGACGGAGACAGGACCTCGTGACGTGGAGATAAGATATTGGGTGATGACGTGGGAAAGGTCGCGATCTAAGCAAGAAGTTATAATTTTTTAATTTTTTATTATTGTCTTACGTACGAGGATATATCAGATAACTAAAAATATAATTAATCCTTACAAGATGATTTATTAATACGCCGCATATTTATATTAATTAATAAGGTTAATTATTTCGATTTTATTTTATTTATTTTAATAATTTTTATTATTAAAATTTATCTAATTTATTAATTAATTGACAGATTTTATAAACTAATGATTTTTATAAACTAAATAAAATATATATTATATGATAAGGTCTTCGTAATCATTTGGCATGATAAATACGATTTAATCAATAACGATAACAACTCGGTAAGGCATGAGATATAGGAAAGTCTAGTAACATGCAATTTTATTTTAGGTTGTATTTGGATTTACGTTGTGGTAGGGATAAATACTTATTCACTGTAGTTTTTAAACGTAGTCACTTGCTTGATCCAGCGAACAACTAGAGGTTGGAGAAAAATACGGTGCTACTGCAGAAATTGATAAGTAGAAAGATGGTAGCCGTAAAAAAGTGCTCTTGCAGTAAAAATTATACTTTCCATTAATAATCTTATGATAATTTACTAAATTTATTTTATTTATATTTTCTTATTTTAATTTAATATCTTCTTATTTATAATTTAAATTTATATGACTAATCATACATTTTTATGAAATATTTTATTTATATTTTTGTTATTTTAGTTTAATATTTTATTATTTCTAATTTTAAATTTATATGACTAATAATATTTTTTTATTATTTATTTAATAATTAATAATTTATTAAATTAATAAACTTTTTAGTCATTTTATCTCTTTTCAGCAACCGCACTCGCAACTACAACAACACTTGTCAAATACCTAATTTCACGTTTCAGCAGTTACCAAAACAGTAATCTCAAACACATAAAAATAAATACTTATCATTTCAGCATATTAATTTCAGCAGGTTACTAACCGACATCCCTCCTCCAAATCAAACATATTTGAGAGTTTGTTTCCAAATAAGTACCATCTAATCTCCTAAGTAAATGCTTAAATGTTGATAACTATAGGTTTTATTTTAAGGCCCACCCAGTTTTTTAATCATAATTTATAAATTATGAAATAGATAATAATTAAATGAGAAAATTCAATTTAATTGGTACAAATCTACGCAACTTCATTTTAAATAATAATTATTATGATAGAGTCTAATGGAATTTTAATAAAAATTTTGAGATAACAAGTAATATTAAATAACAAACTTTATTTAATTGATATTATCACATCTTTATTTTAAATAATATAATAATTATGGCAAAATTATATATTAAGTAAATTCTATAATCTATAATTTTAAATGAATTTGGTTTAAGTTGGTTTTGAATCAGATTTGAATTTTTCTAAAATTTTTAGTCATCTATTAAAATTATAAAAAAAAATGCCAAACTTGAGCTTGATCAAAGCTTTGGATAACTCCGGTTCAATCGAGCTCAAATTTAGACCACCTATCTTGAGTTCGATCAAAGTCTAGACTGAACTAAGCCTGAACATAAATTTTTGAAATGGACTACTTAACATCCCTAATTAGTCCACTTCATAAACATTTTCATGTGTTACAAATCTTGCATTTGGCAATATAAATTTCCTAGATGATATGAAAATAAAGTTATATATTAAATGACAAGGAATTAAATATATATTAACGTAATATGCATATTTTATTGTCACATAAATTAAATAAAAACTATATGTCTCCAAAGGGTGATAAAGTCTTCTAGGCAAACTTATTCGCTTAACTTATTGATTAATTTTTTAGTTAATTACTAAAAATATTTTTAATTTTTTTAATTATAGCCCAACGTTAATATTTCTATTAAGTTTGTTTACATAACTTGTCATGTGTTTCAAAAACTTTAACTATCAATACACGTCAGTCAAAATTAGTACAATAAATGAAGAATAATGAAATGACGTTGTTTAATCACATAATTAAAACGATATCGATATTTAAAAATGATCTAAATCAGATTATATAGCATCGACGTCCTTACGTTTTGATTTCAATTTTTTCCTTTAATTTTAATATTACGCAACCTCGACGCCCTCACACTAAGGGCATTAAGAGAACGAACTAAAAACGAATAACTTATTGGTGCAATACACTATAATACGAGAATAGTTTGAGGCGTCAGAAAAATAAATAAAAAACAAATGACTTAGGACATCCGGAGAATAATAGAATTAATTTATATAAAATATTTAAAATTACAATTCATTATAAATTTTTAAGAAAAAATGATGTTATATACCTTTGTATTGACAGCTTCAAACCTAATTCAATCTTTTTCTATATTCAATAAATGATAATAAAGTAAAGTGTGATAGAGACTATAAATAATGAGTTTGATTTTAAACCTATAATTAGAGTGCTTAAAAGAATGGATAAAGTAATTTAAAGTATCTTAAAGGTTAAAAAAGGTGCCTAAATTTATAATCAAAGCCTAATATAAGTGCAGAGTAGGTAAAAAGTGATTTAGCTAACCCTAATTATATTGGTTAAACCCTACTTGTAGTGGTTCAAATGATTTTATTTTCTGGAAATAAGGTTCAAATGAATATGAGTGAGTTATTTTATAATAAAATTGAATTTAATCCTTAAATTTATCAAAATTCTTAAAATTTATTTTTATTTAATAAATCATAATTTTAAAGTTACAAGTAGATATGTTGATTTTTTTCATAATTTAATATATTTATTATAATTAAAAGATTAAGAGATTTGTCAAAAAGTCAACGAATATTAATACACAAGGCTCTTCGTTTTGCGAGGACACGGGGAACGAATGAATATGTGACATTTTGGTCACAAAGAAACAATCTTTGTAAGACCCGCCCTCGTTAAGAGAATTGTTTAAATATAAATTAAAATTTTAAAATTATTTGATGAAGTTATAATTTAGTAAGTCAACTTTAGATAAAATTTTATTTTTATATATTTTCTATTTTGTATTAATAAAAAATTTATTATTTAATTTTTAATTAAATAAAATTTAATAAATTAGTAAATATTAATTATATTAAATATCATAATAAAAAGTTCAGATTCTAAGGTACAAATACAATGTATCAACAGCACATGGCAGACAACTGTATGTGAAATAGAATGATGATGTTAATTAAAATATATTGTTATCCATTTACTTTTGGTACGGACAAAAAATAAAATTAAAACATGTATGACAAACTTTTGTTTTAAAAATCAAACCGACTCGACTAATCTAACACTAAAAATTTTGAAACGGTCAATTTTTTTATTTGATTTTTAATTTTAAAATTTGATTTAATTTAATAATTTTTATTATTAAAAATTAATTAATCAATTAATTTTATAAACTAATCAATTTTTATTGAAAAAGTAAACGAGTTAATTTTTATTTAATAGTTTTTTAGCCCCTTAAGGAGCGGTTGAGTTAGTAAAATAAGGGTCATAGGGCTAAAAGATCATGTGTTCGAATTCTCCTATTTATGCTCTCTTGATCGAGCCTGTCGCATAGAGCTTGCCTAATATAGAATACTCAGCTAGCATAATTTGCAGACTATTGTATTAATCTGGAGGCTTACCCAATGTGCATTCAAAGAATAACAGTTGCGGATTCTTCTGTTTCAAAAATGGTTTTTTTAATTAAATTTTAAAATTTTTGATGATAAATAAAAATAATCTTCTTTGATTTTTTTAAATTTTAACCCTGTTTAATTTTAATTAATTTTATAATTATCTAATACTGATTAAATATTTTAAATCTTAAATTTTTTATTTTATTATATTAACTTTCGATCTGATTTTTAAAAGGTAAGCTTTTCGTGGCCAACTTGTTTTTCTTCTTCTTCATCAAGATATGACTTTTTTTATAATTGTCCAAAAATCCAAAATTTTGCAACTTGCTTGATTTCTGAGTCCCCCACACGCATAGGGCAGACACAACCAATGATTCCACTCTCTTTCAGCTGGCTGTGTGTGGTGGGCGGCACGTAGTTTCATTCAACCTAACAATCTTACCAAGTAAGTACTCATATGGTATTATGAAGATGGCTCAAAAGTTCTATCAATTTCAACAGGGAAAGAATAATTTGAATCTAAATATTTATTGTAAGAGGTTGTGGCAATGTATTAATATATATATATATATTAGTCAAACTTATTGAAAACAGTCTCTTTATTAAATAGAGTTAAAACATCCCAAACTTCATGATTTGATGAGACTTC
>JANIIA010000001.1:1410665-1427625 GCA_027478495.1 Erythroxylum alaternifolium
GGCCCTCTGCGGCCCGCCCGGGCCGTGGGCCGAAATGGCCCGACTCAAAATTTCAACGGCCCGGGCCGGGCCGACGCCGGCCCGGGCCCAGCCCAGCCCGGTGACATCCCTATTCTTGATCAGATCAATTACAAATGCCTCGCTTCCAGTGGCAGTGTGAGAGTTGAAGCTACTAGGGAACTTAATGCTGAGCAGGGTCAGTGATCAATTAGCAGTTGACCAATTAAGTATGTGACGATTTCTTGTACGCAGAAGTGTACAGGCTATGTAAGAACCTGAAAGATCTTAAGATTCTATATTTACATCCTCTAAAACTCTTGGGATAGAGTCTTAAAAGTTTAGAATTAATCCGATTAAGTTGGGATACTTGATATAATAAAAAAAATGGTCAGTCATCAGTTACCAATAATTCTGACTCAGTTTACAGTCTTATTTGACTAGGAATGTGTAGCCGAGTCAAGCTGCAATTACTATCCTTGATTGCAATCAATGAGACGTTTAGACCGTCGGACCCTTCAAATCAAACCGGAATTCAATTATCACCTCTAATTGCAATCAATGATTTAAGCATCTAATGACTTGTTCTAATTACGTGGAGATTGAGACTGTACAAAGACAGCTACTCTCTAGTTTGGTTCCATGAGTTTCTAACCTCAAAAAGCGAACCTATGTTGTCTGGTCTTGATCCATGTTAGCCGGTTGACTGGGTCTGAACCTCAGGGCGCTCTACTATTGATGAGCATGCTTTCAACTTTTTGTACTGTACTAGGGATTACCGGACTTGTTCTTCTGGTGCTCCAAATATTCCGGAACAAATCTGGGTCTTTCTACTCTTACATATCAGTGTCTTTCCAATAAATTTGGACCAAAACATAAGCTTCAAATTCAATGCTTCATAAAATTTTAACACGTGGCATATAAGTGGCATGTTGTCTATTTACTACTACAGCAACATAATAAGTGCCCCTAAAATGAATCATCATAGGATATTATGACAATTGGTAGGATCGGGTCAAAATTTTATTTCCATTTATTGTCATTTTTAATAAAGATAATAATAAGTTGGATCGAATTGGATGAATTATTGGTCCGACCCCCATCTTACAGTTTGAGTATGGTCAAAATTGGATTGAACTTGTATCTTTTATTTAGATCTTGATTGGACTTATCAAAATATTTTCATTTTGAGAAAAGTTTCTCAAAATGATGTCGTTTTATTTTTAAATTTACAAAAATTTTCGACCAAAATTATGTCATTTCAAAAATTTTATAAAATGATATCATTGTAAGTTGGAGTTTCGACTATTTAGACTTTTCGGATCAAGCCTCAAATCAACCCTACTCATTTAATCAACCAAAAATTGACACTTTTAATTTTATATGGTAAAATTTAAATCGAGATTCAAAGAATTCGAACTCACTAAAATTATACAATATTAAAAATTATTGAATGCTTTAAAATAAACTTTTTTTATTAGAGACAATTATATGGAATTGGAAATTTAGAATGATTTATATTAGAAAATAAAAAATTATTATACTAATTTAATTTAATTATAAACTACTTGATAAATCAATAAATATATTCAATTGTGGGATCCAAATAAATCTTTAACTATATCAAAAGTAATGCAATAAATAAAGATAGGATGATGAAAATCAGGAACTACATTACAAGAATAGATTAAAGAAACCATTTAACTATGTTATAAGCAATACTAGTTGATTACAATGAGCTTGTTTCATCCTTAATCTCTTTTAACATGTATAGTATTTGTTGGATTAGATTTATTTAGAGATAGCAATAAAGTTGACGTTTGACTTGATTTGACCAGCCTTCGGATCAAGCTCGAACTTTTTTCCTCAAAATTTTGAGCTTTAAGTTAGGCTTTGTTTGTACTGCTTGGCTAGGGTTAGGTCGAAACTCGAAAATTATCGACATTGTTTCGAGTAAAATGACATCATTTTCTATTTTTAATTTTTAAAATAAAAATCTTTGACCTGATCAAGAATGGGTGTCTCATGTCCAATCGAACTTCGAATGCCTGATTTAATCCATTATCATTCATATATTTATACATAATATAAACTAAATTTAAAAGCGACAATTAGATGGATCAAGTTTGTTTAATATATTTAAATATTAGACCTCAAAATTGAACAAACATATTTTACTCTATCAATTTTGAGTATATTTAATTCGATTTTGTTATCATTAGTTAAAATTTAAAATATTATGAAATTTGATTTTATTCTAATCTAATCAAAATTTTGACACTTAAATTTAAATTTGATTTTTATCAATCTTAATTCTCCACAACATTTTCCCATGACCAACTTCATTTTATATTCATATCAAATGTTAGAGCTTTGCTTTCTCATTATTACAATAAAAACATTTTTATAATGATTATTGCACATAATTAATGTTAAATCAATGTTCAATGATTAATATTACAACTCTTAATAGAGTCCTGAAAGTTTCAATTTTAACATATCCCTAATATTAGTGAGGTGAATTAACTAGGCTTAGTTTGGATCATTTTATTTAGATAGTAATGTTAAATAGTTAAATAAATTAAAATTCATTAGTGGATATATATCAATATTTAATATTTAAAAAATAGATCAGAAACTAAATACGTAGGACGAAAGATTTAAAATTTAAAAGTTCAATTGATATTAGAATATTAAAAATAAGTTAAAAATTGAATAAACTTAAAATTACATTGAATAATAGTAAAAAATTAAAATTTAATTAAAAAAGTAAAATTTAAATAAAAATTATTTAATTTATTGTAATTTATAAATATTGAGTAATTTATTACAATTGTCATTTAGATAAACAAATAAATATTTTTTATTTATCAAAATAAAATAAAATAAAATTTTAAAATAAGATCGACTAGTTCAAATTTTTTTGAATTTTTTAATCATTAATTTTTTATATACATAATTGAGCTCACGGACAAAGCATGAGCGCATGCCAACCTAACATCTTCCAAAGTCCTCTGTTTTATGAATAATGCACACCAACTTCTGCTCAATTCTTCTATAGAAAAGGATTCACTTTTTATAACCAAAACCTTATTTTCTTGTCCGAATCTGAATTCCGGGAGGCTATTACGGTTCTTTAATAACTAGAAAATGAGACGAAAACCAAATCAGTATCAAGACGATTATGAGTACGAGGACGAGGATTTTGGTCCAAGAAAAGACGGGCCATCTTCAAATGTCACAGCAATATCAGTCAGCAACAATCACACTAACGTTATCAACAACAAAGGTATATCGTCTGCTTTTGTTTGAATTTAGATCCGCCTCAATTTGATTGCTCTTTCATGGGGTTCCTCATTTCTTAAGAGTCGAGATATGTAGAAAGCTCTGTTTTTCTTTTTATCTGTTGCCCAATTGTAAAGTTTCGAGCTTTCGTGGTTACGGGGCTTTAACATGGTGTGTTCTCAAAAGGGTTATTCAGTTTTGAGTTTCTTGACTGTTCTTTGATGTGTGTAGCATATGGGAAGAATAGTGATAAGGCTAACGCCATAAGATCGAAACATTCTGTCACTGAACAGCGAAGGAGGAGCAAGATCAACGAGAGGTTTGTTCAGTTGTTTAAATTATAGGTTCTTGCATATGTACATGCTATGTTTCGTCTTTTCCTCTCAATTATTTCTTTTCCTGTTTCTCGTTTTGGTTTGTTAATGTCTTATGCATACTGTAGTTGGAATTCTGTTGCATGTACTCTGCTTTAGGGAGGAGAACTAGAGTAGAATTTTAATGGTTTGTTACAATTTAAATGTTCTTTTTAAAGTAATCTTCGTTCACAAAAACTATCTAATAATGAAATGGATCAACGAGCTTACATGATAAATGTAACTTTTGAACTATGAGGCAGCAACTTTCAACACCATACTTATTGGGCATTGTACATTGTGGTCTTGGTCAAATTATAATCGATTTTCAATTCTGAACTCTTCTTTGCTGTGTTTCTGAAAGTGTTTAAATGTGTTAATTTTAGTAGTTATCAGATTGATATCCATCTACAGTTGGTGCTTATCAGCTTTTAGCGGTGCTGCATAGTTTTTATTATACACAACCCGGAGAAGTGACTTGAAAGGAGAATTACTTGTACTTCTTGTGAACCTTCAATTTGAGTCTGTTTAACACAAGCTGTCAAACTTAAGGTCTCCCTCACTTCTTCACCTAATCTCCTCAAGTAAAAATATGACAGGTGGTTTCAATTTAACTAATCCGAATTTGCATGAACTATGGTTTACTTTTCCACGAAGTCAAGGATGGACTGAATGAAGTGCTTGAGATTACAGTCTTTGTTTATGATCACTGAATACAGTTTAATGAAGTGTAATCTGTTTTGATCAGATTCCAGATACTTAGAGAACTTATACCTCATGGTGATCAAAAGAGAGATACAGCATCATTTTTGTTAGAGGTAAACCAGTTATGTGGGATTCAACCACAAGAAAGTGTACATTGAACTGGGTTCCAATTGGTTGACTGAACATCTGCATTTCTGTAGGTGGTTGAATATGTCCAATATCTACAAGAAAAGGTGCAAAAATACGAGGGTACATGTCAAGGGTGGGGCTCCGAGCCAACCAAGTTGATGCCTTGGGTAAAGTTCTTATAGTTGGTTTGATTGTTTGTTTGCTTATGTGCTTCACTAGTATACTTTTTTGTAGGTTGGCTATTTTTACCTCCATAACATGTGCAACCATAAATTGTCTCCAGAAAACTTATCATGAAAATTTATTTGTTAAAAGAAACATTTTGCTAGTGCATTATGTTATCTGATAGATTCACCAACTGAATTTGGCCATGATGCATGGATAGTAAATAAGTGTTTTATGGCTTTCCAAATGGATCTCATAAATTTGGCAAGTACTCTAATCTTCTAGGCATTCAAGTTACTACAAACAACTGTAAACAGCATAAACTGAGGAACATTTCTTTTCCCTTGAACTGGGATTTTGACCAGTACATTCATGGAGAAAAAATATGGTTTTATGCTTTCATTTAAGTGAAATGCTGTAAATGGACTAACAAATTATCAAATATCTGAACGTAAATAATGACAAGTATAATTCCACAGCTAATGGTGTTCTCAAGAGTTTCTTCTCTGTTATTAATGCTTACTACTTGAATTATCAAGTAAAGTTGGGGGGATCGTTCTTTGTGATGGGGATTCTTTCTGTTTTGACCTTCTTGGTTGGTATCTATTTGGTAGTTGCATGTATGTAGATTACCAAAGGTTCTTACTTTTGGTTATCATTAAAGTTAGAGCTGTTAATTTGGTGGATTTTCTAGATAAAAGTTTCTGGTTTTGTGGAGCAATTATTGTATAGAGTTATAGCTCTCGTTTCCCTCTCATTTGAGTTATTGATAGGGCTATTGGATATGAACAAGCTTGTCATTTCTCTTATTTGTAAACAGAGAAACATTCACTGGCGTGTCCAAAGTTTTGTTGGTCAGCCACAAGCCATGAGAAATGGTTCTAGTCCAGGATCTACACTTCCTGGAAAATTTGACGAGAATAGCATTCCACTATCCCCAAACATGCTTACAGGAATTCAAAACCCCGTGGAATCTGATCCTATCCAGGAAACAACATACAAAGCAATGGAACGCCAATCTGAGTTTGCAAACAAGGGTATGTCTCTGAAGATGCCTGTGCAGTCTGAGATTCCAGCTTCTATCCAGAGTCTTGATATTGCTCCACGTCCTCTTCTTCATAATCCAATCTCTGATGCACAATCAGATGACTGTCCAACAAACAATGATCCACTGAACCAGCAGGAGGAGCTGACAATTGAAGGTGGGACGATAAGCATCTCGAGTATGTACTCTGAAGGGTATGTGAGATCTGTAAATTCTGAGAGGCATTACGCCAAGAGAGATGGAGCATATGGCTTTTGTTTTTGGTTTCCCTCTAAACTTTCCGCACTTCTGTTAATCTTGCGTAGTTGTGAGGAAATCTTTTCCTTATAAACGTTCGTCTTCAACTTCTGTTGTGGCTCCATGCATGCAGTTGCTAGTGCATCAACGTGTAGCTTAGCTTTAATTCACATCATTTGTACTGTGTACTAAGAAAATTTAGTCTTCTCCAGTTTCAGGAAGAAATGAGGCTTAAATGTTATGAAGCTAAGTAGTCAGCTATTGATTTGTATTCTTCACATTCTACATGCTTTTCCTGTTATCTGGAGCAAAGATACGTTGAAAATAACTTCCATATATTGTGTAAACCAGGTTATTGAACACTCTGACACAGGCACTTCAGAGTGCCGGTGTAGATTTGTCACAAGCCAAAATCTCAGTGCAGATTGACCTCGGAAAGCAGGCAAATAGAGGGCAGAGCTTTGGAACATGTACTCCCAAGGTATGGAACGTTTGACTAACCGGAAAACTTATATTGCTGGAGAACTGTTGTAAAGCTCAACAAACAACACCACAACTCTGAAATCTTCTATTGCTTTCCAGGATATTCATAATCTGCCTCCTAGCAGTCAGGAAGCTGAACATCTCAGGAATTTTAGCAGTGAAGAGGACGTGTGTCAAGCTCAGAAACGCCCGAAGACACAAGAGTAGGATGACATCTCTCCAGCCTTTCATTTTGCTTAGTCTTTCGTTCTTTTCACCAATCATCTTCAAAATGCAATAGTATCCTCCGTGCATTGTATATGCCGTCCTTGAGTTTCCTATATTCTTTTCTAGTCCTTGAGTTTCCTATATAAGTGTTTATGTTTATATTCTGTGGAGTTTCTGAATAGATTTCTAGTCAGGATCTGCAGTTTTCGAGACTGGTTGTATCATATATAAGCTACAATATACACAGGAATAGAGTTTTGCCATCTTCTTGCAATAGATTTATTGCTCTAAGGTCCTGCAATTCCCTGCCATGTCATGCTTTTGCGATCTTACTCAAATGGAAAATGAATGAATGTGCAACAATAAACATCAAACCGGGCATGTCATTGATACCTTACTAGTTCGTGCACGGAGGACACATCAAATGAGAGAAACTTCAGAATGGATCCAAACCAACTTCAGTGTATCTAGTTCTTGTGAGCAGTAACGACATAGACCAAAATCATTCTTCTAGTGTTTAGTACCAAGTCCATTCATTGTTAATATAATGCAGTCATATACAGCACAGAATTACTCAAAGATGAAAGCTGTTTTTCAGAAATTGGTTTTGCCATTTAAAGCATGAAACCTGAGGTGGATGATGAGCGCATGAGAATGTTAAGCCAAAATCGAAACTTTTTCAATAAAGGCCACAAGGAACACGGGGCAAAATATTGCAACAAGTCGTACAGGCATCAATATGAAAAGAAGGTATAAAAATCAGAAGTAGACTACACAATGACATATGAAATACTGTTGTTGAACTGCCATAATTCACAGTAACAGACAGGTGATAATGATCATGCTAATCTTTCTCCGAGTGAGCTCCATCCTTTGAAAGGACTTTCACCTGTTAATGGTGGAATTGCAAGAAATTGTTCACGGCCATACCTGTTCAAGTTGGTTGACTTGTCTTTCTCAAATTAAAGAACACCAGAGCATTCCAAATCGAAAGGCTGCTTGCAATTTCTGCACATTATAGTCCCTGTAATGCAATATCCAAAAATAATATTTTCCCATTATCTCAGCAAGAAGCATCTTAAACCATTCCTCAGGAAATGTCTCCTTGTATGCTTATTTAACAGTCCAACAGCAAAGCGGGATACTCATCCTGGACAATCTGAAGGTAAGCTAATCTTTGTGCATATGTCATGAAACAAATCAATCTTTCAGAAGTCTGGTCTTCATATCTGCTGATCTATGGTAGTCCCGAGTCATTAAACTGAAGTGGTAGTCCTGAATCAATTTGATGAATTCGCTCCATACAGGGAATTTATTCGCTGTTATTCAACCCTCCTAAAGTTTTTATCAGAAAAGCATAATCATATGCTGCTTCTTTGCAATAACTGTAGGAACCACCTTCACCAAAATGTCCTCCACTCATATTTGTCTTCATAATGACCGATAGAGAGCAATCATGACATGTACAGTCTCGAATTCTGGCCACCCATTTGGCTGGTTCCCAAACTCCAACTCTGAGATAAACAATCATGTTAATAGTAGAAACTATACATTTGATGCAAATTTACATCCAAAAATGTGCAGAGACACAAATACCAGGATGTCTAAAATGACTGCATGGAATCATTAACTAAAGACTGCAAAATATGAATTTACCTGGAATCATGAAATGATGCTGTGACAAGCATTGCTGGATAGCAAGTATCTGGACGAATGTGATTATAAGGAGAATAACTTAGAATAGACTCAAATTGGGACTCTATCTTAGGGTTCCCAAATTCTTCGTAGTCCAGGATTGTTAGTGGCAGACTTGGATCCAGTAAGGTGTTGCAAATATCAAGAAAAGGGACCTGTTGGAAAGAAATATCAGTACATTACTACCAAAAATCAAACAAAGGATCACGATGGAAGAACTAAACCTTGCAAAGCATTCTTCATTCCATGTCAACAAAGGACAAGTTAGCTAAAATGATTTTATGTGTGGCTCACATATTTTCATTGTTTCTTGCCCATGTAAATGAAAAAGAAACTTGATTCTATTCTGACAATGTCGGGTTCTACACTTCATGTTACTTCCATTTTGTTTTCTATTTTTTCTAGCAACAAGGAAATAACACATAACTCCCATATTCCACCTGTTATTCACAAGAACTACACAAGAAACAGAAACAGTTGAAACTTAAGCATTCATGCACCACCAGTTTTGCTAGCTCCACAGTGGATGGAACTGACCTTCAATATGGCAGCGTGAAACAGGTCTGGCTGCAAATTCATGGCTGCACCCACAAGAAGACCCCCTGCACTGAATCCAATGGCACCTAGCCGCTCTTTATGAACATATTTCTCGTCAACCAAGTAGTTGGCACACGAGAGAAAATCATATATAGAGTTCTTTTTATTCAGTCCGCTTCCAGATTTATGCCATGAGGAATCACCACCATTTCCCCCTCTGCTCATTAAGAAAATACCAACTCTTCAGAGGTCAACAATATAAAATGATAACAAAGTGAAATTTCTAGTTTAAACAAGCACCATTCTGTTTGATTATGTAAAGAGAACGATGAATAAATGTGAAATTTCTTATATAATCTGCAAGACACCACCAATGAAGAAAAAGATTCTGCAAATTCTGTCTTTGAAATGACAAATTCACCAGAAAAGAACATCAAAGAAATCAGGGAGAACTTGAAAAAAGGATCAGATTTGTTCTTTGAAATTGCTTGCATAAATTGACTTCACAGATGTTCATTTAAAATTGACATTCCACTGGTAACTAAGAAAATAAAATGAAGTTGATAGAGCAAACCTCACATCAGCAAAGGCCAGCACCCAGCCACGGTCAAGTAAACTCAGACGGTTCGGGCACCAGTTCTTTTCTAAAACTTCTCCATATGCTCCATAACCTTGTAATAGTCCAGGAGACTGACCCCTCTGCCAGGCTCTTTGAGAGTACAAAATGGTCAGAGGAATCGTGACACCATCATGAGATACGACTTCCTTTCTCTTGCAGCAGTATGTGTCAGAGAGTTCATTCCATTTGCATAATTCAGAATGTAGTTCATGTTTCTCATTATTTTTCAGTTCAAAAGGTTCAGGTGTATAAAACTTAGAAGGTTGTGTTGAAAATCCACCATCACTTGAAACACCTCTTACTTCCTCCTGCTGTACAATTGAGAATGTCCTTTTTGACATATCATAGTCAACAGTCATATCAGGCATCTGCACATTTTTTAGAAATGTTCTATAAGGCTTATGCAAATTTAATTGTCTTCCCAAAGATATTGTAAGAGCTGGTTGATGGCAACATATGATAGCACCAATATCAGTATAGCATCATAAAGAAGAGTTTTAAAGCCTACACAAACAGAACTCTCATACATGACAACAATAGCTAATCAACTTAAACTAATAAGTATATAAACTAATAACTGGTTGTAATGCTATAAAAAGTTAAAAACTAATAAGTATATAATAGCTGCTTCCATAAAGAACCCATGAAATTTAGTAGCCCTTCTCTTGCTCATCTCACTCATAACAACTTTCTGCACTAGATGCCTCATTCTGCAACTTGTAATATAAAACTTCAGAGTATCATATCCTTCGAACTAATTCAAGAGACAGGAAGAAGCAAAAAGATCATTTTGACTTTTGAAGGAATTGTAAACTATTAGCTCCATGCATGGAAAACACTACAGCCATATTCTTTATAGCAGTGCCTCATACTTCAATGAAAGTTGCTTGGTCAGTCATCACAATCAACCCTTTTGCTAAAAATATTGAGTGATGACCACAAACATGAAGCTCCAACCTGAATCAAGACACTCACTTTGACTGAGCACCTTAAAGAACGAGAATTTATTTAGAATAGAAGTGCTTTCCGAGTGTACTTTTTTCTGTGGTAGCCCTCAGTTCCCCCAAATTCTTACATCAATAGATGAGCTATAAAGATGAGTTATGCTCCTTTTATTTGAAACAGAAGATCCACCGATAATCATATAAATATGAAACAAGTAAAAATGAAAATTTTACAGCAATCAAGATTTATTCATTACCAGTCAAAGTAACTAAGAGTAATGTTGATAAATATTGAATAGCAGTACCAATTATAGTAACTAAAAGATATGAGAAAGGTAAAAATGGAGGCAGTGAATGGGAGGCATAATAGCTATAATCAATCAACTGTCAGTCATTATTCTTGGGAGGCTTATAAGAAATCATACCACCGGTGATGACAGCACCACATGATAAACTGAACTCATAAAGCTTAGGTTAGGTCCTGGAACAATGCTACAGTGATCTGAAGGCAGAGGAAAAATCCATGGATCGAGATCCTCAAGCATTAGTGAACCCTGCATAATGGGTACAGAACATTTGAATGGCATAAAAAGGAGAACCCGTTGCTAATCTTGTTCTTTTTCATTATTTTCAATAATAAGTGATTAGCATCCCTTCAACAACTAGAAGAAGTGTGCTTTCCCTGATAAAGAACCACCATGGAATGTTTTTTTTATAATGTAATTAAGCAATATTTTGCAACCTTGACATTTGATGAGATAGGCAAATCGATGGAACATAGCATAGGATTATCCTTCTTGTTGGCAAAAAGCACTAGATGCCCATCAAATATTTCCATGTCCTCAAAACTCATGTTTTCGCTCGGAAGGATGTTCTGCAGAAAAGTATGAAGAAAAGATGACAAATGGGAAGCAGAAGGATGAACAACACATGCTTGGACTTTTTAAGAAACCTAGACCTGCCAATTAGAAGGTCGTGTATCTTCCACATTGCATCTAGCCAAGTAAAAATTTCCACATGACCACTTCTTGTTTTCGCTGAGTGGAGCATTAGTAAGAGTATAGAATACACCATAGTGATGTTCCAAAAAGCACTGTACATCGGGGATACGCTTATGGATCCTGCGCAAACCACCAAGTGGACTGGTCGCATCAATTACATAAACCTGTAGTTACAACATAAGACAAAGACCACACCGAGGTGAGTAATGGAATGAAGATATTCCACAAGGAAGATTTTAATGAAACTAAAAAGAGTAATTCCTTCCTCCGATGAAGTTCTTGAGTTTGAGTTCACAGTTACAAATTTGCCATCTTTTGTGCTTGCTATATCCACACAGAAGCTTGAATCAGCTTCTGTAAATACTTGGCAATTATCAGTCTCATCAGATCCAATTGTTGTGCAGAGGACCCTGCAAACAGTGAAAATTGTTGAAGATACACGATCAACAAGAAAGTGGCTCAAAAATAAAAGTAAGAGAGTTGCCTGTAGGGCCGTTGATTCTCATCTGCTATTGTGTAGAACAAAGTACTGCCATCTTGAGCCCAAGCCAAGCTAACAACTCCACGAACTTGCTTTATAGGAATTATAGAACCATTTCTAAGGTCCTTAATTTGAAGCACAAACTGTTCACCGCCACTAGTGTCGAGTGTGTATGCAAGAAAGTTTTGTTTAGGTGAAATTCGACAACTACCGACATGCACATAGCCTGCATATAAGCATATGCAAGGTGATCAATGACATAATGAAGGGAGGCTATTCAGGTACTCTTTTACGTTATATAACATCGGATACCACACGATAAGAAGAACGAGTACACAACAGAACCAAAGATATACCTCACTTGACCTGTAACAAGATGAAACTATCTTCAATTGTCATTGTTTAACTAAGGAGATATAAAATTTGAATTCTAAAGCAACAAACGAATGCACAGCTTTTCTCTTTTTCAAACTTGATTGTAAGAGAGGTATGTCCAAACTCACCACCCATGTCAAAGCATTGGTAGTAACATACATAGCTTATGAGGAAGCCATGAAAGAAGCTTACCATATTGTTTGGATTTGATGGTAACATGCATAGCTTATGAGGAAGCCATGGAAGAAGCTTACCATATCTTTGAGATTGGTAGTAACATGCATAGCTTATGAGGATGCCATGAAAGAAGCTTATCAAATTGTTGAGATTTGATAGTAACATCCCTAGCTTATGAGGAAGCCATGAAAGAAGCTTACCATATTGTTGATTTGATAGTAACATACATAGCTTATGAGGAAGCCATCAAAGAAGCTTACCATATTGTTCAGCAATCTCATTCCAGTCCAGCAAAATCTGCTCCCTTCCAAACAAGCCACGAGCGTAACTGAGAATTTTCTTAAACCAACCACCGGTTTCCATAGCCAACATTCTACACATCACTGGATATTCCTTGCCCTCTGGAATATACTGATAATACAACCTGTTCAAGTAAACATCGAACTCCAAATTCACAAAATAAACCAAAATCCCAAATTGGATGAATAAGGTATCAAAGTTATGAAAAGGGTATGATCAAAATGGACAAACCAAGGACCCCAAGGCATAGGAGAAGTTGAGATCTGGGTGGTTGGCATTCGACTTCGCATCTCATCAAACAGAGTTCTTTGAAGGTGAAGAGTGTCAGACATGAAAGCTTGGGCATATGCATTTTCTTGGTTGAGATACTCAACGAAATCAGGGTCTGATGTGTTTCGCATCCAATAGTAAGGGTCTTGCCACATCTTGCCATGAGCTGAGACTGTGAAAGGTACTTTCGTTGCCACCGGAGGAGACTCCGGTGGTGCGGTTGGTTGCCGCCGGCAACGGGAGGAAGAGGAGGAGTAGGGTGTGGAGTGGATTAAAAAGTGAGAAGAAAGGGACAGAAGGGAAATTCTGAGTCTGGGTTTTGATGTTAACAAGGAGGGAAACACCATTGTTGTCTGAGCACCAAAGTTGAGTTTGTAAATCAAAACGGAAGCTTATCAAAACCACTCCAAACCCTAATCTCGTCGTTGAAAAGCCCATCAGAGCTTAGATAAAGGTTTCATTGGCCGGTTATGAAGAACCAAGCATTGATCTAATTTGGTAATTCTTTTATAAGTAATCGAAAGATTGGAATTTTCAGTGACTGCACACACATTTTAACATCTGTTATATATTGCTAAACTAGTCTAAATCAGTCTACAGTATAGTTCTTCCATCAAAATGTAGAGTATATCTAAGCATTGAACATGAAATTTTGATTGAATCAACTGAACCAGGAAATCTGTACAAGGTACATAAACATTTCAAATTGCCCTAATTTTCAACAATTGAGCCTCATATTCGATTAGTATCTAAACAATTAAATTAATGAAAGAACACACGGCATCTGTCATCTATCTATCTCAAGTCTGCAGATTTGTACATCTCTCTGCCGTTTATTTTCGGTTGCCTTCTCCGTTCTTTACATAATGTAGTTCTTTATTATCACTCCAGGATCACTTCACTGAGACCATCTATTCTGCTGCAGTTGTTGACTTCTCTGCGTGCTTCTCGTCTTCAATATCCTGCAATGTGTTTTAGAGATTATAAACTGATTAGCAACCAAGAAAGTCCATTTTATCTCAACTTCGCATTGTGAAATTCCTTAACTAAATCCATGATAGGATTAGCCAAGCAAAAGAAAATGCGAAAAGGGTTGGCCTGAGAAAAGATGACCACGAGATAGACTTACAGAATTATCAATCTTGTCAAAGTCATCATCATAGCTCCCATCAGCATCATCTGTGAGACAATGCTCATTAACAACTGAATGATAGCAGAAAAAGGAAATGGCTGCTACAAATGATAAACTTTGTTCATGTGACATATAAAACCAGGTTACATGTCCTGCACAATCGAATCATATCTTTAACAAAGAAGCAGCAGGTGTTACCCAAACTTACGTACTAGTGTATAGTGAACATCTAGAACTAGTGTGGCCACCAAGTACAAGGAAGTCAACCGATAAGAATTTGACTAGTGTATATCGCACCCCTATTAGGAATGGAATCAGCCTAGTATTCCAAACTAATTCAAATATCAATTAAGCTTCTAACATGTGCCGCACAGTAGGTTGTCCAATCTGTATACATGGTCATATTTGACAGTATAAAGATATTGGCTGATAACATATCAATCAGCTTGTTGTCCACACAAAGGCGCCTTCATCATCATAACCAAACTAAAACAAGCCAAAACTATATACCTGCACCTCCATCACTGTCTTCAAGATCACCCAAAAGAAACCTATCCAGGTCCTGCTCAGACGATGCAGTTGATGTCTTACTTTTCAGGTTCTTTTCAGTTAATTCTGATCTAGAAGTCTCCGTAGCAGTTGGATTTTGTTTGGCTTCATCATCTTTCATCTGCTCTTCTGCTTTTCGCCTAACCTCCTCCATATAGTCCCTTTCATAACTGCATTTCAACCAACAACAAAGAACAATGAAATCCAATCCTTCCACTTCTTCAGGATAGAGATTTTCTTTAAATCAAAGAACAGTTTTATATATTTGCTAATAATGTGCACTGAATTAACATCTAATTCCGGTGGAATCGTAAAAATTTACTACTAAAACATCATCAGGAAAAGCAAAATGAGACAGAAAAAGATACATACGGAGCAACATGAGTGCTGACTAGCGTAAAATAAATCCTCCAGAACCTCCTTTCTTTCATCACTCTCGGGCATAACTCATATCTTAACCTTGAGATTGCCTGAGACAACACCACAAATCATTCAATTATCAAGCACCAATTAACATACAAATATTATGAAAGTAATACAAATTCTCTTAATTATCGAAGAAAACATCATAATTCTAATGATAAAATCATGAAATTTATCATAAAGAACCTTGACGGTGGAGAGAACGAGAGTAGCGTGCCTCTCTTGCCACTCCGTGAGATCCTTCCGTACATTAGACGCCGTAGTCGGCACATCAGACTGCTCAGCTTCATCTACACAATTCACCGAACACTAACTGATTTCAATAATCCGAAAAAATATATCCACATGACTCAATCTAATCTTGTTACCTTGGATAGGAAAGTTCTGGAAGGTACTAGAAGCGAGTCCTTTAACAAAATCTCTCAAATCATCAGTGATCCCGAACTTCCGGAGCTCTTCATCGGAGACCTCCGGAGCCGATGATGAGGAAGAGATCGAGATAGAGGAGAACTGCGAGGGGATTATGTCAGAGAAGGACTTGATGTGGATCTGATCGGCTTGTTTGAGGGCAGCGTCTTTGAGCTGATCGGCCTTCTTGGAGGCTTCGAGAGCGAGTTCCTTCGACTTCTTGGCGGTCTCGGAGACCAGATCGGCGAACTTGCCGGAGGTGGTTAGGGTTTGCGATTTCTTGGCGGCTTCCTCCGCGAAGACCCGAGCTCTCTTCCACATCGCTTCCATTTTCTGTTACCGTCTGTTAAAAGTTTGCTCCCGTGGATCTATACTCGAAGAAGAAGACAGATAGGCAAGACGGCGTCGTTTGAAATCAAAAATAAAATTTTAATGTTTTATTTATTTATTTAAATCATAATTCACTTTATCCATATTCTATTATTTTTATTTTTATTTAAAGAACCAATATCACATCAAACTTTTATTATTTTTTAATTTTTATTTATAAATAATATTTTTATTTATATCATATTTCACTTTATCACATTCCATTCGTTACAAGAAAAATATCGTTTTATAACAAAAATTACCAACGTAAAACATAAACATTCCGTCGTTAAATAAGTTTAGCGATGGACTTTACCAATGGACAAAGACGTCGTAAAAACGACGTTAGCTAATAATTGCCGACGGAATAACATTGTCCGTCGGTAAATTTTTATTGCTTTTAATGTTTATCTATAAATATTTTTTTATTTATAGCATAATTCAATTTGTTATTTATTACTTTATTATTTTTATTTAAAGAAACAACAACATATCAAATTTAATAACAATTTTAACGTTATGTCATTTGGATAAAAATAAGTGAAAATTAAGATAATGATAATTTTTAAAATATGAGAATTAAATAAAAAATCAAATCATGGTCCAATGCCTTTAACCTTATGCTTTATATGTTAAACCAATAAAAAAGTTTTAGGTGCTTAAGATATGTAACAAACATATTTTAAAATTAAAATTGATTTTTAGACATTGGCTTATGGTCTAAATCCTAGCAAATGCTTAAAAAATATGGTTAAGAGAATAATTGTTCAATCTAAGTCATATTAAACAAATTAAAATCAAGAAAAAATTTAGTTAATCATCGTCATCATCACACTTAGTTGAATCCCGCACTAATATAGGGTCTGGAGAGGTCTAATAGTATGCAATCTTACTTCTACAAAGTAGAGGGGTTGTTTTCAGTATACCCACAGATAAATGTGACATGAAGATTTTTAAAAAATTCAAGTATGTGATGCAAGTTTAGAAGACAAAATAATAATAAGAAGAATAATAATACTAATAATAATAAGACAAATAGGAATACAAATATTAACAAAATAATAATAATAATAA
>JANIIA010000001.1:1427725-1442711 GCA_027478495.1 Erythroxylum alaternifolium
TATGTACTATAGGACCTTCCTAAATCTCGCTTGTGTTGACAATGATATATATATATATATATAATTCAATAAGCTTGGTGCCATTATAAATAGGGCTTGCTTTCAAAATGCTTTAAAGCATCAAGCTAGGTGCTTAATTACAAGTATCTTAGATTAATTATCAAGCTATAAACATGTGATGTACCAACAAAGAAGCAATCAAAATTTAATATGATGTTTATACTCTTTGATTAACATATTCAAAACTATAGATATGATAGTCCTTATTTTTAAATCAATAGCAACATCTTAGTAAAAGTGTCATGAAATGCGGAATATGAAAATTTCTAGAAGTCTTACTTCTAATTAGGGATGTCAATAGGCCAGCGGCCGGTCCTTCATTTGGTTTTTTAAATAAAAGAATTTCAAAATGACATTGTTTCAGAAGTAATAGTTAGGTACCGCTGGCCCGACTATGGTCGGTTCGTGGCCCCGCCAACCCGGGCCAAAAACGGGCCAGGCCAGCCAACTCAACTTTGACATTCCTACTTCTAATTAGTAAAAATATAGCTTTCAATAAACCCAAAATTTTGAAAACGATTTGAAAAATAATAATAATTAAATATATAAACAAATAACTACTAAATAAAAATAAATAAATAATAGCTCTTGTCTTTATATATCACAATATTTGAAAGTTGGAGAAGAGGGAGTAAATATTATTATAATTTATTTTTAAAACAAAAATTTAAAATTTCTTAGCATTTAAATTACAAATATTAATAAATTTGACCTTCAACTCATTCTCATGTTTAAAAGAAATTAGAAATATATTGTTCACTTAGCGTAAATACAAAATTACAATTTTTTATAACTCACATATATTTAATTTAAAATTTGTTTGATTTTACTTATATTTTTATTTTTATTTTAAAAAATAAAACCATGGATGTTAATATTGATGTAGTTTTATTTTTATAATTAATAATAATTACATATCAATTAAAGCTTACTAATACATTAATTTTTATAAATTTACACCACATACGCATAAAAAAATTAAAAAAATAAAATTTTATTGAATATAAAAAAGTTTTACATTGTTAAAAAAGGAAAATTTTAGAATTTGAAATAAATTTGTATAATTCTAATGTTTTTAATTTATATATTAGTTAATTATATTTGCAAGAACAAACTTCCTTTTTTTTAATAGTTTTTAACTCGAAAATATATATAATTTTAATGATGATTAATTTTAATATTCTTAATCATCATTATCATCACATCCAATCCGAATCTAACACCACTACGAAATCTGGGGAGGTCTGATAGTATACAACCTTATCCCTATATAATAGAGAAGCTGTTTTCGATAAACCCACGTGCAATTGTGACATGAAGAAAAAAAGTAGTATAATAATAATAATAATTTTTAAATAAATATATATATATATATTAGAAAAAAGTTAAACCAAAATTTTCAATGTATTTAACTCTATTATATATATTTATATATATAATTTTAATGATGATTAATTTTAGTATTCGTATATTATCAATATGAACATTTGTGCAAAGTACAAATGTCAGTAAGTACGGACTTGAGGACATGCAAGTTATGTTTAGTTTACTACTAACGAAGCCATGAAAATGCATTAACACCTTGAAGTTTTCAGCTAAATCCAATTCCAAGATCTTGTTACTTAGTGGGGTTCGTAAAACTAGAATTTGACTAAGAAAGACCAGAAGAAGCCAGAAAGTTTAGGTATCATGAAACCAAGAGATTATCAACACAACACATGTACACAAACAACAGAGGCTACGTAGCTGTCTAGGAGGCCTCCTACTTTTGTTTACAAGTCTTTAGTGTTTTGCTCGGTTATGTCGGCCATGTAGCGGAACACAACATCAGTTTCAGACAAAACTGTTAATGGAAAAAGCATCGCTACTTTTCCAAGTTTTCATGGACCAACTAGGGTGGACTTGTTGTGTATGGGACGTCTTCTTGTAACGTGAGAATAATCCATTGTGAAAAACTGGGATTTGTCGCTGGTACTCTCAATCCATTCCCGCCAGGTCCCTTTTCTTTCATTCCTCAGTTTCTGATCTTCTTCTTGGTGTTTTCTGTCACCTATGAAACACACATTAAGTAAGCAAATAATCAGTTATGAGAAAAAGGGTATTGTTTATGGAAAAACAAGTTATGAGATGGGATTATTTAGAGTATCTGTTGTTTTTATGTTATCTTCTGATATTCTGCAGATCTCCTTGTTGTGTAGTGGTTTTACTGAGTTTTTTATTTAGTTCAGAACATTCCACCAGACCCCATTATAATATGATTCTGGTGTTACCTACTATTTTGGAAGATTTGTTCATGAGGGTCACTTTTGTGGTTATGATTGAAACAATCACCTGAAGCTATTCTTCTTTATATCAGATTTTGCACACAAGAACACGTAGACATGGTTATGTTCATGGCAGGATTTTATGTTCTTACTTAGCTGCTGAAACTATACATTAAATCAATGACTAATTTAAGTTAAATCATCTTCAATCTCAAACTTCAGGCGCGAGAGGGTAAAAGAAATTGCTGTTAGCAGATGAATACTCAGGATAAGAAAGCAAGGTAATTAAGAAAACAAAGTTAATTAAGTTCTTGTAGTTACTGTTCTGAAAATGAAACTTAATTAAAACAATGATAGAGAAGAATCTGATAACCATGAAAATTTTGGAATCGTGATTAAAAGTATGTTAAATGATACCTGAAGTATCTCCTTTCTGCCTCTTGTAAGCAAACGAATCATGTCCTCCATTATCATTTACCTGATTTGAATGTAGAGTTTTCAAGTATGATAAGTTTCTAAAATATAATGAGTGATTTAATGTGCTTACATTTATTACTTCCTCGAGGAGTCTAAGCTTCCTTGGCAGTATTGGAACAGAAAGCTTGAGTTCATCAGTTGCTGCATAATAACTAAGAACATCATGAACATGGAGGAAACAGTCATATCCAAGAAACAGATGTAACGGAAAGAGTAATTACTTACCTTCTTGCTCATGCAATGTAAGTTCCTGAACATGAATAGCAGACGAAACACATGGATTTACCAGTACAGAGAAGCAGACATAGAGAGTATGAACAATGATGATTGTGAACTTCATTTTCTTTCTTATCCTCAGACTTTCTGTTGCATTAGATATAACAGTGTATGGTATGATATGATTCTTATATATATCAACCAAACTGAGAAGTTACCAATACGGAACAAGGACATACACAAAGCACAAAATTAACAAGTCCTAGAACAAGTATAGGATTTCTATGTACCTTTTTTCACTTCTTATTTTAGGAGGTTTCAAGGTTCACAGCATTTTTGTTGGTTTCTGTCACCTACTATTTGGAGGGTCCTCTAGTATTTTTATAACTTATATATGTCTACACTTCCCCATACAAATCCCCATCAGCCCAAATATAGTCTGGTATATGATGAGAATGAAACAAAAGCAGAATCTTTCAAAATGAATTAAGAGATTATCTGATATTAGTTTTCTGGTACTTTATTCTTATCAAAGAAAAGGAAAAAAAAAAAAACATATGCAGGCCAGCTCATTCATCATTGAATTATGCACTAAGCCACTTACATGTTCCTTTTGGCTCATGAGGGTTAAAAGGGAAGTGATAAAGAGTACATGTCCCAAAATGAAAGGCTTCAAGTCCCAAAAGCTTAAACCCGACATAGGAAATCACTTCTCTCATATATCAACACAAACCACAGTTTAATTTGGTTGGTGGGTTAGTTTTGAATTTCCCATAAAAGTTAATTCAGTTCAGCACATTGTGTTTGCTTCTGTAGCTGTTTTATTCTTCTTTTTATGCCTCCTAGAAACATTCTCTTTACTCTATCCAACCATGTTAGGACTGTGTTTTTTGACCCCAAAAGATATACACAATACATGGTTCTATGCTGACTGCATTTTTCTGAAATGAACAGCTTATACTCCGATTTTCTGGACAGTTTGGTTGCATCGATTCCTTGCTAAAACATGTTTCATTACGTTGTCAAAGTTGTGTAAAAGCACGAGTCAACCGCACACCGAAGAGAGGGTCTCACTGGACAGTTTGGTTGCATCGATTCCTTGCTAAAACATGTTTCATTACGTTGTCAAAGTTGTGTAAAAGCATGAGTCAACCGAACACTGAAAAGAGGGTCTCACAGTTCCCCTCTATGTGCTGAACAAGAAATTTAAGAGTGCAATGCAGCCACCTACGGGTAATGCTTAAAAATAAGTGAAATTTGGAGTCAAATTAACAAACCAAAATCATAAAATAGTGCTTACATCTCAACTATTACACAGTGTAGACCTACGCAACATATACTCTATACCAGAAGGAAAAAGAATATGTATATAACTACTACTCATTCTCAGAAGTTAGCAACTTAGCCTATGAATAGAGTACAAGCGTTAGAATTTACAGCAGAGAATGCTCTCTCTCCACCTCCTGTGCTTCCGTAATTGATGCCGGTTTCCTTTGGCCATTCTTACAGGACTGCTGTTCCATTCGGTCTGCAATCTGTTGCAAGAAATTGTGCAAAAAAGAAAGCATTATATACTCTAAGTCAACAAAATGTGAACATACAAGTGCAGAACAAGAAATATATAATTGGCAGCAATTTACACTGGGAAAGCAAAGGATCGGGTGCTGGTAGCGCTGCTATCTGATCTTGCAGAGAGGTTGCCAGCAGCTACGATTGGCCCCGCGTATGTTATTAAGCCTGATGGAGGGACTGCTGCAGAAAAGCTTGATTCCCCAGGACTGTATTGGAATCGACTTGAAACTGGCATGGCATTTGAATATTCTAGCCTGGATGAATTTCCAGTCTCAGAATGATCAGAGTCAACATTTTTTAGACAACCATTATCTGAGCTTGCTCTATGTGCAGAAGAGACAAAGTCATGTGTGATGCTTCCAATCCTCAAGTGGCTGTTGTAAGGTAATTCACCCACAGTCCTACTGATGGATTCTTCAGGCACATAATTCAGAGCATTGCTTTCCAATTTTGCATCATCACAATACTTGCTTGATTGCTCAGTTATGGATCTCAGAGCAGAATCTAAAACTGGTTTTTCTTGGCTAAGGTTAGATTTATCACTTGCAATATCAAAGGGAGGTGTTGTCAGGAATGCTTCCTGACTGCTGCCTGTATCTTCAGCAGCGGAAATCACTGGAGTGGCAATTGTTCGCTCTCTACCATTTTCAGACTCGTATGCAGAAGTTGTTTCCAAGAGAACATTTTCCCTAGACATCTGTTGCAGTAATTCGAAATACAGTAAGCAGCATTACAGTCTAAAGATTATAAAACGCACCTCTTTTCCCACTTACCCTTTCCCTGTCATGCCACATATCCGCTAATCTGAAACTGGACTAAAACGACAGGAATTAAAGTAGACAATATGATTATATGTTTCTGACCAGAGCAACACGCTATTATTATACACCTTGATTTGGTGAAAAACATTTGCTATTTCAACCAAAAGAGTTGATAAACGATTCCTGTTGCTAGACACATCTTCCAATATTAGTTTGTGTAAGCTAATTGTGACAAAGCACAATAGTAATAAACTTCATCCCTGAATACACAGATAATTCCCAAATGAAAAACAAATTCCTGATAATTAGTCTGAAGATAGGTCACAACTCAAACTCGACGTAGATTTATTAGAAATCTCTTGCTCTTAAAAATCAGTGCTGATATGAAATTTTCTTACCTGTACAGACTCCTGCTCTTCAATTTCAACCGTGCTGCTGTTGGATGACTCAGAAACGGAATCTTCACCAAACAGTGCAGTTGAAAGTAAATCCTTGAGTGAAAAGGACTCCTCGAATGTGGCATTTTTAAGCTTCTCTGTGGCACCATTTGTTGCTTCCTCACTTACTTTTAAATTATTAGGTTCCAGTTCAGGGGAAATCTGATTTGTAAAGCCCTTCTTTTCAGATAATCTAAGGACACCTGCAACAGGTAAATGGAGATCTGTATTTTCTTTTTCTGCTGAACATTTCACAACATCAGGCAATGACATCTCAATGCCAAGACTTTCTTTTGTCATCCCATCGTTTATGTCGTTTCTAGGAGGCAGGAGAGCACACACAGTTTTCTCATCAAAATCTGTGTCGAACAAAAACTTGTCTTGGGAAGGAACTCCCTCATCAATGCAGATGTCCTTGATGACGTGATAAGTATTGTCTTCATAACAAACCATCAACTCTGGCAACCCATCTTCAATAATACGTCTGTCCATGTGGAGACGCAAGTCCTTCCCAAATGACGGCAATTCAGATGAAGGATGAGTTGATTTTATTGGTGCCACAAAGTCCTTGATGAACTTCTTATTGTCATCTGTTAGGTTATTTTCTCTTCTAGAGATGTTAAGCTTTGAGTCTCTCCTGCCATCTTCATCATCCGAGAAATATGGTAACTGATCCATATCACCTTGCCTATCTGTAAAATTGCAGAATATTCCAGCCTGATTCTCCTTCAGAATCCCATCTTGAGGTTCAAGTTTTCTGGATTCCAGACCATTTTCATTGCATTCAGCAGGCTTGCACTCAGGCTTATGGCCTATAGTTCCATGGGAATATATCTGTTCAGAATCTGCATTATGCACCATTCAGCAGTGATGAAAGCTCAAATGAGATTTAAGACTAGAGATTGGCTGTAATTCAAATGTCCATGCTACACAAAATAAGAATAAATTTAAAAACCTGAAACCATCAAAGCAGAAAGTATATTCAGAAAATGATTCATCAGACAATGCGAAATGAATGAAAAACATTAGTTGTAAGGTTTGACATAGTCGATTCTCCTGTCACCTTAAGCTACACGTAATGTATGTTTAAGTTAGTTGAGAGAATTAAGAACACTTCGAGAGTCAAACTTTGACAGATTCAGGCTGCGACATAGACAAGATGCCAAAGATGGCAGTACCCAAGAGGTTATAGTCATTGGAACTATCCAACTTCAGGTATTGATGAATAATTTAGATGTCAAATAGAAGCTGAGAACTAGAAAAAGATTTGCAGTTTGACTCCTCACCAAGTTTCATGCTTCTCATACAGTGGCCAAAAGATGCAATAACTCCAGTCTCTTTCTATGTTGGTGATAACTTCAAGCATACCAATCCAAGATTTGCCTATTAAAATGGCATCACTGAGCCACAAATACAGCCGGTCTGGGATAAAAACAAAAATAAGAAGACGAAATCAGCATAACAGAAATTATCCCGCAAGTCATTTCGTGGCAGCCACTGATTAGGACATGGAGCAAATCTGAAAATACACCCGGAGCATAATCCACAGCTCAAGAACTAAAAGATCGAGTAGTGAAATAATCCTTGAGAACAAAACAGAATCAACCTGAAACCACTGGAACCTAAATCAAATCTAGCAGGAAGGAAGAACACGATATATCTCAACAGGTATCTTTTCTAGCTAAAGAGAACAACAAGAACAAGTTCTCCATTGAATCACAACAAGAAACAGTATAACTAAAAAGAGCAGAAAGATGTTAGTGTTGAAGATGTTAAGCTTGGACAACTCATTTGCAGATTTGATTCTTACCTCAGACATCCATCAATAATTTAATACTAGTCAACAACAATAGAGTTCACAATCTTCTGAAAAGACTAATACTTTCGGCTAACCATTCCTAAATCTGTCTTCTCTCAGTGAAAAAGGACAAAATGAAAAGCACGAACCTTTTGGGAAAGTTTTAACACATTTTCAACTCATAAAACTTATTTTATATGGTAACGAATCAACTCTTATGGGCCCTCATCAAACCATAACACTATCTTTCTTGTTTTGTAGTCTTATATATGATCTAAATCCATCATCCATACAATCAAAGAAGCAAATAATCAAACAGAAAGTGAACGATCTGAAACCAGATCCCCAACCAACCCCAACCAACCCCAACAAACCCATAACCCGAACCAAAACCAAACATCACAAACAGGAAACAGTAGAAAATTTTGAAATTTCAATACCTTTCTGATCAACAACTAGAGGTCAGCCAGGCATGAGGCACCCTTTCCTCCTTTTCAGACAAGGAATCCAAATTCATCTGTCCTAATGTCATTGAAGACAAAGACATCATTAGAACACACAAAAACACATAAACCAACATTCTACATATGAAACAAGAACTAACAAATTCTAGTAAACAAGTGTTAAAGATATAGACTTTAAAACCCAATTCTGTAAAAGCATCCGTTGAAGATATAAGGATCTAAGATAGAGAAATAGACAGACAAGTGCTATAACGTTGTTCTTGCTGATGTCATAACATGGTAATATAATTACGCCATAGTATTAAACATCAACTGTTTCCATGTCTCTGTTTCTGCCTGTAATTAATACCCCACAACCCATGAGCAGCTAACGGCTCTCGCTCTCACTCTTTGAGTAAAGTATTAAAACCCCACCTCATTAAATAGCACCCAGAAAGGGAAAGCCGGAGCAGAACTTTCTGGGCGGCCAAACAGCACACCGGTTCACTTTCCCGATAAAACTTCAGAAACAACCAAGAAAACCATCTAGTCTAAACTCCTTTTGACTTTCAGTTTCTTTATTATATACGAAGAAGAAGAAACAAACCAGAGAAAACAAAGTCTGACATCGATAGTCGAGGAAATTCGGAGATATTCAGAACAAAACAAAACTGACACAGACACGGACACACTCACTATTGCTCTCGCAGTTCGTTATCAACTTCAAACTACAAAAAGTCAAATGAAACAGAAACAGTTGAGCCTCTCGTACGTTGTCGCTGGGCAGAGAAAGACACGTTGTTATGTTCTGTATCTGAGACTTAGAGAGAGAGAGAAGGGCTTATGATCTAATGATGAAGAAGGTACAGTGTGTCAGGTCATTGAAGAAGAGGATTGAGCTGGCCCCTTCCTAATTTTTCTACTTTTTTTAATAATTATTTTATGTAGTTGCTTTGTATATTAATTAGCTTATTTCTTTTCTTTATTTTGATTGTTTTATTTATAATTGAACTATTGAAATCAATGATTAAAAAAACCTAACCAGTTCGAATTAATCATAAAAAGTTCGTATAATTTAACTTTTCGGTTTAATTTTTAACTTTTCAGTTCGATAACTAATTCAGTTTAACCATAAAAAGTTCGTATAATTTAATTTTTCGAATTAGTTTTTAACTTTTCAGTTCGATTTATTTTAATAACTTATATTATTAAAAAATGATCGATTTATTAATTAATTAGTTAATTTTTATAAATCAATAAATTTTTATAAACTAAAATAAATCAATTAATTTTTATTTAATAATATTTTTAATTAAACTTCAGACAATCTCTTTCAATCAGATTTTAAAATTTTAATTTTATTCAATTTTTAATCAATTTTAATATCGATTTAACTTTTTAAACCTTAAAATTTTTATTTTACCGATCTGATTTTTAAAACATTGATTGAAGTTTATTTGTAGGAAGATCCGGATCTTTTTTAGGAAATTATAAAATCTGAATATGTTTGGTAATTTCTATTTTTAGATAGTCAATAAATTTTGATTTATTATAAAATGAAAGATATGAAATCTTAATTGAAATAGAAATATTAATAAGGAGAGATATTGTTTCCAATTGTAAAAATAAATTTTGTTGTCATCAAAATAATTTCTTTAACTTTATATAACTTATTTTTTAATTACATGAATTATTTAATATATCTATCAAATATATAATAATATTTGTATGTTAAAAATATAATTTTTATAGATATAAACTTTTATTTATAATTGAATTATTGAATTTTCTTGTCTTCTTCAGTATTCTATAAAATACTAAAATTTGAATATGTTAAAATAATAAAATTTTAAAAAATATTATTATTATAAAAAATTTAAAAATATTATATTGATGCTTAAACCGAATTATTTTTGTTTTTTCTAAAAGCCTTCTCATTATACGTCCTAATATTATTAAAGGCCAAGTGCAAGTTAAGGACATAAAGCCGACCACAGCAAATTATTGCTCCTTCACCGTCTTTTGAAGTATGGGAACGGGAGTTTCGGGATCGGAATCGAACGTCACGTGATCTCACGATCTTTTTTTATTGGACTTACACGTGTTTGATGATGTCTTTGAGACTTAGTGTCTTAATCATATATTTAATATTTGTTGAACTTACGAGGTTGTTGAAATTAAATATCGTAGGGCTGAAACCGGCCCGGCTTCATTTTTTTATAAATAAAAATAAAAAATTTTATTTTTTTAAAAAATGACATTTTTTTTTAAATTTTCGGGCGTTAGTCAGGTTAGATCTAGACAATTCAAGCTTGAACCCGACTTAAGACCTAATTTTTCGAAACAAAACTTGGTTCGTAGACTTCGAACTAGGTCATACAAAACTTACATTTGATTGTCGAGCATAAAATATCGTTTTTTGTCACATATATATACTTTTAAGAAAAATGTATCAGAATAGGTTAGCTCGTGGCCTAGTCTATCATATTTTTTTAAGAAAAATATCAGAAACGATATTATTTTTTAACCATTTTAATACAAGAATTAAGTTTAAAAGAAAAGAAGAAGAAGAAGAGAAGTTATTGATTTTGTGGACCTAAAGGCTAAAAGTACTAATCGACGAATATGGTTTTCTGATTCCTAACTTGCATTGACGCAAGAACATGCCTTAGTGGCTAAGCATTTGAGAATCTCCAACTAATTCTGGTTGCAAATTTAATTGCCATTAGCACCTTACACATCATGCGGCTTAGCTTTTTTCTTAGGGATGACAATGGGTCAGTTTAAACTCGGGCCGAACCAAGCAAATTCCTACTATTATAGTTTGCCCAGAGTCCGATTTGGCTTGACACAATTTTTTAAAATTAAAAATATTAAACAACATCGTTTTGCTTATAAAAATAGGGTATCGGCCAGGCGCCTAGTCAACTTTCGAAAGGTCAAACTCGAGCCCAGATGCCATCTTTAATTTTTTTATCTTTTTTAAAACTTGAAAAATAAAAATATATTTCTAAAATTTTCTCTCTTATATTTCCAACTTAAATTTTCAATCATTCTATTATAGCAAAAAATTACACATTTTAAAGGGGTTTTTAATTTGGTAAAAAGGTTTGAACTATATTCAATCTAAAGCTAATAGATACATTTGATTCGATCGAATTTGAATTTAAAATTAGGTCGAGTTTCAGTTCAGAATAAGAATGTCAATAGCCTGCGCCTAACTATAGGGTTAGGATGAGCCGTGACCTGACGAGTTGGGATACTGACCGACCCATAGCTCGACAGGCCTCAGGCAGATCAGGTCAATCTGACACATCTTATATATTTTTTAAAATGTCAAAATCGATATTATTTTTTAAGTAACGGTTGGGCCGTGCTCGGCCACTTTTGGCCCTTAACTTGCTTATAGCTCAGTCAATTCGGCAAAAATCGGACTAGGCTAAGCTAGATCAGGCCAAAATTGACATCAATATGGTACAATCTCTTTTTTTTCTCTTTCGTAAATGTTCTAGAAACGTCAATGTTATTAAATTTGACTGAATCTAAAGTTTCAACAATTGCATGCTTCTTAATAAATTTGATTAGTAGAAAGTTCATCAAAAGTCACGCTCCTAGATCATCAAGTTGTAGCCCGGCTCAACCTGTTACCAAAAGTTTCCAATGGACTTGCTTCATCAGTCAAACCACCCCATGATTCAATTGGTAACTACAAAGATATCAAATACCAAAGGCTACTTTCACTTGTATTGTACGCATTTAATTATACATATCCAGCAAAAGACTAAAATGACAAAATAGTTAAATGTGCATTCTCCTATACTTTTGTCTTGTCTTTCTTGGTGAGTTCATGTTGTTGGGGATCTTAAATAGAATTCTTGGTTGTTGGAGTTGGACATTTATTAATTTTTTTTATTTTAATAGAATATTCACATTATTTTTAATGTGAATATTTTTATATTCATAGAATTTGGTGGTCTAGTATGTAGTTGGTATATGTAATTTTTTTAAGGTATCTCAAGGGTTATTAGGACAGTCACAAGGATTAGTGGGATATATTTAGATTTGGCAATGAGTCGGGACAGAACTAAGAGAGTCGGATAGAGTCCGAACTATGGTATAAGATTTATTTGAACTATCTAAAATAATGTCATTTTGAAAATTTAGAATTAAAATAATATCATTTTAAAAAGTTAAAATTAAACAAAGTTGTTTTAAAGAGAAAACTCGGGTTGAGATTGGGTTAATTATTAAAAAAAGCTTAAACTTTCGTCAAATTTTTAATGATAGTATGAACTTTAACAAGTAGTAATAAAATACTCAAATTTTCAATTTTTTTAAAATTACAGCTTAACATTAGTGTTTTCATTAAGTTTGTTGATGTAATTTGCTGCGTGTTTCAGAAATCTTAACTATTAATACACGTCAACCAAAATTAACAAAACAAATGAAGATTAATAAAACACGTCGTTTAATCACATAATTAAAACAACACCGTTGCTTAAAAATGACCTAAATCAGATTACACAACCCCGATGACCTTATGCTTTGATTTCAGTTTTTTCCTTCATTTTTAGTTTGTTCTCTTGACGCTCTCACCCTTCAATATTCAGATTATGCATCCCCGATAAGGGCATCAGGAGAATAAACTAAAAATGAAGAGTTTACTGGTGTAGTACGCTGTAATACGAGAGTAGTTTTGGGTGTCAGAAAAACAAACAGAAAACAGTTGGACTGAGAGCATCGAAAGAACAACATATAACGTCAGGCTAGAATTGAAGAAAATTAAAACTTTAAGCATTTTATTGCTACTTTTTAAAATGTAGGTTATAATTAAAATTTTGATAAAAGTTTGAGATTTTTTTAGTAATTAACCTGTTGGGATTTGATTTTGACTTCGACCGATGGACTAGACCAAATTTACCATTATTAAGTAGATTTTTCAATAATTAAAAAACTCGATTGGTTCGGGCAATTTGACCATAAAAATCTTATTTAATTCAGTTTTTAACTTTTTAGTTTGATTTACTTTAATAACTCTTGTTCTTAAAAATTAACCAATTTATTAATTAATTAATCAAGTTTTATAAATTAATAGGTCTTATAAATCAAAATTAATCAATTAATTTATATTTAATAGGTTGTTTTAATTAAAATTTAAATTATTCAATGGATAAGGATAATCTTTTTCAATTACATTTTAAATTTTTTAATTTTATTCATTATTTAATATCGGTTGAACCTTTTAAACCTTAAATCTCTTATCACACCGGTTTACTTTAATAATTTTTGTTGCTAAAAATTGATAAACATATTACCTAGTAGGTCAATTTTATAATTTAATAAATTCTTATAAACTAAAACTAATTGGTTAATTTTATTTAACAATCTCATTTCTTAATTAAACTTAAAATTCTTAACAATTTTCTGCAATTATATTGTAAATTCTTAAATTTAATTTAATCTTTAACTAATTTTATAAAAATTTAATACCGGTTAAATATTTTAAATCTTAAATACCTTATTTTATAAGTTTAACCAGTACAATAGTAGACATTATTTTTAATGTTGTTGGGTCTAACTGAAGAACTTACGCCCATAAGTTGACAATTCGTCAGCGTCATGTCCAGACTCTACAAACAACATCATGGAAAGCAACATGGTCGGCCAATTTGGTTGGCAAAAAGATACATAGAAAGCATCATTTGTTTGGTGGGCTCTTCGATAGTCTACAAGATGACACACATCGACCTTTACACGTTCTAACCTTATTAGGCGACCGTGCGACAGTGAGTTCTTTCACAAAAGTCCACTTTTTAAAAAACTATTATTTTTAAATTTTAAAATTAATTAAAGTTTAAATTATATTTACAATATTTTATTAATTTATGTGATCTTCTGTATTTTATTATTTTTTAACATTATTATTTTAAATTATTAATTTCTTAAATCTTTTAAGAAATTTAAAATTATTTTTTAATAAAATTTTTTAAAAAATATTTATGTATTTTATTGATAAAAAATAGTTTCTAACACCTTATTTGTGGGAGGGTTGTCCACTTTTGATTCAATCTATAAGCTACTATCAAAAGTCAAAGGAAAGAAGATAAGATCCCATATTGGAATTGGCTTAGAGGTCAATGGTAGAAAAAGGGTGTCCTTTAGAATATGAGATTATTATATTTAACATGTAAAAGCTGGCATTTATTTAAATTATTTCGATTGTATATTTTAAGAATTTTATAATATAATTAAGAATTTAAAATTGTTATAAATTTGATAAATTTAAAATTCATAATTTAGTTAATCTTAAACTATCTTTTGATAAATTATTTAACTTAAATTTATAATTTAGTCAATCTTAAACTATCTTTTGATATTAGTTGACAATATTTTCAAAACTTAACCGGAAGTTAAATTAATAAGATAAGAAGTTTAAGGTTTAAAAGATTCAATGACCGTCATTAGGGCTGGCAAAAAATCATTTTCAAATTAAACCGGTTTCGGATAATTCAGACAAAGGTAAAAATTTCATAACCCTAAACTGGTTTGAAACCAATTTTTTTTTACCAAGCTAACTCGGAACCGAACTGGATTGGAAAACGCCCAATCCGGTTTGGAACCGATTTGTCCGATTTTAACTAATAGCAAAAGGCCATTAAATTGCGCCATCTTCTTTCCATTTCTTTTTCTCTTTAAAATCAATCAAAAAACTATAATAAGGAAAGTTAAGTTATGGTTGTCTAGTTGAAGTTCAAACCAAATAAATGGAAAGCCTACAACGAAATTCAAAAAAACAAAAATAGAACCATTAAATTCAAAGCCTCCAACAAAATTATATCAAGAAACCACAAAGGCACAAACAGTGCACCAAATCCAAAACCAGTAAACCACATTGTTCATACTACAAATTCAAACTAAATAAAACATGCAAGAAATAACAAATCCTTCTTCATCAAAC
>JANIIA010000001.1:1453153-1469799 GCA_027478495.1 Erythroxylum alaternifolium
TTAACAAGATTTTTATTAAATTATTGTCGTTATTGTAGATAAATAGATAGATAAAGATCACTCCTTATACCATATCTTATAAAATGCATTTTATAAAAAAAATTTAGCGACAAAATATAATAATAATCTAATGGATTTTATTATTGTATTCAAAATAGTTTGGGTCCTTTTAATAAAACTGAACTTGTTTTCTATTTTTATGATATTATAATTTTTCTATTTTAGAAGTAAAAAAATGTTACTAATAATTTCAACTTTTTACTAAATAGCATTGAGATAATTTCAACAGTTTCACAAATTTTAGGATTATTTTAAAGTATTAATCTTATATAAAATTAGGGATAGTAATTTAGCCCGAGCCTGCCCATTTCAGTCCTAGTTGACCAGGTCACAGGCTGAGACTTCTTGGCCCAACCAGCCTGTGAGCCATGTATAGGTCAGAGCTATCCAAACCCAGACCAACCCGTGGATCGATGGAAAGTGACAAAACGAGGTCGTTTTATATTGTTTTGTCAAAAAAGATGTTATTTTTTGAAAATTTTTTAAATGATAAAATAGGTCTCCGTCAGGCCACAACTCGACAACCTATGGGTACTTATTACCATTCTTGGACAAGACAACATTTTAATATACTTAAGTTATGCCACTAATTGGTATACATTGATGCACATTTTTCATAAGTAGTACATTTATATTGTAAATTAAGTGTTGATATCTAGTTGATATTTTATTTATAAATGTTTGATGTATAGTTACATTTAATTATTATTTATAAATTGTTCTTAATAAATTAATACAACGAAAATACTAACACACACTATCTTTTTTCTTAATGAAATAAATAGGCAATTTCATATACTAAAATATGGATATACTTAAACAAGCATATAAAAAGCTTGTTAAGAAACATGCTAACTAAATTGACCCACTACGAGAATTATATACAAAACATTACCTGCATGTTTATAGAAATATTCATTATGATGATATACAAGTAATGCTTTGACATGAGACCATTAAAATATCTCATATGGAGACTTATATTTTAATACTATTTAAGACCTATCTTTATAAAGGGTTGCTCGACTGGTAATCGTTTATAAAAATAATTGAAAGATTAATATATGATTAATCACTTTAAAGTAATCATAAAAACTTCCATCATTATCTATTGGTATTGACTAAATAAATAACTGGTCATACACTTATGCAATTATAATGATTTTCAAATGAATTTAAAGAGAATTGTAAAAAAATAAATTAAACTTTATAATGAGATATGATATATGATTTATTTTTTTGAACTAGAAGAACATGTAGCCGTTATCCTTTAGGTGCGTACAAGGTAAATCTCATGATTGACGCAATAGCCTGCAAATTATGCCAACCGGTTACTTCGCATTAGGCAAACCCTATACGACAGACTCGATTGAGAGAATGTAAATAAGAAAATTTGAACACATGATCTTTTAACCCCATGTCCTCTACTCAATCAACTCAATCACCCCATAGGAGGCGATATGATATATGATCCTTAGATTAATATAATTATGTATTAATTATATTACAAATTAAATTAATTTTAACATTTCAAAATGTTTATTTGACATAATATTTAACATATGATTATTTAAAATAAATTTCAATTCATATAAAAGTAATTTAAATGTTCTTTTTATCAAATATTTCAAAAGAATGGCATGAAATTTATAAAATAAATACATGAATATTCTTTGCTTATAAATAAGAAAACATCTTTTTATCAATCTACAAACATTTATATATCTTTTAACTATCAATTTGGGCCCATTAGTTATAAATTGAGTATAATTACTAAACTAAACATGCCTAAACTTATGCTTGGATCAAGTGCGGTCCGAAGCTCGATCAAAATTAGATCAAGTTCAATTATTATTATTTTTAATTTAAAAATTTGTAGACAATATTATTTTACTTAATAATATTATTTTTACTTAAAATTTTTAGATTTTAAATTGAGTCAGGTTGAACAACTCCGATACAAATCTAACTTGACATTTAAAAAATTAAAAGGAAAAATTCAACTTGGCTTAAAATTTAATCACTTCAAGACAAAATTATTAATTTTAAGTTGGCTCAGATTCGAGCTAAAGTGCCTAGAGATGACATCTAAGTTCGGACCCAAATTAGGTCAGTGGGGCTAGGTCTCAGGTTTAATTTTTTCAAAAATGTCAAACCTTGAGTCAGACTTAGGCTCGAACTACTCAAGATTAGCTTAACCTGAAAGGCGACACGTATAAGTAAAATGATGTCATTTTATAAAAATGGCTTTGTATTTACATTTTTATTAAAAAATAGCTCAAGCTCAAGTCTATTATCTTAAACCTAATCAAAATTTGGGTCAAACTCAAGTTCTAACCGAACCAGTTAAGCCAACCTCAAACAGGCTAGTCTAACCTATTGCTATCCTAAAAGTGCCGTTTCTACTTCAAATTAGTTCACATGGGAGTTGTGACTGTTAAATGGAACCGAACTTGCCAAACTGCCTTGTCTTTAACCGACAAAGAATTTAATAATTATTGACCGTTTCTGTTACATTAAATATTAGTTTATAGTAAATTTAATAATTAAATATTACGTTTATGGTAAATTTAATAAAACGAAAACGACTGTAAGACTACGAGACCTTTGGTGGTCGTGGAGAGTCGTATTAAAGACTAGTAAAATAAAAATAATTTTCCTTTAAATTAAAAAGAAAAGAAAAAAGATAGTATAGAAAAATAAAATGGCACGTGCAACGTGCGTGAGTGCCATGCTGTGCTCACATGTAGATCCGCTCACGTCTCTAAAATTAATTAATTTAATAATACATAACGGGGTAAATTAAAGGGAGGGAGAGCGTTGACCGTTGACTGCTGAGTGTATCTAATGGAGTCTGAGGCCGTACGTAACCTTAAATTAATGGGATATTAAAAAAAGATTTTAACCATGGTTAGGTTTAAGCTAATTTTAAAAAATAAAATACGATTCTTGAATTTTTTTTCGTTGAAAAGGAAAAAGAAAAGTATACTAAAGAGAGCTTTTGTACAGTCTCATCTGCCCAACACCTATAGCGTCATCACATAAAATTCTATTCAACTCTTCGCCAAAAAATTTGCACACTTATTTCCCTTACGATATACATAAACCAAATCTACTTGTCAATTTCTGCTGAGGAGCATATGGATCTGTCTAAGAAGTCTGGCATTAGTATTGGGTTGATAATCTTAGTTTAAAAGATTGATTGCCAAAAGACAATTGACGTCCTGTTTCACACGGCGAAATCTGTAGTAGGTTATTGAATTATTTCATCCACTAGACTGTATCACGTGAGATAATTTTGCTTTTTCTGATATTATGAATTAATTGTTAGCCAATATTTTAACAAATTGAAATTTGAATTGATAAGACAATAGGTTTAAGGTTTAAAAGCTTCAACTAATATTAAATAATTGTAAAATTGATGAAATATTAAATAAAATTAAATAATTTAAAATATGATCTAAAGTGATTATTCTTACTGTCGAAGAATGTAAACTTATTTACTTAACCATCGTAATTTAGTTGATTGATTATTTATATTTACTTATTTATCAAAATTTTAATTGTCACGATAATTATTTAAAATAGTTTTAATAGTTAATAATTTACTTAAAATTTAAAAATATTTACTTCTCCACTTAAAATTAGAGCAACTTATAAAGTTTCTCATTTGTGATAATAAGATTACAGATTCAAGTCACGGAATCAATTTTTAAAAAAAATATAAAAAGAAGGTTACATATATTATAACCTTTTTCAGATTCTCGCAAAATGAAAAGTCTTGTACACCGGATATATTAGACTTTGACTTAAGCCTTAAAGTCGTATTATTTAGGACGTAAATGATCATAAATTAATCGTTAGTGGGACTAAAAGAAACAAGAAAAAGAGCCCTCACGTAGCCTAGGGAATGCAATAGCTAAATAAAGGAAGTTTGGCAGATTGCGTAGGGACTCCAGGGTTTGGCTTCTTAGCATATCTAAATGATCTTTTTATAGTGTAAACCTTTTTTAATTTTACTTTTTAAATAATGCATGCAAAATATGAAGATTTCAATTTCAATCACGCTTTAAGCATTGATGGAATTAGGAATTTTTAATTTTAGTCCTAAGTAGCCCAATGATCCCGTTACCAAGTGACTTAACACACATTTTTAGCATTAACGGATTAAGACTTTAATTTATAAAGTGACTTAGGTTGCGTTCAGATCTGCGGTACAGTAGAGATAAGTACTTATTCACCACAGTTTCTAAACTCAGTCACATATTTAGATCTGAGGATGAACAACTGAAAGTTGGAAGAAAGTACAGTGTCATCGCAGAAATCAATAAGTAGAAAGAGAGTTGCGGTAGGAAAGTGTTTCTGCGGTATAAATTCTACTTTCTTTTAATAACCTTATGATAATTATTATTTTTCATTACACCCTCAACTAATTCTTATTTTATTTATATTTTCTTAATTTAATTTAATATTTTATTAATTATAATTTTAAATTTATATGACTAATAATATATTTTTTATGAAATATTTTATTTACTAATTTTATTTTATTTATATTTTCTTATTTTAAATGTTTTATTATTTATAATTTTAAATTTATATGACTAATAATATAATTTTTAATTATTTATATACCAATTAATAGTTTATTAAATCAATGGACTTTTTAGTCATTTTATCTCTTTTCAACAACCGCAACCGCACTTGTCAAATACTTATTTTTACATTTCAGTAGTTACCAAAACAATAATCTCAAACATATAAGCAGTTATTTTAGCAGGTTAATTTCAGCAGGTTATCAACCGCTACCCTCCCCCAAACTAAACCTTAGCTCTTAGGGTCAAGTTGTATAATTATTTTGTGATTAACTTTGTCATCAATAAAATATATTTTAAGAGAGTTTTAAAGTAATTCAAATAGAATAAAATATATAATTTTAAAAATAATTCAAGTAAAGTGAACTAACTAAAAAGAATGAAATTATTTCTTGTGTAACAAATTATTATAATATTTCTTGTTACTTTATCTTTTTTTATTAATGTAAGTTTATATTATATTTATGCATAAATCTTGTCAAAATAAACGGTAGAAAATGTTTTGGACTTTAAAGAAAAAGTTTTGATCTTAAGTATATTTTTGAAAAAATATACTTCTATTGTATATGATTTTTTTCACTTATGATTGAGAATATGTGTAAGGGATTCCTGAGTATCTTGAAAGCGGAACAACAATAACAATAACAACTTAGTAAAATCTCACTAAATCGTGAGATTTGAGAAAATTCAGTAATACGGAGCCTTACTCTTAGCTAATAGAGAGACTGCTTCTAAAGTATTACAAATTAGTTTTATTCTTTTTTCATATTTTCTGTAATTATTATTATAATCATTTTATAGTTTTAAAAAAGCATATATTAAAGCTCCCACCTCAAATTACTTTATTACATAGCTTAAATGCAAAATTTTGTATATGTTAATAACACATATAGGGATGACAATAGGCTAACCCATAGGCTTAGATTTAAGTCTTTTCAATAGGCCGGCCTAGGCTTAGAGTTGCTTGAAGTCTAATTTTTTTAATTATAAGAGTTGGATTTCTGGCATACCTAGGCCTGGACAATCTAGACCCAGACTCAATTAAAAAATATGTTATTTTACACTGTTAACTTTAGTGTAATTTGTATTTTTTTAACCTTAGTCTCTAATTTTTAAAAATGATCATATCCTCTTAATTGTTTTTTTGTTTCATTCATACTCCCTGATGTTATCCTCTGCTAAGTTTTAAATGATGTCATGTAATTTAATTAAGTGTTGCATAATACAAAACTTATCATATTTGTATTACATGGTGTATGGTTTAAGACATATAACAATCAAATGAGTTTATCTTGAATATAAATAATATTAAGACAAATGATTAAAAATTTCAACCGGTTCGGTTGATTAAACCGTAAAAACTTCTAACTATCCAACTTTATGTTACGATTTTTAACTTACCGGTTTAATTTAAAAAACTGATCAATTTATTAATTAATCAATCAATTTTTATTAATTAATAAGTTTTTATAAGCTAAAATAAATAAATTAATTTTTATTTAACAATCTTTTTTCCTATTAAACTTCAAATTCTTCGATCAATAAGGACAATTTCTTTTAATCATATTTCAAATTATTTAATTTTATTCAATTTTTAGTCTGTTTTATGACTGTGTAATACTGATTGAACCTTTTAAATCTTAAACCTCTTATATTTTAGATTTAACTTTCGATTCAGTTTTTAAAACATTCATTATGTCTTTCAATGTTTAAGAAACTGAAACAAAAACCCTTAATCTTTACAAATTTTGAAAAAACTTATGATTTTATTTTTTAAAAAAATAAATCTTTCTCTTAAACTTCAGTTAAAAATAACAATCAATCAAATGTTGCTTACATGATCATCAAATAAAATTCTTTAACTCGAGTTGAACTAATTAAATCAAAATTAAACTTATCATTTATTATAATTATCTTAAATTATCAATTTATGTCAAGTTTAATTGATTCAAGTCAAATTTGAGAAAAGAGTTAGGTTACTGTATCAGTGATATTTAAGCAGTTTACATATGATATTCATATCACCTGTGTTCCGTTGTTATTTTTCAACTTAAGTAAAAAAAGAAAAATTTTGCAAAATTTAAAACAAAAAAATAAGAGAAGAAATTTATATCTTTTTAACTTTTTTAAAAGTGAGGAAATAAAGTGAAAAAAAAACAAGTCTAATACATTTAAACGTAAATTTAATATGTGAAATAGGTCCATCAAGTCAGGGCACACATGTAGTGGTCAAATGGACAGGGACAAGCTCTGACACTCTCAGTATGCACTATCACAACTTGACCTGATCTGAGACTGGTTTTTGGTAGCTCTTGGTCACGTTGATGAGCAATGTGATTGTGTGCATCTGGTTCAAGTGCCGATCGCATCGATATAGCACTCACCGGCCACCACTTTGCTTATGTCCAAAATCACTAAAAACCCTCACTCTTCTCCACTCTTTTAGGTGGAAGACACCAACTTCACTTCACACACATTCCAACATCCATGGAAAATGTTTTCAGATGGCGTTGCAAAGAGATGAGGAGGCACAAATCGTGGTTCAGGGCTTTGGTTTCTTAAGTACTTGTCCTTCGAACAAATTGGAGGTCCTACTACATGTCTTCAATCTTATCCAACACCACTAGAATTAAGGATAACGTCAGTTGAGTCTGACCTTGAGCCTCATTTTAAGTTGGACCAATTTATACAAAAAATTTAAGATTCAACTAGTATAAGATTATTATAAATTTGGTTAAATATTAAATAAAATTGAATAATGTAAAATTTAAAGTACAATTCAAAAAAATTGTTAAATGGAATCTAATTAATTTATTTTAGTTGACAATAATTTATTAATTTACAAAAATCGATTGATTAATTAATAAATTGATTAATTTTTAACAAAAATAATTATTAAAGTAAATTAAACTGAAAAATTGAAAACTAAACCTAAAATTTGGCCGATTCAAAATTTTTACGATTAAATCAACAAAATCCATTAACATTTTTAATCATTGCTATAAATAGACAATTTAAATTTGGATAATACAATTTGAACTTGGTTTAAATTTGTTTAGATCATTTTAAAATGATATCGTTTTAATTTAACTTTTTGAAATGAAATCATTCAAATTTTAAGTTTCTTGACATTATTTTAAAAACAGTCCGAGAAATAATATTGTTCTAATTTTAGGTTTTTTAAATTTATAGATTAAAATAACATTATTTTTAAGAAAAAAAACTCGAGTCTTTCGGATTGAATTCAAACTGGTTAGTTTGAATATAACTCGTTAACTTTAAGTTCCGTATGGTTAGTCTTATCCAGCCTAAACATAGCATGTTTTTCATTGGTTCATTAGGGGTTGTTTTGGTAAATAATTTTTCAATGATTTTATCATTATAAGATTATAAGATTTGAATAATGTTATTGTTGGCGTGAAACCTTAACCCTAATTAGTTAAGATGTTGTTTCTAACTATATGAAATAAAAGAATTTGTTATGATAAAATTCATCAAAAATTTTATTCAAAGTTTATTGTGTCAAATAAAAAAAGTCAACTTATTCGGTACACAAGGCTCCCCGCTTTGTAGGGATTTGGAAAGGGTCATAATGTATACAGTCTTCTCTTTGTATTTTTACAAAAACGTTATTTTCATGACTTGAACTTATGATCTTATGGTTACAAATGAGCAATTTTACTAGTTGCTCTAAGATTCACCTTTTTTATTGTGCCAAATAATCTCTTAATTATAATATTAATAAAGAATTAAAAAAGAATACCTAACTCGTAATGATTTTAGGATAATTTTAAGAAATTATTAAATCATGTTTAATCTAAATTAGCGCTATGAAATGGGAAAGTTGAATAAGTGAAATTTCTTATTTTTAATTAAAAATATAATATTATTTTATTTTGAATATATTGTAAAATTAAAAAAAGAGTAAGGATTTACTTCAGTACTTTTGTAAGTCAATTAGTAAATAAATAATTTTAAAGACCAAATAAATCTATCATAAATCTAAATTTTTTTATTGACAACATCACATAATAAATTTTTTTTAGAACTGAGGATCCGCATTCGTTATCATTTAGATGCGTACTAGGTAAACTTTCTGATTGATATAATAACCTACAAATCACGTCAATCGGGTACTTCACACTAGGCAAACCCTGTATAACAGGCTCAATCGAAAGAATATAGATAGAGGGATTGGAACACGAGATCTTTTAATCCCATGCTCTCTTGTTATACCAACTCGACCACCTCAAATAGGCCACATAATTTAAATTAATAACACATATACAATAAATTTAATTTTATCAAGGTTTAAGGTTCTATTAATAATAATTTGAAAACATATAATTATAATGTAATAACATATATAAAAATAGAGATTAGATTAAAATTCTGGAGTTGGTAAATTTTGCCAATCTCAAACTATAGCCCTAAAATAAGAAACAGAAAGTGGCGGGAAAGAGGGAAGAGCAGCGGAGCAGAGCAGAGCAGAGCATAGCATGTGGGCTGCCACGTGCGGTGGACATCACTCCGGCAGCCACCGTGAGACACGCGTTTGTGCCTTCGTAGGCGCGCACCACCACTTTTCTTCCCGCCCACTCCCATGAACTTTAGACCGGGTTTTGGCTTATATTCTTGAGTAAGGACAAAACTGACTTATTCTATATAGATAATAGTCCCATAATGCATTTAGATTTTTCTTAGTTGTGTGTGAAAGCTAGAGAGACGTTTGACCATAGATCATGCCAAACTTTGGCGGCTCATCTCTTCACATTTTAGTTCATTTATTGTGGATTATTAAATTAATATTTTAATTTAATTCTTATTTTCTAGCATTATGGTTATTTAAATAAAAATTTAAGATTGAACATTTGTGTAAAGTATCATTTTAGGGTTGGCTTTATTATTATTTTTTATTTTTAAAAATTAAAAACGATATTATCTTACACAAAAATACAAAGTTTTAAACCAGATCCGACCTGATATTTTTAGTTAGATCTTACTTTAAAAATCAGTTTTAGAAAAGTCCAAACCTAACTTGAAACACGATTAATACGAACTAAACTCATTAATTTCAAGTTGGACTGGGTCATGTTAGGCAATTTTTGTTATTAGTAATTATTTATCTTTAAAAAGTAAATAATGAAATAATAAATCAAATTGTAATGATTTGTATTCCTAAAATAAAATTTAGGATTGAAAGTGATTATCTGAATTGATTTGGAGATAAATTTTTTGTTTCAATGTCTTATAGTTATCCGGAGGTAAATGAAAGTTGGTATTCATAAAGATAACAAAATTTAACTAAACTCAACTTGACTTGAGCTCAATAAATTAAGTTTATATTAACGGATAGGCCTTGGATCTAAAAGGTTGACTTGAAATTCAGCTTGAATGATAAGACTTTTCTCTTTAAAATAATATTATTATAGATGATTTGAGTGAATTTAGACTCGAGTTAGAGTCGTATGGATGGTTTGAGTGAATTGGACTCGAGCTTCGGTCTTAGATCAAATTCGAGCCTTCCCCTTGACCAATTTTGTTCCGATTCATTACCATGCCTAATCTATACTAATTACTTGGGTTAAATTATCAAGAAATTGATTAAACAAGGTACACATAATTATTTATAATTATAGACAAAGGGGCAACCGGTTAACCCGAGATCCATGGATCATGGTCCGGGTCTCCTCCCCAAACCTTGGAAAATTATATATTTATTTATTGTTGCATTTTCCTATTTTAGCCTCTCCCTTAATTGCACCGTTAAAATAACGCCCCAATATTTACTCTTTAACCTCTCTCCCAGTTCATGTTAGGCTTATGTTAGGTTTCACATGAACATTTCGCTAAAATGCGCCAGGTAGTTAGTCCTTCTTTTTCTACCTTCCTCTTTCTTACATCATAGGAACTTTCTCTTTAAGTACCGAACATTGTCGATTTACAAAGAGACTGAAATAGGAAGGAGAGTTGAGAGGGAGAGAAAACTTGATAGAGAGTGAAGACAGAATCCAATCTTTAGAGAGAGAAAGCGAGGGGTGTTCATGGGTATGTTGTATTGTTTTCAAAGTTGCAGGTTTTTTGGAGTATCGTGTCAGGAGTTGTCTGGTTTGCGAGCTTTTTCTTAGGAAAGAAGGGTTCTTTGTTTTTCTTTTATGTTTTCCTTTTCTGGGTTGATCGTAATTTTCCCAGTAAACAACCACACTTTTCATATATAAGCACCCTGTTATTGCCATTTCTCCCGGTTGAGTGACAGAGAGTTGCTAAAGATACCACTTTCTGGGTTTTGAAATTTATGTACATGTATGTGCTCATAGAGATTAGAGTCTCTTGTTTCTGTGTTTGTTGAGAGAACCAAGAGAGGTTTTTTATTGGTTCAGCGGGATCTTCATATCGCAATCAAGGGATTCTGTAATGGGTATGTGCTCCAGTCTTTCACTTTCTTCTTTGGTTCTCGTGTGCCTGTGGTTTTCATTGGCTTTTTTTTTTTTCATTGGCTTTTTCTTAGTTTTTTGTTGGTGCTTTTCTCTTTTGACTTTTTGGGTTGTGTTGCGGTTGCTCCTTTTCTGATGTTAGAATTTTGATAGTTAGTGTTTATTGGTATCTGTTCGTAAGCTCTGTTTTCTTTTTTCTTCTTGTTTTAGTTTTTCTAGGATTTGGTGATAACCCTTTTTAGTTTTGTGGTGTCTCTGATCGTAGTCAAGTTCCTGCCACCTTAATGTGCGCCATTTTTTGTGCTTGATCTTTCTCTTTGACATTCTTCTTGAAGTTCATCACCTTGTGTTCGAGATTCAATTCTTTTCATTCTTTTGTTTCTTAGGTGCTTTCTTTTTTTTAGGAATTAGTCATTGAAGATTTCCGCGAGACATTACTGCCTCAGATTTTACAGTGCTGCTTTTGGGTTATGGATTTCATTATTCCTTATGGACTTGCTTCTATTGGTTGCTTTTATCCGATATGCCTCTCATGCCTTCAATTTTTGCAGAGGTCAGCACTAGCTTTTCGCATGATATGGATGATGAATATGAGAAACTCTTCCGGAGGCTGAACCCACCAAGGTATGCAAATTATTATATCTTGTACAGTTCCATTGAAAAGGACCTTACGTTTGCAGCTTAATCTTGTTTTGGTTGTAACTTGTTTCCTTCACTTTTCCAAAAAATTTTCAGGGTTGTGATCGATAACGAAGCCTGCAAGAGTGCAACTGTAATTAGGGTATACCTTTATCCCTCTCTCTCCTTTCTTTCAGCTCCTATCTATTTCTTCCTCTTATCCTGTTGATTGTTTTTTTTCTTAATCCCTGTATGGTTCTGTGACGTAGGTGGACAGTGCAAACAAACATGGGATACTTCTTGATGTTGTGCAATTTCTTACTGATCTTAATCTCATCGTAACCAAAGCTTACATATCTTCTGATGGTGGATGGTTCATGGACGGTGAGATATTGTCATACTGTTTTCCACTTAGCTTCTTTGTTATTTATTATTTTTTTTAAGAGAAGAAACTGATTTTGATCTTCTTTTCCTTTTCTGGTTACCAGTTTTCAATGTCAGAGATCAAGATGGACATAAGATCATTGATGAAGCAATTCTGGATTATATTCGAAAGGTGAGTTTCAAGTTTGTTTTTCCTTTTCCAGTCTTTGACAACTTTTGTTTCCATCTTTTAGGCTGGAAATCTAATTATCATTTCTTTCCTTAGTCTTTGGGGACAGAAGCTTGCTTTGCATCTTCTATGAGATCTGTTGGAGTTAAGCAATCAATGGACCACACTGCAATTGAGTTAACAGGAAGTGATAGACCAGGACTTCTTTCTGAAGTCAGTGCTGTACTAACTCACCTAAAATGCAACGTAGTGAATGCAGAAGTCTGGACACACAATACACGAGCTGCAGCTGTAATGCAAGTAACAGATGAGGACACAGGTTCTGCAATTACTGATCCTGAGAGACTCTCCAGGATCAAGCAACTTCTCTGTAATGTACTTAGGGGAAGTAATCGTTCGAGGGGAGCCAAAACAGTGGTGTCTCATGAGCTAACTCATACAGATAGAAGGCTTCACCAGATGATGTTTGCGGATAGGGATTATGAGCGTTCACCTGATGATTCATTTAATGAGAAGCAAAGGCCTGATGTGAATGTGGTCAATTTGTATGATAAGGACTACTCAGTGGTAACCATAAGTAGTAAAGATAGGCCAAAACTTCTTTTTGATACGGTTTGCACTTTGACAGACATGGATTATGTGGTGTTTCATGCTAATATAGATGCTGAGGGCCCAGAAGCTTATCAGGTATTCCCATTTTTCCTACTTGCTTTTTCACAAATCCTTTTGTATACGATTATGATTGAGTCCAAGTAGACAGAGTTAATTGTTCTTATTTATGCTGTTGTAGGAATATTACATCAAGCATATCGATGGATCTCCTCTGAAGTCAGATGCAGAGAGACAAAGGGTGATACAGTGTCTTGAAGCAGCAATCGAGAGAAGGGTATCTGAGGTGAGTGAACTATACTTTTTACCGTTCCATCTTGCTAAAGTGATGACAGTTCAATTTCAAATACAAGCGCTTGATAACTATCCGATTACTGAGACTATTATTTTGTTAGATTGTGCATGGTTAGACCCATTTGTTTGTTTGATCGAACTGATTCTGTTTGTTATAATTCTTTGAATTGTGTGGACATGAATACAACTCTCTTTGTGTACTAAAGAACAAAAGCTTATTCCTGTTACGTAATACAAATCAGTTAGAATACTAAAAACAAAAACTTGTTCTTTGCCTTTTGAATGATAGCCGTTCCCATGGTATGCTTGACCATTACCTAGCTAATAAATTTCTTTATTTCAAATTTAGGGTTTGAAGCTAGAGCTGTGCACTTCTGACAGAGTTGGGTTGTTATCTGATGTTACACGCATCTTCAGAGAAAATAGTCTCTCTGTCACCAGAGCAGAAGTGACAACTAGAGCAGGCAAGGCTCTGAATACTTTTTACGTTCGTGATGCATCAGGATATCCTGTTGATTCTAAAACTATAGATTCCGTCCGGCAAGTTATTGGGCAGACAATTCTTAAGGTTAAAGGAAGTCCTGAAGAGTCCAAAACTGTGTCTCAAGATTCACCTACAAGGTTTCTTTTTGGTGGCCTCTTCAAGTCCAGATCTTTTGTCAACTTTGGATTGGTTCGGTCATATTCTTGAACAGTTATAGCTCACGTACCATGTACATGAATATCCTCTAGAAGCCACGAGCCTTGTAGCACGTCCAATCCCTGATAGCTTATTTGTGATTTGCGGTCTAGGAACAAAGTCATTTCAAGAGGAGTTGAGAGAGAAAGTGCATGTAAATTCCCACTTTAAGGTTGATTGTTACTGTGGATCCAATCTCATGTTGGAAGCCATTAAATGACCTTGCAACTCCTAATTTTATCTTCTTGTACATAATTAATCAGTGCTTTGAATTTACTCGTCCATAGCAGTTCTTTTATGACACAGAAGCTTTGTCTGCCTATACTTTTCTGACTAATATTTTATTTTTGTTCCATTTTATAATTTCTGAACATTGAAACTTAATCCTTTGCACTTCTGCCAATTACATTTTGACTCAAACTTTGTGTGTGACCAAATGATTTGAAAGATGGTTGCTAAAATTGATTTAAGGTGTTGAATAAACTTTGTTTGGAAGGATTGATTATTGGCAGACACAGCTGTAAGGGTACGGTCTTTTCTGGAGAAAGTTTGACCACAACAATCCTATGTTTAGGTGTCAGACAGCTATTTGATGGCGGCTAATGTGTTGGTAGTTGATAATGACTTTATGTGTGGGAATATAATTGTTTTCATAGCTTCCTGTTGTTGACTGGCTGACGAACATATGCACAATTGGAGATAGGTTTGGTCTGTGTAAGCACCATGTGGTTTTGTTGATTAGGTTTGGTCTCTAAGCACCATGTGGTTTTGTTGACCAAGCTTCTTTCCATGTCTTCCAAGCTTTTCTCTTTCTTTGTGTTTTTTGGCTTATCCTTTTTGACCCATCGAAAGCAAGAAGTAGTATACTGTTCCTGAATCATAGAAACATAAATTTCTTGACGTTTTCTTGATAAATCAAGGTGAATGGTCCTATTCGACCCTTTTAGTCTCATTGATAGCGATCCCATTTCTCCTTTTTGACCAAGATTTCGCACAAAACTGAGCTTGAAAGCATAAAAGCAAACATGCAAAAGCAGAGTAGGTCAGAAAATGGAACAGTAATTGCCAAGTTCTCATCTTTTTTCGTCCATGGCTGCCACAGACACTAAAAGTCCTTGTGGGGTAGCGCTACGTGGCTGTTCTTATGTTGTTGACGTTCTTTGCCATCTCAGGCGCTTCAAGATGGATTTATGTGAATCCAAAAAGCACCCACATAATCTGATATCTTTTCATTACAGAGTAGATAGATAGATACAGTGTTGGTGTTGCATTATCAGGACCAGATGAAGTTCTGAAAAGCCACCAACCTTGGTTAAACAGAAACAAATTGAACAATTAATTATCTTGTAAATGAGATTCTCATTTCAGCCTCTCTGCAATGTAGTTGTGAATGCTTCAGCAACATCAACTATTGCCTTAACTTATGATTCTTTTGGTTTGGAATTTCAAAATCTGTCTTTGATCACTGAGCTTGTAAACTTCTGGCAATCCATCATCACAAAAAGTTTTGAGTTCATGAATCTGTGCTTTGCGTTGCTTAGACTGGTCAATAGTCAATGCTTTGCTCTTGCTCTAGCACATGTTTCTTGCAACTTCACTGTTCAGCTACTTATTATATGACAACTAGACACAATTTAGAATTCAGCTATGGCCTAGGTTGGCATTAAAGATAATTGAAAAGCACATAAGCTTATAAGTTTCTGTCAGGAGTACATACTTGTCCAAAACTTACTGGAGGAATGCAGAAGATAAGAGAAGAAATTTTAATAAAAATTGTCATGTAATAGGAAGTTCCCGTCACCGAAAAAAGTTTTCAACTTTAATAAATGTACAAGTAAAGCACTGATTCCTACCTCACGTGAAGGGTAGTGTTATGGGGAAATGGAGGTTTCGTAAACCAGCAGCAACTGAGACTAATCTCATCTACTCACATGGATGGCTTCCCAAGCGCTAAGCACAAAAAAGATTCCATACCCAATATAGTTTTTTATATCCAAGTTCAACTTCAATCACAGGATCCACCCAAGAAGTTCCAATCTCAAGCTTACAAGAACCTGTCAGAGAAATCACACAAGATCGTCCTCAATCCTATTATTTCGTGATTGGTCTGTAACCCTACAGATAATACCTTGAGAGGATGACAGTGACACAGACATAGGGGAAGATCTAAGAGAAAACAAGTTTCAGATTTTCAGGTTAGTTTTCATGGAGAGCTCTGGCACTGAGTTTCCGGGTTTTCAGGCTAGTTTTCATAAAGACGAGTTCGAGTACAGGAGGGTTTTGAGCAGGTTACAGATGCAAGCTCCACGTCCACTGCAGATCAAGTCCAATGCTAAACTTGGTTTTAATGGCGACCCTGAAGCATCTTCTTCGACATCAATGGCACCAACTTCTTCGTTTAATCCATTTTACCACAATAAAGACCCTATACCTCTACTTTCTCCTCTGGTTTTGCCTTCTTTGTTCGACCATGCGTTTACTCAACAAGGAAACACTGCAACTTCTCGTTGAGAAACCATTTTTGTGTACTTTTGCTTAATCTTGTTTTGTTCAGTATTGTATAGAGTTTTTGCTCTTTTTTCAAGATCTGGCACTGAATCAACATATGGTTTGATCAACATCAACTACATAGATTGATGTGTTGATGTGTTTTAAGTTTGTATCTAAACTGACTAACTTGAATCTAAACCTTCATGATTCAGTTCGATTGTTGTATGACGTGGAAGAAACTTTATAATTTATTAGAGTTTGAACCTTCCTCTATATATATATATAGATATATATATATTTATATATTATATTTA
>JANIIA010000001.1:1659470-1678544 GCA_027478495.1 Erythroxylum alaternifolium
AAATTGAACCCGGATGGATCAATCAACAAGTATAAGGCTAGGCTTGTTGTGAGGGGATACAAACAAGAGTATGGAGTGGATTATACTGAGACTTATGCACCAGTAGCAAGATTAGACACAGTGAGATTGCTGCTAGCTTTAGCTGGAAATAATGGGTGGAGAGTGCACCAAATGGATGTGAAGAGTGCATTCTTGAATGGGATGCTAGATGAAGATGTCTACTTGAAACAACCTGAAGGCTATGTGGTGAGTGGACAAGAACAGAAGGTGTATAAACTTGTGAAGGCTTTATATGGATTGAAACAAGCTCCAAGAGCTTGGTACTCAAGGATCAATAGCTATCTACTAGAAAATGGTTTCTTAAGAAGCAAGAGTGAAGCAACCTTGTATGTAAAATTCAGAGGTGAAGAAAAATTGATTTGCTCCTTATATGTTGATGATCTACTGATAATCAGCACTACGGATCAGTTAGTAGAAGATTTCAAAGAATTAATGAAATCTGAATTCAAGATGACAGACTTAGGGGAAATGAGTTATTTTTTGGGATTGGAGGTTGATCAAAGAGAAGATGGAGTATTTATAAATCAGAAGAAATATGCAGAGGAGCTGATTGAGAGGTTTAACTTAAAGGAGAGCAGTGGTATGACAACTCCTATGGAGCATCAATTGAAGTTGGAAGCCACGAAACCAGGTGAGCAATTTGATGCAAGTTATTATAGGAGCATGATAGGTTCCTTGATGTATTTGAGTGCTTCTAGACCTGATATTGGTTGTGCTGTGAACATTTTGGCAAGTTTTAATCACAATCCGTCTAGACAGCATGCCATATATGTTAGAAGAATACTCAGATACATTAAACACACAGTCCAGTATGGAATTTGGTATGGGAAAAGAGAAAAGGTAGAATTGTACACATTCAGTGATGCAAGCTATGCTGGAAGTGGTGAATGTAGAAGTAGAAGTGGGTACTGTTGTAGCTTGGGATCAGGGATCTTTTCTTGGAGTTCAAAAAAACAGAAAAATGTTGCTCAATCAACAGCTGAGGCAGAGTATGTAGCAGTGAATATGGCAGCTAAACAAGTTCAGTGGATAAAGAAGATTCTGATGGATGTTGGAGAATTGAAAGAGAAGTGTGTCACCATTTATTGTGATTCCAGTGCAGCAATATCCATGTCAGAAAATCCATCGGATCACATGAGGACCAAACACATGAAAGTCAAATACCACTATGTTAGAGAATTAATTGAAGAAAAGGAGATTAAGATGGCATTTTGTAGGACAAGCTTCCAATTGGCAGACATATTCACTAAGGCTTTGCCAAGGTGGAGATTTGAAGCCTTGAGAAAGTTGATAGGTATGCAGGCTCCACAAAACAAAGGAGGAGCTGTTGACTTATGTTGCTTCATGGAGCCTGCTATATTGAAGCTTGCTGAAGATCTTGCTACATCAGTCAGAGTGAAGAAGAAAGGGAGACTGAAGAAGAAAGCTCCCAAGCTCCAGAGAAAACTAGAGATGATGGTCTTGGACATAATGCAGAAGGGTCTGGTTCAAGGAAATGAAATTCGGATGAATGAAGTTCAAGGTTGCAGAACAGAAGAACAAGTTGAAACAAGCTGAAATGGAAATTTGGAAGTTGAAGATTCAGAACATAAGTGAGGAAAGCAGAGTTCACAGTTTCGGATTGATTAAAACCAAATCAGAAATGTCATTGGTTATTAAGGAAGATCAAGTCAGCTAAATCACACCTGATGCAAAGTGTGGTCCCAACCAAATCAGTTTTTTTCTGCTGTTGTATTAAAGGATCTGTCAGGTTTTGTTAGAATTTCAGACAACAAATCGTTATAGCTTTCTGTTAAGCCAATGAGAGCAAGAAACTTGTCAAAATCTTGCTTCTCACTCAGTTTTTATTTTTCATTATCAGCCTTTGGATGTAAGGGGCATGAAAACCGTGTAAAGAGCTAACATACAAGCTCAGTTTTATTCTCATTGTATCAGATCCAAAAAAAAAACCATAAATGAAAGTCATTTTTTCCTTCAGCTTTGATGAGTAATATTTTGTTTTGAGTTGTTCATCTTGTGAGTGTGCTGTGGTAGAAGATTGAGAGGGAAAAAAACAGACATTGGTTCTGTCAAACCTCATCCTTCACTATAGTTGCATTTGTCTTCATTTTGCATCTTACACTTACATTTATTTCACTGTTGAGAAATCACTGTAGCTACCTGAAACCATTTCTTCCATTTTTACAAACATCCGAAAATTTGTTCCATTTACTCTAAGTGATTACATTCAATACAACTAAAGTGTTACAACTGGAGGAAGGGAAAGGGTGTTGAAATTCTGAGATCAGAAGCAGCAGTGCACATGCATTGAAGGAAGCCTTGAATCACTTTATCCTGAAGCTGAAGTTCAAGTGAGTTTTTGTCTTTGAGGGAACAAGTGACCAACTGTCACCTTCTGTCAAGAATAGTTATTGATTCTTACCTGTCTATGCAAACATGATTGTACATCAGATAATGTTATTACACTGCTGTATTAAACATGTTACATTCAAGCTTCATCTGAATGATCGAATGTCTGCCTTAAACGAATTAAACAAGCATACAAACGCTTGTTTACTTCCATTTTTTTTTCACAGCCTCTGAAGCGTGATCTGAAGCCCATGTTGTGGGCACATTCCTACGAAGGCGACCGGTGAGTGGAGATAAGATGGTGAAAGTGTAAACCTGTAGCGCTGCAGAATCATTGCAAGAGCAATCTTTATCTCAGAAACTGCAAAATTCATGCCTACACAAGATCGAGGTCCCAAACCAAATGGCAGAAATGCAGAGGCATTGTCGTTAGAAGCCTTAGCTACTCCTCCTTCAAACCTTTCTGGCCTAAAATGGTGGACATCATCTCCCCAGATTTGAGGATCAGAGTGCAGTGCTAGTACTGGAATAAGGATTTCCATATTAGCTGGAACTATTAGCTTTCCTAATCTCGATCCCCTTTGGACTTCTCGTAGAGTAAACGTAGCTGGTGGATATAGTCTGAGAGATTCATGGATAGTCATGTTCATCTGCAAGCCACAAGGTCGAGATTTTAGAGTGAATCATAAATGACATAGAATTTATTGTACAAGGGATTTTCCTTACAGTCTTCAATCTTGCAATTCCTTCAGGGCTTGGAACTTCTCTGCCAAATTGTTCGAGGACCTCCTCCCTCACTTTTTCCTGCCAATCTGTGTTAATTGCCAGAAGAAAGATCGTCCAGGTGAGTGCACAAGAGGTTGTCTCCTGTCCTGCAATATAGAAGGTCTTGCACTCATCAATCAAGTCATCTAATGTTATTTGCTTGGCCTTGTCAGATTCATGATATAACTTCATAAGCTGTCCGAGGAAGTCATCTCCATAGAAACCTGCTTGTCCCCTCCTTGCCTCCTCCTCTCTTTTCTTCACCAACTCTATGATGCATTTTCTTAGTCCTTGGGTATGTTTGTCCGATTCGGTATCGTCTGTTGTTCTGAAAATTTTTCTGCAAGAGTAGCGTCATGTCAGCTTAGAAGGTAGATTGTATATATTTGAGCAAGAAGAGACAGATATAGACGAAAAGCTCACATAATTCCAGGAAGTTTACTTCCATTAGGATTTCTTCCAATAATCATAGTCATTTTCGTCAGCATATCGAATATTTTCTGTCCTTCCAAGTAGCTGCTTCCAAAAGCTGTCCTAGAAATTATTTCCGATGTAAGAACTTTGAATTCCTGGAACACTTCTATCTCCTTTCCTTCATGCTCTTCCCATCTTTTAAGCATCGTCTCAATGCTTGTAATCATTGCTGGAATCATATTCTGCTAAGAAGATTATCACCTGTCAGTAAGTAGCTCCTGCAAAAACGGATTAAGCAATATCAACCCAAACCATAGAAAATGAGATATAAATTACTCTCAAGCTGTTTCCATTAAAAGCATGATTGGCCAGTTTACGTAGCTTAGCCCATTTTGATTCAATATTGGTCATCGCTATTCCATCACCAAAAAGCTTCTTTACATAAGATTGGGGTTCTGGCTTTGGATATGTTCCATCTTTATTGTTCATTATCTCTTTAATCAGGTCAGGTTCAGTGACAGTGAATTCTGGTTTGCAACCTTTCCACGAAACAAAGTTCTTCCCTACACCAATTATGCAGATAACATCAATATATCAGAACTTCAAAATTTATAATAACAGATAGATGGTAAATTTAGTAGTTTTAAGTACCATATAGCCTGGTCCACTGATAAGTGTGAGGAAGAACCCTGGGAATTATCCGATGAGATAATTCCATTGGACTACCGTTCATCTTCTTCTTCATGCTGTCCACTTCCTTGACATTTCCATGCAAGAATTTATACGAAGGACCTTTCACTCCTTGTGACCTCAGAACTGATTGTATCTGAAGTGGCTTCCGCCAGACTTTGTTAATGTACCTGAGGAGTGCTGCAATGGAAAATATGCATACAAAGGTTGAAACGTAGATCATTAGAGCTTCTGTTGCCATTGCAGCCATTTCTGCTGAAGCTTTGCTCGGAGAGGAAATGAGACAGTACTTGGAAATATATAATGAGATGAAACATCAGATGCCGGCAGCCAGCAAGTAGATTGAAAGTGAATCTGCATTGTTTATGTCGTCAGATAGAAAAGAGACACCAGGAATTTGTCATGGAGCTGATGTAAAGAACTATTACTTGACAGCTTCTGTTCAGGTGTAATCAAAGGGAGTTTAAATTTTTACGAGCTAGATTGATAAATTAATCAAGTATAGGTTTAGTTTCAATTAACACGTCATTTTTTAAATTATGAGTTAATTATACGGAATATTATTAAAATTTTAGTAGGCTAGCTTTTAAGAAATTGATAAAGTTACTCTTTTGTAACCACAAAGTCACCGAATCAGCCTGTTTGTAAAAATGCAATAAAAAGATTACGTACGTCATGACTCTTTTTAAATTTCCGTAAAATAGAGAGCTTTGTGCACCGGCTCAAGTTAAGAATATTTTTTAAGGTTTCTTATAAAATGTAGTAATATCTGGTTCTATTTTTTAATTATTTTTAAAATTTTCATTTATATAAAAATAATGTTCATTATATTTTTAAATCTTTTAATATTGAATACAAATATAAATTTACGACAAAATTATATTGCAGTCATAATTTTTTTAAAATAATACCTCAGTATAATTAAATTATAACACTAATTGAGAGACATATAGATACATATTTTATGATTGCAATATCTAATATTATAAAATAAATATCGAGATATTTCTAATATTTTTAATTATTTAAAATGAGATCCTTGATTTTAGAGTAAAAAACATAATTTTTTATAATTTATACGATTAAAAAATTAATTTTTAAAATTCTAAAATACATTCCTTGTAGAGATTCCACTATAACATCCCGACTAATTAACATAATTTTGGATTGAATTAACTCTCCGTAGAAAATAAAATAAAACACTAAAAAATAAAAATAAAATTTATGTATAGTAAATAGAATCACAACATAATTAATTAAGAAATTAATTAGTATTTTTTGTATATATTTATAAGTTATAAATTTTAAAAGATTAAGGATTGAATTAAAAAAATTAACAAGTTAAATATTTTTAAATTTATTATCTCTTATTTTTAATGTCCTAACTCAATTATGAATTTTCAATTAAAAATAAATGAAAATTGTAAAAATCTCTAATTAATGGGGATTAATTATGGATTTATTATTGAGTTAACTTCATATAGTTAAAGTTAAGTCTAATATAGATATTCTTAACGAGAATAAATCTAAATAGTCTCAAAATATAACAATTCTTATATACACAAAATTTTAAAAATAATATTTTTGAATTTAAAAAAATAAAACGTGTTTTTTAATTGATTTCGGATTGAGGTTGCCCGGATCTAAACCTATCGAGGTCTAAGTTTTCTAACGTCTTTAAAATTATTTTATAAAATATTTATCTATATTTTATATGTTTATTAACTAAATTAATACATAAAAAATAAAAATATCTTTAGCTAATTATATTAAAATATATAATCAGATGAATCCTATAACATAAATTAATAAAGTGAAAATATAATAAAATATAGAAATGATATATGTTAGACGGTGACAATATGCCGATTATTCGAACTAAAGTAATATTCTATTCTTTTGGTTCGTAAGATAAGGTTGTCCTATAGCTCTGAGTCACAATCTACTTCAGAATTTGTGACAAATGAATAGGGAATATTTATCATTTTTAATATATTTTTGTATAAAAAATAGTCTTCTTAGAGATAGCAAAGGGTCCCATCAAAACTGAAATCAACATATTTATTAGAGTATCGTATCGATTAAATATGAAATTGTTAAAAAATTTATAAGTGGTAAGAGTCAACTATTCAAATGATTAGTTCTAGTAATTTTGACAATGGTTGACCCAAGATTAATTATTGTTAATGGACTTTACATTCTACCCATATTAAAAATTCTAATATGGTATCAGAGTCGGTTTGGTCCGGATTATTAATTTTCTGATTATCCATCTAGATGTTCAGTCCTAGTGGTCCGATCTAGTTACTACTGCGTTATTTCAAATGACAACTAGATATCTAATCTCAGTTGCACTTGAGGGGGAATGTTAGAGTATCTTATATTGATTAAACATAAAAATGTTAAAGAATTTACAAGTGGTAAAAGTCAACTATCTAAATGACTGGTTCTAGTCATTTTGACAATGGTTAACTCAAGCACAATTATTATTAGTGAACTCTACACGCTATCCATATTAAAAATTTTAATAATATTTACTCTAATTTGATTGAATTTTTAACTGAATTCAAGTTTTTTTATTTTAAAATTTTTGTGCTTTAGATTTAGCTCAAGCTTAGACTACCCAAATAGGAATGACAATTTTGACCCGGCTCGTTTTTGACCCGGCTCATTTTCAGGCTATCCAATTCTAATTGGGCTCGAGCTTTGTTATTATTCAAATGCATTACGGTGATTATTACTAATCTATGTTCACATTGTATCTTTAATCTGAGAATCCAATTTCTTCATATTTTTGGCTTGTATATGAGCATAATCATAGATGATTCTCATGGTTTCAAACAAAAATGCATAGAACAATAAATGTTTTCAGCCATACATATTCAAAAAATTTCATTCGTGCTGATTAAATGTAAGGTTGTGTATCATTGGACTTCTTTATATTTCGCATATCAACCCGATTATAGTTAGCAAACTGAATAATTAACTTAGTTTATTATAATTATTAATAATGAGTCCTTTCAAGCCTTTTGCTGAGTAGGTATTTATAATTATTAATAATGATTATTATTATAAATAATAAATAATAATAAAATATTAATAATGGATTGAGTATGAAATAATAAAAATTAATTAAAAATACTTTATTGTTAATTATTAATAATTATTTACAATTAATTTTTATATAAATATAAACAATATTTTAATAAAATAATATTTTTTATCTGAAGAATTTTTATATGTGAGTCAACCGGTGATAAAAAACCTTCCCAAAACACTTGTATAAATTTAAATTTAGGATTTTAAGTCGCCTAGATTGATCAATACTAATTTAATCGGATTTGATTGTTTTAAATTCTTAAATTGTAGTTAATTTATTTAAAATATATCATTAGTAGATTATTATGTAATCATCAAAATTTACTAATTTAAGGATTGATCTTAAGAAAATTAGATATAATAAAAGGACATCAATGATTTTATCCAATCTTTTTTTTCCTAACATTATTGAAAGAGGAAAATCTCTATAATTAATATCGTAAAAATGTTAATATTCCCGAATCCTTTACATAAAAATAATAATAATAATTCAGTGAAAACTTATTGATACGAGACATTTAAGAAGAGTGTGTAATTTTCTTAAACTCAAATTTGATAGATGAATATAAAATTTAGATTATTATAAATAAAATTAAAATAAAACTTTTTTAATACATTGGGCGAGAAAATAGGGTCATGAAAAATGGACGGCTCTTAATAAGTTTTATTAAAATGATGTCGTTTTAATATTAATTTTTAAAATAACGTCAGATTTAATATTAAATTTAAGAAAGTTACCAAAACAAATGTAAGATCAAAACGAAGCCGTTTTAAAAAAAATAAACCAAACGATCCGACCTGCACTTCAAGCTAAACTCGGGCTGCATGTTTTTAGGATCGCAGGCCCGTCGTACCTACCGACTAGATGTTATTTTCAATTCAAAACGTATAGAAAAGCTCGACAGTCTCCGAGGTCAGTAAGTCAAGCAAATGGTTCCAAGCCATCTAAGAGAAAGTCAAGCAAATGGTCAGTAATTATTGATACCTGCGATGCCTTTTAGAGGTGTGAGAGAGAAGTCGGTGGAGTGGAAATAGAGTTGAGTACTGTCCTTTAGTGGGGAAAAGCAAAAGCAAGTCCATTCAAAGGAAAAGATAAAGCAGGTTCCCAGGGAGAGAATAAACCACCCGCGTCTTCTATTGGACCAATGTCAGAGCGTAATTACATAATTGTCCTTTTCTTATCGGTTAAGTTTTCTCTTTTAAATAATTGATCCTATTTCAAATTATGAAAATACCACATTTCAGTCCAAATTCTATTTCGCAGATATTCCAATCTTATTAGAAATTTTTTACACTTTTTAAATATATTTATTATATAAATTTAATATATCATTACAAAGATCTCATGGAGACGTTTAAAACGAGACTAATATTGAATATAATATTAAATTTATTTTTAATATTTATTTTTAATTCTTATAAATAAGTGTTATAAATTCATTAATAAAATATGTTAATAAAAAGATAATTTGAAATGAAAAGTACATAAATTTAAACCACATCATTGATTTTAAAAATTAAAACTCAACAAAAATATTTGAAATTATAACAAGACTAAAATAAATTACAACAGAAATCAGACTCGAGATTATAATCAAACTAAAATTACAAAAATTAAATTAAAAGGAAAACTAAAGCACTTGAAAATATTAATTTAACATAAATAATTAATAATTTGGAAGGTCATCCTCATTTCCTCCTAAATCAGAATATTGGCTAAAGTTACTAGATGAGCCAACTCTTTCTTGAGATTCTCCTTCTTGAGCTCTTTTGGCAAAAATTTTCATTTGTTCATTTCTGAAAGCTTCACGTATTACTGGATCTTTGATGGAATCCAAATCTTTGCATAAAATTTTGTTATCTTTCCGTCTTTGACGTAGCTCTAATTTTTTTGCCTCATTTTGAGCTCGTAACAACTGAAGTTCATAATTTTTTTGAAGAAAAAATTGACTTTTATGAAACATTCCTTTTATTTCTTTATTCATAGACATAAAAAGTTTTTTCATTTCCTCGTTTTGTTCCTTTTTCATTTTTTCTTTCTTCCTCCCAATAGGACGATAAGCTTTATCATTTCTTTCAATAAATGGATCTTCAACTTCAAAATCATTATTTAAATCAACACAAAATGACGATGATCCTATTGACTTATCTGATTTTTGAGATTCAGACGGTGACATTTCATTGCACTTTGATCGTTTTCGATGACCAGACGCTTTCTCTCTGCTAGTATCAGCATATTTCTCCATATTTTTTAGAATTGGCCACACATGATCAAATTTGAAACCTTTTTGAAATTTTGGATCTTGAATGAGTAAATCTTTTGCTTTCTCGAACTGCAAGACAATAATATACCCTAGCAAGAAGTATGTAGGAAGGATGTCAAGCATGCATTTAGAATTTTTCAGTCAAGATTTGCAATTATCAAGGGACTGGTACGTTTTTGGGAAAAATCCGTATTACATGATATTATATCAGCATGCATTATAACGCACAATATGATCATTGAGGATGAACGTGATACTCAAGCGGTCATACAAGATTGGAACGAAACGCCAACCCCTGAAATTAATATCAATAGGGATGATACAATTATATTTTAAGAATTCCTTGCTAGACATAGGCAAATTAGAGATAAAGAAGCTCATTAAGAACTTCGTAATGTATTGATTAAACATATGTAGGAACAATATGAAAATTCAAATAATTAAAGGTTAAATGAGAAATTTTAATCAGTTTATAATTGTGTATGTTATTAATTTGTTGTTGCAACAATATTAACTATATTTTGTAAATAATATTAATTTAATATAAAGCATATATTAATTAATTAAGAATAATGATTCTATTTTAATTTTTAATAAATAAATAAATAAATAAAAATTATTTTATAAATATAAATTAATTTAGTTAATGACTAAATTATTGTGGTATATTCTTTAAAAAATTTTGACGTAAAAATTTTGGTGTAAAATTTTAATATAGAATGATTAGAGTAATATCAAATTTGGTGTAAAAAAAATTCTAAAAATATTTCATTTTACATAAAATTTAGCGTAAAAATTTGTACTTATATAAATTTTTACAGAAACTTATAGAAAAGAGAGAAAGATTGAAATTATTGATACCTGCGATGCCTTTTAGAGGTGAGAGAGAGAAGTTGGTGAAGTGGAAATAGAGTTGAGTACTGTCCTTCAGTGGGGAAAAGCAAAAGCAAGTCCATTCAAAGGGAAAGATGAAGCAGGTTCCCGGCGAGAGAATAAACCATGCACGTCTTCTATTGAAACGTAATTACATAATTGCCCTTTGCTTATCGGTTAAGTGTTCTCTTGTAAATAATTGATCCTATTTCGCAAATATTCCAATCTTATTAGAAAATTTTGACACTTTTTAAATATATTTATTATATAAACTTTACCGACTTAAATAAATATTTAAAAGTTTTACTAATTTTTAAATTATTTAAAATAATTATTAAATACATTTAAATATAAGTGTCTAAAATCTTTTTATTTTAATATAATAATACTATATAAAATTCCTGCTTGTTATCTTACTATTTATTTTTAAAAGTAGTTTTCTTTTTAAAATAACTTTGATAAAGTATAATAATTGGACTCCTCTTTTTTTAAATGTTATAATGAGTATATCTCCGAATAGATTTACATTTGTACTCTTACTTTGCTTATAAAAGAAAGGAAGGGACCTCGACAATGATGAACAACTTCTTATTTGGAATCAAGGAAAAGAGAGAGTTTTTGAGATCAACAACTTGGTTTTGCAACGAAGGGATGTCGAGCCAAAAGGAAAATAGTTCAGGATTTGCACTTGCTGTCGCTGGTGCTGTGGCAGGTGCAGTTGCTTTGGTAAGTACTATTGTATATGCTGCTTCAGGATCAGATTCAACCAAGAACATGAAGACTATGAAAGCTCCAGGAAGAGATGAACGCATGCTCAGAGCTGATTTTGAGAAAGACCCTACTGGTTACTTTCGTGACCTGCGCAAAAAGTAGAAGATCCATCATCCTGTCAAATAAAAGATTAGTCCTACTCTGTTTTTGTTGTTCTGATTAACCTGATCTTAAATGAATGACAGAGTTATGTTAAAAACTATATGTTCTTTTCTCCTTGATTTATTCTCCTTGTTTTCTTCGGTAGTATCAGAACTATATTACGCCACTTTGATTCAACTATCCAGGATCAAAGATGAAACCTGTAACTTGTATCAGACCTGAAAACTTTGCTAGGAAGCAGGGACTATGAAAATGGAAAATATGAAAGCACATGGAAACCTGATTGTTGTTGTACCCTACCAGGTCCTTACGTAGGTTCTCAGGCAATCAAAAGAGGTTTCAGGGACCACACTCAATCAAAAGAGGTTTCAGGGACCACACTCAAAGGTGTCTTGGGAAATACTTATGATAAGAAATTGCTTTATATATAGGGACAGACGAATACTTTTTCATTAACTCTCAATACCCTTTTAATGTCTCAGTCTCATTACAGTTATTATTTACAGCCAGCCAATTTTTCACAAAACATGAACAATCCAACATAAGCAAAGGAATGGTAGAAGAAGAAAAGCTAACATCAAACTAATTTAACAAGTGGTTTAGTTTTTCTTCAGGCTAAGAGCCAGAAATCTTTGTGACGTTTGGTGGTGATCAAGTAACCTCCATGTTTTTTCCCTTTTCTCCTCACTGCTAAGGCCATGCAACTGGCGTTTTGTATACAGTATTCCACTAAACCTCCACTCACTTTGTTGCTCGCCCACATCAGTATCAGTCTCCATGTCATTGATCTCTTCTTCTGACCTAGCACCAGAAGTGCCACACCTTGTTTTTTGGCCTCGTCCACTATTATTGGTCCCTTCTCTTTTCCTTCCACCACTGAAGTCTCAATTTGTATCTGCAGATCATATTGAACAGCTCAGGTTTGATTTGGGAAGATGATCAAGAAATGATAGTGGAATAGGAGTATAAGACCCACCTCAGGTTTCTTTAATTGGCACATTTTCTTCAGAGAGTTCACTACTTCATAAGCCCTTGGAGCTCTCTCTTTTCTTGGCTCTTCACTTGTCACTACAATTGGTAAAGAGAACTCTTAGGGTCTCCTTCACATAATCATACAAAAACAGATACGATATCACAAATAAACTAACCTTGTTTAGATGGTTTAGCCACATAAAGAAGAACCAGAACATCCTGACTTTGAACAGTGTGAGAGAGAGCCCATTGCAGAGCCCCTTTAGCTTCAATGCTCGAATCAACCACTATCATAATTTTCCTACCCGTGACAGGCACAGGTTTCGTCCCATTACCAGACTTCTCTTCCACCACCACACCTCCACTCTTCTGATCATCTTTAACAGAATTCACACTAGGTTTGGATTGTATAGGTGGTGAACGAACTCTAACATGTGGCCTGATTCTGTTCAGACAAAAACTTGGTAACTTCGCGCCTCCTGTCTTGCCCATTTCGTGAGGTGGGGTGTCGAGGAGACACCAATTATTATAAGCAGATTTATCAGAAGAAGAAGAAGAAGAACTGAAATAATTATGGAAGCTGGCCTGTTGCAGAACCAAATTTCTAGATGTTGGTTAACAGATTAAAAGACATACATGGTCCTTTCTACACTGCCTTTGCTTTTATCTTTGTTGGTATTGTTTAATCATGTTATTATGCTTTTTCCCTATCTTATTTTTGCATGTGGGGCTATTCAGGAACGTGCTTGTCATGAAGCTGTAGGCCAGCAATGACTCTGAATCCAGCTATGCAAATCCTGAGAAAATTGGGATGTTAACGTAAACTGAAAGGTTTTGTTATGTGCAGACCACTCATCCTCATCACCAAAAATCCTGTGCTTGGTACTTGTAATTTAAAAATGATATAGGTCGATTAAGTAATATAAGAAAATTGAAACCTTCAATTAAAATAAAAGGGTCTCTAAAACTTTGATTACTCCTCATCATGACAAGAAATGATGCTAGAATATGTGCAACTATAAACAAAACAAGAGTTATTATTTATTGTTGAGGAGTAGTGATGGTAATGAGAGTGGTGATAATACACATAATCCTTGCGGTTTTAGGGTTCAATAAAATTATTATTGATAATGAATTAAAGTAGGGTCTGATCTTAACTTGAAATTTTTAAATAAGTTTGAGTTCAAGTCAAAATTTATAAAATTTTAAGTTCGTTAAAGATTTTCAACTTTATCTTATTTTCAATTTTTAAGTTTCTATCTCGATTCTAAATTTTAGTTAACTCGTATTTTATCTATAAACTTCATCTCAAACCAAAACAAAATAAGAATTTTGGAAAAAAACTTGGGATTGTAAAAGTATATAGCTAAAAAGAAAAGTTGGTCATAAAACTCTTTAATCTTTATTCCTTTCATCATCATGTGGTTCTTGGGTGAATCCTTTTTAACCTCTTTCTTTTACTTTTTTCCACTATCAAGATAACCATTTTGAGTTAGTGAGTGAGAGAAATTATATGCTCCATTAGGTCAGACCATGGGTAAGACTTCTTGAAAATGATAACAAATAGTCCTAAATTGTTATGGTCACTGCTTAAATTTAGGAAAATGATCATTATGAGGGCTATGATCTAGATAAATAAATCAAATAGTGTTCAATATATGCAAAGAAGAATAGTTTAACTCAATGATTTAAAATTTTGACCAGTTCGACCGGTTTAATTGTAAAAACCTTGAATCGGTTAATCTTTGGGTTTGATTTTCAATTTTTTGTTGGATTTAGTTTAACAATTTTTTTTGTAAAAAACGATCAGTTTATTAATTTATTAGTCAATTTTTCTAAACTAATCAATTTTTATAAAATAAAATAAACCAATTAATTTTTATTTAGTAATCATTTTCAATTAAACTTTTAATTTTTCAATAAGCAAGGGCAATTTTTTCAATAATTTTTCAAAATTTTAACCTTTTAAATCTTAAATCTCTTCTCATTTCGATTTAACTTCTAATCCAATTTTGAAAATATTGGTTTAAATAGATACTAAATGCTTCACATGTTTACAAGTGACTAATAAGCCGGAGGCTTTTTGGCATGATTTCGAATTATGATATGAATTTATTGGGGCAAAAGATATATTAGCCCACTTGTATTTAAAAATTATAAATTACCTAAAAATATTTTATGAAATTAGGAACTTATAAAATATATTTTTATTAAGTTTCATTGAATTAATAGAGTGAAAATAATCATTTATTTAATTATCAATCATATAATAATTTTTATTAAAATAATTTGACAGACTCTTAAATGAGAAAATATTTTTAATTTCTAATATTGTAACATGATTTTTAATAATTTAAAATAATAAAAATCATAAGATGATTTTAATAATTATGATAATAAAGAATTTTTTATAACATTATTTCTATAATATTATTATTATTTTCTAATTAAATTACAAGCAATAATATTTTTTTGCCTATTCTACGTATAATTACAATACATAATTAACTCATAAATCCTACTTTTTAGAAAGGGTCAAACTCATGATGAGAATTCACAAACAAAGTGTCCCAAAATAAAATAGAAGAATGTGGATGTGGGGGACACAAACCAATGACTTCCTCAAGTTGGACGAAAGTCATTCATTATAGGTTCAACAACCAACCCTCACTAACCCTATTGTTATGAGCTTGATGGTAGAAGGTCATTTCAACCCTTTCTAATTGCATGTTCCACGTAAAAAGCATATGTGATTCATGTCGTTCATCTTGTTTGAAATGTAGATTTTTTTAATGCAACACGATGACATTATTTTTATTTAAAATCCAATCAAATTTTAAGATTAATATCATTTGATTAATTAAACTAAGATTGGACTCGATAGTCTGAACTAAAATTTTTTGACCAGGTTAGACCAATTAAAATCATAAATGGAACATGTTTATAGATCGGGATCAGATCTCTTATATCGATTAAGGTCTTCTTATCATATTCTATTAATTCTCATCTAAATACTTACGTGAACTTTTATAAATATAATTTAATAAAACAGAATTAGAGTAAAACTGGGATATGAGTTACGGTAGTTCTACTGGTTTGGTCGATCTGTTGATCCTAATGAATTATCATCTGTTCGTGCTTTGTGCCTTAATTACGAAGGTTAGATGAAAGGTTTCTTGGGATACCAAATTCTATGCTGTGTCTGGCGGTGCAATGGCTCAAGTTGCTTTAAAGTAATCAACCACTAATACTGACTTTAATGAACACACTCAGCTTATTATTAATGTTTTTTTTTATTTTTCTAACGTATAGTAATTTTTAAATATTGTTATTCATGTTGTCGGTCAGAATTAGGAATATTTTTTAAATAATTTCATCTAAAATTTTAAGAGGCATACATAATTCTTTTTATAACTTGGATAGGTTAACTTTAAAAAATCGTAACAAAATAAATTATTATTAAATATTTTTGAACCGATAATATTAATCATTAAGATATAAATAATTCAAAAACTTATATAATTTTCATATGTTATAAAATATATTATAGTTTTATATACCAAATCCATATATATAGCATTCATATTTTATAGGCTACAAGCCTAGAAATATCACATATTAATAAATTAAAGAAGTATGATAAAAATGCAATAAAGAATTAAATAAATATTTTTCTTTTTAATTTTAAAATATAAGTTGATTATACCATATAAACAATTTTTCGCTCCCTAGGGGCGGTCAAATTTGTGGAGTGGGAGAAATGAAGCCAAAAAGTTCATGTTCGAATCTCCCTATCTACTCTATCTCGATCAAGTCTGTCATACTCATACAGGGCTTGTCTAGTACGAAATATTTGATTGACGTGATTTATAGGCTATTGTGTCAATTCAAAAATTTACCCAGTACGCATTTAAAAAGGATATCGACGACGATTTTAACCTAAGATTAATATGTGTTTTGGAGATATTGCCAACCTCCATCAACTTCAAAATTAAAGTTCACCTAATTTTGACTTATATTTTTTCTATTTTATACCTAATCATGCATGAATACCTCGTTATGCTTATGCTTGGTAAAAGGTATCAACCTTTTAACATTAGCTTAAAGTAATAAAATAAAATAATAAATTTAAATGTGTTTAATTTTTGAATTTTTGAATTAGTTATCTAATTTAAATTTAATTATTCAAAAATTCTTATAATTAAATTAAAATATTATTTTCGTTAATTTTTGTCCATGAATTTTTAATAATTTTTTAGAAAAGTAATATTTTATTTTAGTTTATAAGAATGATGAAAATTTTGCTTCTAAATTAAATTTTAAAAAATTAAACACTAAATTAAAAATTCTAAAGTTAAGATTTTTAAATTTGTTATAAAATAGAATATAGTCTTATAAATTAGTATAGAGTTATCCGAATCAAAGGTTTCTTTTGGGCTATTAAATTATGGCCCATGTTTTAGATGACGTCAGCATCCAGTTGGACCCACCAAGAGAGTGGCCCCCAGACTAGCCCGTTTGTTTGACCTCGTTTTCTTCATGTCCGATCGTTGACGAATTCCAAGCTCCGACAGTCCTGCTCTAATTCCCAGTTAATATCTCACCTTTTTTTTAAATTATTTTAGCTATATAATTTAGGTGTATATTTAATATAATTAATAATTCCTAAATCATAAATAGTATTTAAGTTTTGAAAACAATTTCTCTACTAATTAAGAGTAAGACTCTGTATATTGAATCTCTCCAATTTCTGTGTTTAGCAAAATTTTACTGAATTTAATTGGTAAATGAGGATTTTAAAATTAAACAAAAATTCAATCCAACTTACATATTCTTTTTTTCTTTTTCTTACTAAAATTTATAATTTATTTCAAAATTAAATAATAAATATGATCTAAAAATTAAAAAAGACAAAAAATAAATATAATTATCCATTCCAATGTGAATTGCATATAAATATTATAATTTTTTCTATATATAAGGATGGTAATAAGTTGAAACAAAATTTAATCAAATAATTTAAAATTTGGTTAAATTGAAAATTAAAATGATGTTTACTAATTAATTCTTTACTAAATTAAATTAAATAATACTATTTTCTCTGAACCAATTTAAGTTAGATTAATCCGACTTTTTCAAAATTAAATTTGAATTAAAATTTGGAACCCTTCCATGTTGAAACTCATTATGTGTGCACATCAAAGCAGGCGAGCAGCAATAGTGTTTCTGTTTCCCAGTTCCAAAGGATTCAGTGAACAAAGGATAACAAGCAACACAAAGATTTTTAAATGTTACTACAATAACGATAACATCACTCGTTAGACGTCTGACTGAAAGGCAAGGATTAGAAAAGTTTAGTAATACGCAATCTTACTCTTATCAGGTAAAGAAGTTGAATTTAATCAGTTCAAGTCAAATTTAAAACTTGTGTTGAGTCGCTATATTTGTAGCATTTTATTGTTCTATGTTTATATAATGTATATTTTGTCATTATTCTTTAACAAAAGTTTAAAAGAATTTTAATAACACATTTTTACTATAACAACACAACACTTATAACATCACTCCACTTTAGTACATAAAATGTGTTGGGTTTGTCATAGATGCATGTATCACATGTATGCGTATGTAGCGGAAGTGCTGGAATCACCATGACAAACCAAAAATTACAGAATCTAATATGTATGCATGAATATGTAAAGAATATGAAATATAAAACTTTTTACCTTATGTTTCTCCTCATTTCTTATTTATTCTCCTTGTTTGGGTTGTTACAAACACCAAACCCTTCTTTGATCACCCAAGAACACGTAAAGAAGATGAAGAAACAATGTATAAGGGTGATTTGAACACCAAACTAGATGAGTTCTAGTAGATGCTCAAGATGATAGAAGATAGGTCAAGAATCTTATTGCATGCACTTTGATTTATTAAACAATTGCATGAATTGCAAGAACAAGACTCAAGACATCTCTCTCTCACTCTACAACACTTCTAGAGCCCTTATGCTCTCACTTGTGTGTAGGAAGTGTAAAAACCTTGTGTACATAAGTGAAACTATTCGTCCCCTCTGTCACGATCGTGGCCAGCCTATGAGTCACGATTATGGCCTGCTTAAATTTGGCCATACACACTGTGTTTTCATATGATCTTTTATGAGTGTGACCCTTAAGTTCCTGGTTATTTTAGGCACTTGAATTAACTTTTAATTCATTCAAATCATGAAGAATTTCATGATGCCAATTTGTCGTAATATAACTGCATTAACACACGAACTCTTCGATAGTTAATTATCTAACTTATGAACCTTTCCATAGATAATTACCGTGCAATTCGTCCTTTTACTACACTATACCTTACTCGGTTCATAGTATGGGCTATGTTTCAACTCCCATTAGACTGACTACATCATATCTAGTCAAAGTGATGTTAGTTCTTGTCCTATGATCTCTTTACTTTATGTGTCATTAAAGACTCTTTTTATGACACATAATTGCTCTAGCGAGAGACTCCTGAGTAATGACCCCAATAAGAGGCCATAGGTATTGTTTCCTTCTATCAGGAGTGGTGAATCCTTTATTAGCTACCAAATTACCTGTGAATACAAATAGCTGTACCCAATCACCACCCTAAGAGCGACCTCGTCTTGAGGTAACAAGGAAAGGATGGCAATTTCGGCCCGGTCCGTCCGACCAGTCCGGCTCAGCCCATTTTT
>JANIIA010000001.1:1679135-1710177 GCA_027478495.1 Erythroxylum alaternifolium
ACAATTTTCTCTGTTCTGTCCATCGCAACCAAACACCTCACTGTCTTCAATTTCTGTTCTGTTCCGTCTTCAGATTTTTGTCTCGTCCCGTCTCTACCTGTTGCAGACGCTAACCAAACAGACTGTAATGGTGTGGATTTCTTTACTTAAGAACAAAAGTGATGCTTTCTAAGCTTTTCTGGATTTTTATAAAATGGTGCAAGTGCAATATAAACGAAATATTGGAATATTGAAAACAGATAATGGAATAGAATATGTAAACTCTGTGATGGTTGAATTTGCTCATGAACATGGAATTAAGCACTAAACCCCATGCTCTTACACTCCTTAACAAAGTGGATTAGCCAAACATAAGAATCGATAACTCCTTAAAGTGCCTCACTTTTTGGTATGAATATGCCTCGAACCTATTACAGAGAGGTTGTGAAATCTACTACTTATCTGATAAATCGAGTTCCCTCTAGCTCCTTAGATTTCCAAACTCCACTACAAAAGCTACAATCTCTATTAGAGATTCCGCACATGCTAAATCTATAACCTTGTATTTTTGGTTGCACAACTTACGTCCACATCCTTCAAACTTTACATGGAAAACTAGATCCACGTGTTCTAAAGTGCGTTTTTGTGGTACTGCTATCGCCTGCAACCAAATTTAAAAAGAAACCAACTTCTTGTAATACAAGTTAATGTAGTAGTAGAAAGTAGGGATCGTTCCCACGAGAAATTTTAACGACAAAGATTGTACGAGTTCAAAACTAAAACAAAGTAAAAGGGGGGGTTTAATTCGCGGAAATTGAGAATTTAGAAATAACAAATTGAATTTAAACGAAAATATTTAGATATAGAAAATTCAGTAACAAATTTTGGTTTTGGGCCATCGATGTTATCACACTAATATGGATCCTTGATATAAAATTCAGTTCATCAACAAGCATTCAATGGATGATGTTTTCTCTTAAGTTTAAATGAATAGAAACAGGTATTCTAAGCATTCTTATTAATCAACAACTTAGATATGATCGTAAGTTCAATTGAGTAATAGCTTTAAAAACTACAAAACTAATGAACAAGACAACACATGTATGACATGCATTTAATCAAGATGAGTTTCTTCTTAGAATTTTCAACTCTAACGTAAAGATGGTAATCCTAATTGCCACTTGTGGTTAAGAAAACTGAACGTCATATTTTACTAATCTAGCTATTAAACGAATCAACTCCTAGTTGCGCATCCTAAAAATTAATAAATTCAATCATAAAAGCAATTCAGAAGGCACTCAATATTCATCAACAAAACAAACTTTATTGGAACATCTCACACATAATAGATGATAACACGGTTTTCCTCAACCAAGAAAAGGGATTTAGCTACTCATAACGAAAGTGAAAATCAACAAAGAAATAGCCAAATGTAAAGTCTTCATCTTTAGTCTTTTCCTAGAAAATATGAAAATCCCTAGAAAAATACTGCGGAAATGTAAACTACCCTATCTGACAAAAACCAGAAGAAGAAGACTGCACAAACGTAAAACTACTCCTATTCAGGCTTCTGTGAACAGTAATGCAAATCCTCATTTATCTCCTTCGATCTCCTCTTTTTTTCCATGACCTTTCGCAAATAATCTTCGCCCAGATTTAGGTAGTTGATCCCCATCGATAAGGATGCAATCTGATTCTCAAATCATAAAAATCTTTAGTGAATCAGATCTGCATTTAAAAACAAATCTTGCAAATAGTTTTTGTCCTTGCACATGCCCACGCTTAGTCACTGAATTTCCTACCAGTCTAGAATTTCAAATTATCTTTGCTTCCCTTGCATCTTTTTAATTCAATTTCATCTCTTAAGTGTTGAAAATCATCTGAGAACAATTAAGAGACAATTTCATTAATTTTGAATAATAATTTCAACACATTAAAGAGAATTAAATACAAAATAAGCACAAAATGACAACTTAACATTTTGTCAGCTACTCAGAATTCCAGAAAGGTTACAGGTGCTTTGACCCAAAGGCTCGTAAACTCTACACTACTTTAGACATCAACTTTGTCAAATCTGAGCCATATTACACCGCTCATTATACTTTTCTTCAGGGGGAGAGAGATGCTGCAAATGAGAAGGGAAGTATGGAAGACGTTGAGCATGAACTTGGAAAGCTTGCAGAGCTACAAACAATACTTTGAGAGGGTGAAACTCATCTGTGTAGTGCACCAAGCTTTCCAGAAGAACCAACAAGCCCAAAATTGCCTACATCTGAACCTGCACCATTAGCTGAAGGATCCTCCTCGAATGTCCCCTTAGCCCAGAACTTGGAACCACCACCACAGGTAAATATTGAATCTGAATCTTCTTGTGATATATCACCACACGTTGAACCATGTGTAGGTGGGGATCTTCAACAGCAATTGGAAGATGAAGTTGCTTCTACCATGATGAAACCATATTCCATAAAAAATGACCAAAATGTTAGAACCTCATAAAGAATAACGAAGGGTGTGCCAAAGAGGCAGTATGAACCGGATCTGAAGGCATGAAGCAAGTACCCTATATGTAACTACACTTCAACCTCTGATGTCACAATAACTGGTGGGCTCTATAATATTCATATACCCATGAATGTACAGGAAGTATTGAATGACCTAAATGGAAGGAAGCAATGAATGAAGAATTAAAGTCCTTGCAGAAAAATGATACATAGGAGCTTGTGTCTCTACCTAAAGGAAAGAGAACAGTGGGTTGTAAATAGGTATTCACATCAAAGCTCATGGCGGATGGTAGCCTAAACCGTTACAAAGCTAGACTTGTCGCAAAGGGATATACACAAAAGTATGGAGTGGATTACGATGAGACTTTTGCTCCTGTTACGAAGATGAACACCGTTCGAATCATACTTTCAGTTTCTACAAACAAAGATTGGACTCTTCAACAACTAGACGTAAAGAATGCATTTTTGAATGGGGAATTGGGGGAAGAAGTATACATAGACATCCTAGAAGGAGTTAAGTGCTCAAGAATACACAGAGATAAAATGTGCATGCTTCGAAAGTCACTCTATGGGCTGAAGCAATCACCACAAGCTTGGTTCGGCAAGCTTACAATTACTACAATGGAGTTTGGTTACAACCAGAGTAATGTTGATCATACACTCTTTGTAAAACGGGTAGAAGGAAAAGTTAAGATAATGCTCGTCTATGTGGATGACATGATCATTACAGAAAGTGATCAAAAGGAGATTGACGACTTGAAGAATCACTTGACAACGAAGTTCGAGATAAAGGATCTTGGGAAGCTCAACTACTTTCTCGGAATAGAAGTCACTAGAACAAACCTTGGAATTGCATTCAAACAAAAAAGGTATACATTAGACCTACTTGTAGAAATGAGTTTGATTGAATGTAAACTAACAGAGACGCCAATTGAATTGAATCACATTTTGGGAATCTACCCAGATCAGACTCCAACAGACAAAGGGAATTGTCATCGCTTAATTGGAAGGTTGAATTACTTCACGCATATGCGGCCAAATTTAGCATATGTTATAAGTATCTTAAGCCAGTTTATGCATGCTCTCGGTAAGGATCATCTATATATTGTTATACGAGTGTTAAAGTATTTGAAAAGCACACCCGGGCGAGGATTATTCTTTGCGAGGAATGGAAACATTAAAATTGAAGGGTATTCAGATTCAAATTGGGCAGGTGACCAAATTTCTAGAAGATCTACTGCTGGCTATCTAACAATGGTGGGTGGTAATCTCATAATTTAGAAAAGTAAAAGATAAAAAGTGGTGGCTAGATCAAGCGCTGAAGCAAAATTTCAAAGCATGGCTCATGCCCTGTGTGAGTTATCGTGGATAAGACAAATTTTCAAAGACTTGGGGATCAAAGTCAGACTACTCATGAACTTGCACTGTGATAATAAGGCAACAATTGAGATAGCACAGAACATGGTTCAACACGATCGTACAAAGCATGTAGAACTTTATCAGAGAAAAGTTAGATAGTAATATCATTGAATTTTGTTATATGCAATCATAAAATCAGCTGGCAGATCTCCTTACAAAATCAGCCACCACGAATGCTTTCCAAGACACATTGAACAAGTTGGGCATAAAAGATGTTCATGCACAACTTGAGGGGGAGTGTTAGTGGGATACGCAGAGTAGTTATAAACCATCTAGCTATTATTGTATATGATTAGATATTAACTAACTAATAGATTTAAAACCATAAGATATGATAGCAATAGATCCATTCTGTTGTACTACTCGTGTATATACACTGAACTCATAAGAATGAATATATATCTCTTTCTTAAAATGCTACACTTACCGTTCCTAAGATTCTACAGAAGGCCCTACGATGAGATCCTTTACAGGTCAAAGATGCACCCCCCACTTGATGATCTCATCTTTATCGTATCACCTCATCTCAAGCGACACCACATGTCAATATCACATCGGTTCTAAACCAAGAGTTAAGTTCGTTGGCACCTTTTGAAATTATGTATGGTTTTAATCTTGTGATTCATTTAGATGTTTTACCTTCATCTACTAATGAATGTGTTAATTTTGATGGAAAAAGAAAGGCAGACTTTGTTAGGGATCCCAACTGCTAGATAATAAACAAAAAAGAGCCTACTACTTGCTCAACTACAACTTGGGTAAAAGATCGGGAAATATGCTTTTCTCAATAGAGGAGTCAAGATCAAGGCAGAGAAGTACATTAGTATTAATGTTGTATGTTCTGTAAGATTGTGAAGTAGAGAAATATTGTGAAGAACACAAGATATAACTAGAATATCAAAGACCACTTTATTAGTCATCTGATTCTTTGCTTCTCAAATTATTTTGGGTTAAGATTGGTTAATGATGATAAATATTTTTGAATGCACACATATACACAAAAATCCATATAGACAAATAACATTTTTCTTATCCAATGTCAATGTAGTGAGCACTATTATAAGGAATCTCCTTTCTCACTAAATTTGTAATGTTCTATATTAGATATTTTAAAGCACAAACAAATGGTGTGGATTTTGTTAAGCAAGCATTTTACCACAATAGCTTAAGTTGTTGTGTGAGGCCAACTTAATTAGTTTTATATATTCGCTAACATACCCTCTCAAGTGAAAGCCCTTTGGGCTTAAAACTTGCACAGGCTCACTCTATCTTGTGCTGAATTAATTTGATGATAAATAGGTGGGTGGTAGGATTTAAACTCAAGACCGTTTGGTAATAAAGGCTGTGATACCATGTTAAATGACCATTTCACTACAATAGCGTAAGCTGTTGTGTGAGGCCAACTTAATTGGTTTTATATATTCGCTAATAGATTTTCATTATTTCCTGGTTGTTCTGGCCAGTTACTTCTAATTGTGCAATTGCTGGTGATATTGTTTTAAATACAAGCTTGAAGATGTTGGTAAGCTAGAAGCTTCTTCTTGGTTTTAACAATGTGAGAGAAGTGCTTAAATTCTTTTTTTTTCATTACTTCTTTAATTATTTTGCATATCATTAAATTAAGGACAGAACCACTCATGAAATTCATCCACATGCACATCGATCATCAAATAAGATCTATATGTCACAAGGAGGAAGGGTAGTGTCAGTTAGAGTCTTACGGATTTCCATTTTTTCCTGGCTATTCTGGCCAGGTACGTCAAATTGTGAAGTACATCATACTACAATGTTAAGATAAATAATACCATATCAAACTTGTACGACATCTTTCTGCACTTCCACGAGTAAATACAATAGCATGGTTCTGATTCTCAGGTTTTCACCACAGTCTCGTAATGATTATTCTTACCCTTTAAGTAGAAAGAAAAAAACATAAAGGAGCAGTTGTTCCTTCTTTCATTGTTTCCTTTTCTTATTCTTCTCTATCTCATCTTGATATACTTCATTAAGCTGCTAGAATCGTCATATCTGTGATAAAATTTTAATTTTTCAATCTGATTTAAAAACATTTAGAGGCATGGCCACAGTAGGACTTGAGAAATGATAAAGAAAGTAACTAACCTATGCTACTTAAACATGATACTACGTCTATCTTACGATCCTCTGTAGCTCCCAAATAGAATATATCTCTAATTCAATACACATAATTTTAGTTCTTTAATGGATATAAAAAATTCATAGTTTTTGAAATTAATATATATTTATTAAACAATTTACTAAGATTTTATAATTTATTATTTATTATAAGGGTTACGGAGAAATGAACGGTGAATTTGGGAAGAACAAATAGAACTAAATCGTTTAAAAAAATAAAGATAACATTACACCGCAACAAAGAGAGAACAAAGATAAATACGTAAAAGCTACTTAATTTGCTTAACAGAAGAAATTTATGTTTGTAAGGAGCTCCAGAATCCCCCACTTAACCAAAACTCTTCATCAACCTCTGACTCTTGTTAGTTTGAAATTGAATATAAATGTTATCTGTCTTTTATCTGGACGACTTCACCAAACACCGAGATGAGATCCTCTGTGCCACCTACATGGTTGGTGGCACAGAGAATTTGAGTTGCCAAACACCTTGCCATTTAAGCCACTTAATGAGATGAAATGACTGCTACCTTCTCGATTCTTTACACGAAACCCCTCTTACTAAGTCAATAAATGCATTAAGAAAGTACCAGCAAGTCTAATTTAATAAAAACATTAAGAAAGAACCAGCAAGTTGAATTTAAATGATAGATATTTATTAAAAGTGGGACTTTGATGAACATGTATTTGAAAAAGAACCAGCATTTAACTTATAAGTATTTATTAAAGGTTACATGGACATCAAGAAAGATGCACAACATTGGACGGGAAACTACATATCGTCTTGCTAAAGAAAACGGTGAACAAAAATGATTAATATTGGGTCTTTGATAATAATATTGGCCACACATCGTCAATTTAAAATCGTCATATATACAACACTACTAAATGACAAGATTAGATTTAAACATGCTGGTGAGCTCCAAACTATACTCACCCATACATCGAATTCATCAAATCCTTCGTGTTTTTATAAACAAAAGTTTTGAGCTTCATTTATTCAATAGTCATAAGTTCTTCGCTTTTGCTTTGTAATATATTTGCAAATTTAGTAATGTATCGATTGTCTGCTAATCCTTCGTTCATTTTCATTATACTGTGTAAAAGATGTCAACAACCTGTTTTGCATTTGTTTTTCTTAACACATCACTTTATAGTAATAAATGTAATTTTTTTATCTAGACATTTAAGCATATCTTCAACTTCCCTCTGAATGCATATTAGAACAATCCTATACTTAGCAAATCCTAAAATTGAAGAATCACATAATAAAATCATTTGGAATGTGGGATATAAGTAAATGAATAATGGAGAAAACACAACTATATTTTTGCCATGTTAGTAGTTTCTTACTTTTATTTAGTTTATGTCTTTTTCAAATTGCTTTTTTTTAGGGGTTGTTGTCAGCTTTGCATTTGTTTTGTACTTTTGAGGTATGCTTTTACTTTTCTCTAATAAAATATTATATCGAGTTTTACTCTATTTGTTTGGTGCCTCGATATTTTGGGATGAAGTTTTAGTATGTTAATTTTTTTTACAATTCTTCTAAATGTCTTTAAGCACATTCAGCCCATGCATATGAATTTTTTATTGTTTCACTAAATTAGCTATTTTCTTCTCATATATTTGGGTGGTATTTACAACTACTTTCTAATATATCAAATTTTCTAGCTAATGTTACTATTATTATTATTTTGTCAATTCACATTAGAAAATATAATTAAGAAACTTATCAATAGCTATGAATAGAAAAGAAGAGGTAACTTAAATATGACTTTATATCTCATAGATATATATATATATAAAGATTCTTAATTTTTTAATTTATCATTTTTAGATAATGTTAATACTGTAATAGTTTATTAGATTTAAAAATTTTCAATTAGTGTGGAACCTACCCTGTAGTCGTGCAGCATTAATTTCAACTTATTAAAATTTGAAAATTCCAAATTTTTGCGTTAGTTATTCATCCTGGTCTTTAGAGACTCGTATTTTAGCCCCAAACATACGACTTTAGTCACACTATCACATTATTTAGCTGACAAAATCTTTAAAATTATTCCAACAACATTTTGAATTAATCATAAACTTTAAATATGGTTACATATACAATATACAAGTATTTATTAATTTTACTAAAATGACTAAATACTAAATATATAAAATTATTTTTAAAATACTAATCTATATTCAATTTAAAATAAATATATTTGTTTTTATTCATTCAATATGATCATAATACATTTTTCGAGCCTAAAATATATGTAGACAATATTATATACGCATATATTTATTTTTAAGAATCTTAAAAACTTATCATGTAAAATTTTTTAAAATTTTGAGTGATATACATTATGAAATCATCTATTATTTTATTAAAAATTAAAATTTTTACTAAAATTAAATTAACATAAAATGTCTTTTAAATATACAAGAAATTAGTCATTTTTAGTAAATATATGATTTTATTATAAAGCTATTACAAACAATTCTCAAAATGAATTTATTTTTAAAATGATTTTAAGTTTAAACATCAAATGAAACTTTTCTATAACAATTAAAACGTCTTATAAAAGTCAACAAATTAATATCTATTTAAAAAAGTGAAAAGTTTGATTTCTTATTTAAAAACTTGAAATTTTTCATTATTGTTATGATTTTATATCGTATTTATAATTTCATAATTATTTAATAATTTAATTATATTATTGTCAAAAATTAATTATAAATAGTTATTTTCAATAATTTCTTAAATTGTATCGTGAGAGATTTGATAAATTAAAGTAATATAAACTTATCAAAAGCATTGTATATATGATATTTTTGTTTCAAATTTGAACTAAAAATTTATATTCATTCGAATAAATAATTTGCGTAAATTTATGTAATATATTAAAATTTACTAACATAGTCTAAAATTATTCTAACCTAAGTTATCATTAACTACTTCAATTTATTTGTAATATAGAATTAAATTGTTCGTTAAGTAAGCAGAGCAGTATTGCAAAATTGATATTTGAATCTAGTCTCATCTTATGGGACGAGGCTTCAATGGCAGAAACAAGTCTCAATAGATTGCCACGTCTACTGTTATTTAATATTAACCATTTTCAAACAATTTTAAGTTCACTAAAATCTTCACTGTTATTATTTATTCGTTCAGCATTCTTATAAACAAGGTGATCTTCACTTTTATAATATATCATTAATATACTTTATTTTTTTATATTTTCAGAAGTTATTCTTGTTTTTCTTCAAGAGTTGGACAGTGTCTAAACAAAAGATTTGAAGAAACTGGACCAGAACCGACACCAACCTCAGATGTTCCTGTTGATGATCACAACAAAAAGCCTAGATTATCATGAACTTTTTTTATAGTATCAAACACAACATAAGCGTGTAATTTTTGTTAAAGATTAATTAACGCTACCGATTCATAGGGCACTTTTCTTGATGTTCTACTTCCATATAAACTATGACTTGTTCTTTTCTTTTAAAATGATCTTGTTGTCGTTGCTATTATATTTTTTAGATTACTACCTTAAACAGGTTGTCTTTTGTGCCTTTTCATTTAATTGGTTATTAAATTTTATTATCAATCTTGACAAATTTTAACTTTATCAGTTTACATTTAATCAGTGTTTTAAATAGTTTCAAAATCAAGTTTCGATGGAAAAGTAGCTATGTAATTTAATATATGATTTATTAATTGTACTTTGTTGGTAACTCAATCTAATCTAGGAGGTTTTTAGCATTTTGATGCAAAATCTAATCGAATACTAGATGTGCATTTTGCTAGTAATAATTTTAAATTTTATATCATTTTAGTTGACTCTTTAACAGTTGAATCTTTTGTTTGAACTCCTAGATGAAGAAACTCCAAAAGCTCTAATGTGAGAAAGGTTACTTGTATCATTTTTCCTTATGTTCGATTTCATTTCATTTATCCTTCGAATGTGATCACTTACATCCCTCAATTTTCAGTTCCTAATCAAATATTACTTAAGGTTTGTTAATGGATAACTGTGTAGTCATTTATGCAATCATGCTATGTTCAATATAATTACTTCTCATTTACTATCTATTATTCATTTCACTATTCTCAGTAAAGAACAGACACAAAAATTTAACTAGTTATATAAGAATGAAGCCTTTGTATTGCTTCCTTGCAAGATATTTTCTGTTAATTTTCAAAAGTTACATACTTGATCCAAATTCCATCTTTTGTAAGTACTTTTAACCAACTGATGATCACAGGAAATCTCCTAGGACGGAAAAAAATGTCACTACACCCGTGAATTATTCAGAATTCTTTTGTGTTATGATCTTGGTATAGATCAAAAACCATCTTTCTATTGATATTGAAGATGACATTGAAGGTTAGTTTTTGGAATGTTAGAATGCCCTATTATTTCTGCTCGTGTTTACCTTATAATAGTTTCACAATAATCAGTTTGATTTACTGCTATCTATTCTAGTTCATTTGGATACGTGTTGAATCTGTATGCAACCAAGTGGATGTCATATTTAATAAATAACTTGTCCAATTTTGGTGGATGTTTTCTTCTCAAAATTTCTTTTCAAATAAGTCACATCACTTATCATATCAATGCTCAAAAGGACCTACGTGTTGTAAGCTTTTGACACTCTTTTTTTTTAAAAAAAAGACAAAAGTTTTGACTCCACAATTAGGCAGAGGAGCCCTCCTCATTGGAATTTCTTGATGATTATGAACAGAATAGGAAGTAATGCAGTAAAAGGTATAGAAGCAAGAAGGAAATATGCAATGGATGAGAAAATTTCTCATATATTTCAACATGTGCAGAAGCTTCAATATATACAAGGTTTTCACGTACATGGTGTGCTGGAAATATAAAAATAAAAAACTTTGTACAACTCATCATTACTAATGATACGCAATATGTACGATGGAGACAAAAAATAACAACTTTAACAATAAATGAACAAAATGCTTGCGGCTTGTGCTACTAAACTGAGAACAATGCTTGCGGCTTGTGCTGCTGAGCTGAGAACCAAGACTTCATATATTTTAACATCCCCTCCTTAAGTTAAGACCTGGTAATAATCATGAAGGCCTAATTTGGAAACTAGCTTGTGAAATAAAGGAGCACTGAGAACCTTTGTGAAAGTATCTGCTAGTTGCTGAGATAAAGATATTTTTTGCGGTGAAATAAAACCTAACTTAAATTGTTCCCTCACAATTTGACAATCAATATTCAAATGTTTGGTTCTTTCATGAAAAACTGGATTGGCTGTTATATGTAATGTAGCTTGATTGTCACAGTGAAGGGGTATAGGAAGGAAATCGGAAATTCGAAATTCTCTCAAGGTATATGAGATCTATTATAGCTCACATACTGTTGACGCCATGGATCTGTACCCTACTTCAGTTGAGGATGTCGATATTGTGGTTTGCTTCTTGGTCTTCCAACTAACAAGAGAATTCCCAAGAAAAATGCAGTACCCTGTTAATGATTTTCTGCTATCAATACATGACCCCCAATTAGCATCAGAAAATATGAAAATACAGTCCTAAGGAAGGACTATTCTTGATGTATTTCAAAACATGCAGAGCATTCTTCAAGTGAAGCTCCCCAAAATCATGTACGTACTGGCTCAGTTGTTGTGTTGCATGAGCCAAGTTAGGTCTTGTATATCCCAGGTAAAGTAATCTTCTTATAACTTTCGATAGGAATATGGGTCCTTTAATTTCAGACCGTCTTCAGTGCTCATCTTATGACCCTTCATTACTAGTGTAGCAGCAGGTTGACTTCCCATTAACCCTGCATTTTGAATCAAGTTGAGAGCATATTTTCTTTGGTTGACATATATACCATCTACGGATCTGATTATTTCTAGAGCAAGGAAATATTTTACTTGTTGAAGATCCTTGATGGTAAACTTTGCATCCAAAAAAGACTTTACTACTGTAATCTCTCCTTCAGAATTTCCTGTAATTAGAACATCATCCACATATACCAGCAAAGCTAGGAATGTATCGGATTTAGAGAGTGTAAAAAGACAATTGTCATGACATGATTGTCTAAAGCCATACTATTGTAATTGTGAAGTCATTTCAGTGTTCCATTGTCTAGAGGCTTGTTTAAGTCCATATAGTGATTTTCTTAGTTTGTATACTTGATTCGGTTTAGCTTTGTCATATCCTTCTGGTAAGGTCATAAACACTTCTTCATCCAAATGACCATGCAAGAATGCATTGTTAATATCAAGTTGATGTAGATTCCATGACTTTGCTGTGACAATAGCAATAAAAATTCTGACAGTTACTACCTTAGCCACAGGTGAGAAGCTTTCATGGAAATCTACTCCTTCAATTTGATTGTAGCCTTTTGCTACTAATCTTACCTTGAATCTGTCAACTCTTCCCTTTTCATTCAGTTTCACCTTAAACACCCACTTGCATCCTATAGGCTTCTTGCCTACTGGTAATTCTGTGATCTCCCAGGTTTTATTTTTTTTGTAAAGCTTTAATCTCTTCATTCATAGCCTTCACCCATCTTGGATTAATCTTTGCATCCTGGTATGATCTTGGCTCCTGCACTTCTGATAAATTGGCAACAAAACATATATGTGCATTTGACAAATGTTTCGGTATAATGTATGGGTAGGTAGGAGTGTATTTGGTGAGTTTACTGACATTTAGATGGTTTTAACAGCTTGATGCATAATGTTCAATGTTTAATACATAATCACTCATCCAGTTTGGAGGTTTTTTTAATCTTGTGCTATGTCTAATAGGAAGTGTTTCAGGTGTAGGTGTGGGAAAAGATGAATCACTGATTTGTAGTTGTTCATCATCATTTTCTAATTCTGCTTGTGTATGCTGAATAGGAGTATCAAAGACAGCATCCTCCTCCATTGATTCATTATGGTTATTTGGTATGATAGGTAAAGGAATTTAATTGTTTGGGGTTACAATGACATAGTTTTCCTTGGGTTTAAAGGGATAGATATGTTCATGAAATATGACATCTCTAGACACATACATTATGTTATTGTCTAGATCATATAATTTAAATCCCTTTTGTCCTGGTGAATGTCCCAGTAAAATGCTCCTAAAAGCTCTCTGGGAAAACTTGTCCTTGTGAGGTAGAATGTTTGTTGCAAAACATAGACATCCAAAACATTTAAGGTTATCATAGGAAGGTTCCTTTTTGTGTAGAATCTCATAGGGAGTTTTCCATTTAAGGATAGTTGTAGGTAGTCGGTTTAGAAGAAAAGTGGCATATATGATGGCTTCTCCCCAGAATTTTATTAGAAGGTTAGATTGGAATATCAATGATCTTGCTAGTTGGAGTATAGACCTATGTCTCCTTTCTACCATCCCATTTTGCTGAGGTGTGTGAACACAAGTTTTTTCATGCATAACTCCAAGCTCATTTAAACTCTACTGACATTTCTCTCCCACAAACTCTAATCCATTATCAGTTCTAACCTTCTTAATTGTTTTGTCAAACTGATTTTTAGCCATGGAAATAAAATTCTTCAAAACAGATGCAGTTTGACTCTTATTTTTCATCAGAAAAAACCATGTACATCTGCTCAAATCATCTACAATCATGAGAAAATAATGGACTCATGTCATACTAGGATGTCTATATAGTCCCCGTATATCAACAATAATTCAAGAACATCATTGGCATTGTTGCTACTTTGTGGAAAAGGTAATCTGGTTTGTTTTACAAGGGGACAAATATTGCAATCGACAGAAAATTTGATTCCTTTCATAAAAGGTAAATGCTTAAGCACAATGTTTAAAGGATGTCCTAATCTTTGATGCCATATGGGAACATTTACATCAACTACATTATTCAAGTAACAAACATTGTCTCCTCTAGGTACTAAGTTCAGAAAGTTGCAGTATCTATGGATAACTTTCTGGTGTGAAGGAACTAAAATAAAGTATTTATAGGTTTCCCTTCAATTTTTGCACTCCAAGAAATCTATTAGTCTTCAGGTCCTAAAAAATGCAGAACTTTGGGTAAACTCTACAATATAAGAATTCCCTTTCAGCTAGTTTACTCATTGACAATAGGTTGTGTTTAAAACTAGTGATGTATAGAGCATTTTTCAACTTCACATTATCATGCAAAATCACATCTCCATATGACTTAACTTGTTTGACAGTTCCTTCAGGTAGATGAACAAAAAATTTTCTAGTTAAAGGTTTTTGTAAGGTGAATGAATGTTTAAATGCACATATATGATTAGTTGCACCAGTATCCACAATCCATTCATCTTTATGTTCATCAGATATAGGTTCAAGAACAGAATTACCTGCAAAATTCGAGAGTTGGGCAAAGTTCACTTGTTCTGGTATTGCCACCTACGTTCCCTTCAAAATCTTGGCAATTTCCTATTGAAGCAACTCTGTGATTGCATGTGACCACTTCATCACTGATTCTTTCACGGCATCACTGTGGTTATCTTCAAAAGGATTGTTAACTATGTTAACTTGCCCTTTTGCAGCTCTGTCCTTTTTCAGTTGTTTATACCAATCTCGATACCCATGAAGTTTAAAACAAGTATCCTTGGTATGTCCTCCTCCCTTGCAATAATCACAGCTTCTATCATCTTTCTTCTATAACTCTCTTTTCTTATATGAATTAGTTTTGTGGCCATCAGCTCCAAATCTCATTCCTTTAACCATCATAGCATTCATTTCAGCATTTTCTAAGAAATTTGTTTGCACATTCTTCTGTTTCTCTACCCGCAAAATCATTTAATAGGCTTTATTAACTGAAGGCATTGGTTCCAGAACTAAGATTTGATTCTTAACATTATCATAACTTTCATTTAAACCCCTGAGAAATTGCATAAGTTTTGTTTGAGATATAATGTCCAGAAAGTCTCCAGCAGCATCACAAGTGCATTCTCTCATAGTACCACAAGAACATTGTGGAATAGGCTGTAACACATTCAACTCTTTCCATAGTTTCTTCATTTTACTGTAATACATGACAACAGAGGAATTACCTTGCTCCGTAGAAGAAATCTTTCTTTGAATCTGGTAAATCTGAGGGCCATTGCTCTCACCAAATTGTTCCTCTAGTTCCTGCTAGAGTTGTCTAGCAGAAGTGGAGTAAATAAAAGTTTATGCTATATCCTTCTGTATGGAATTGATCATCCACGAGCTAATCATTTCATCCACCCTTCTCCATTTTGATCGAGCAGCTTCATCTGTCTGTTCTATTATAGTACCATTAATAAATCCCAGCTTGTTCTTAGCTGCTAAAGCTCTCTTCATTGATCTGTTTCATGTAAGAAAATTGTTATCATTGAGCAACACGGTTATAAGAGTCATTCCTGGGTTATCAGATCCTTGTAAGAATAAAGGATCATCGAAAGTTTAAGGCATGTTTGTGGGTCTATTTGCGGGGTCGACAACTTCATCAACATTAGCCATGACGAAAAATAAAATAAGTGGTTGAGTTTCAAAAATAGGGGTAGGTAAAATTCACAGATTCAAGAGACAGGCTCTGATATCATGAACAAAATAGGAAGTAATGCAGTAAAGGGTTTAGAAGCAAGAAGGAAATACGCAATGGATGAGAAAATTTCTCATATATTTCAACGTGTACAGAAGCTTCAATATATACAAGGTTTTCACGTACATGGTGTGCTGGAAATATAAAAATAAAAAAACTTTGTACAACTCATCGTTACTAATGATACGCAATATGTACGACAGAGACAAAAAATAACAATTTTAACAATAAAGGAACAAAATGCTTGCGACTTGCGCTGCTGAACTGAGAATAATGCTTGCAGCTTGTGCTACTGAGCTGAGAACCGAGACTTCATATATTTTAACAAATTATGTGTTAAGTTGATAGAAATAAGCACTTGGCGAATTTCGTAGTCAAAAATTCAGAATTATGAAACCAACAATACTTCCTCATGAAATATTGGACTGTCACGGCTCAACTTGAGGTCACAGTTTTCATCCTCTATTAGTTTAGACCAATTACACGCTTCACTTCCTTCACCTCTGTGTGGAAAAATACTAAAGAAAAAAATTTTCTAACTTTTTTTAAGTAACTTTATTAGCAATTTTAAGTAACTTTTAAGAAATGTTTTCGCCAAAATAAATTTGCATATTGGTGAATTGAATTCTGATAACTTGCTCTAGAAAATCAACAAGAATTATGTGGATATTATTCCTATATTTCCCGTAACAAAGGAATTAGCAGCCTAAATTAGCTTAACTCTCTTAGCTATGTATTTGAAATGGACAACGATCTAGTTTCTGTTGTGAAATTTTCTACGACTTAAAATAAATGTATAGTTTGCTATGATTTTGTCTGTAAAATACAAATAGAAAAGTAAGGAAGAGAAAGAGAAAAAGAGTGACAGTGAGAATTTTAGAATCAAAAATTTTCACCATATCTAAAACAACCTAAGCATGTAATTTTTGCTAGCGGTTAATTAACATTGCTACTTCATAATGTAATCTACAAAGTTATAAATAACTTCTTGACCTACTATTTGATTTTTGTATATCTTTCTCTAAGGATTTCCCTTTGTTTTTTTCTTTGCTTTTTTTCTCCTACTTTTTTTACTATTTATTTTTCCTCTTTTCTTAAATATACTTTTACATATGTCCGATATACCACAAATATATAAGAAACAACTTATACCTGCTAGTCTCCCTATATGGTCTGTTCACAAGAATAAATTGCATCACTCAGAGTCATTTCCTAGCCTGAAACCTTCTGTAACACCTAAACCCCCTAACTAAAAAGAGACCGTGACCTACTCATTAATCTTGAAGGTTTCTCTCATGTCTAGTCAGTACTTTTTCAACTGCAACAATCACTTCCTCACTAAGTTTTTTGGTCTCAGTAAAGAATATAATAGCTCTCCATTTCCCCAGAAGCCTACTGATTTCAAATTGTTCCTTACTGTCTCAAAGTTGTGTAGTAATATCAACTGGGTAGTACTTTTTCTGGCAACATTCTCATGCAAAAACTAAGAAGAGTTCGTCATGGCTTCTCATGGTGCAGTGATAAGTACTTAGTTTGTAACAGCGAAAGATCGCTTGTACAGATATGCCAATGCCAAAACAAGTCATTTCCAAGTACTAGAAACAATATCAGAAACACTATATATCACAGACATGAAGGCTTTGATAAAGGAGAAGTAAAATAAAAAATATCCAACATATCATATTCCAATATATAGGAGATATATATTTACCAGCAAGACACACACTAGCCTGATCTTATGTCAGATGATGATAGTGAGTAAGAGCATGACTCATATCAGTTGATTTCTCATGTCTCTTTCACGTTTAGGTTAACTATATTCTTTAATGCCCATATCCTCAAAAACTAAAACCTTGACCTTGCTAGCTGGAAAAGTGGTTTATCTTCTTCAAGGAAGTCATGCAGCGAAGCAACCAAGGTGACATGAGTAAATCGGTTCGAGAGTTAGGTCAAGATCATTCCTCCTCGCCTCTGGAGTTTCTTCCTGGTAAGTGCCACTGCATTGTGTTCCAAACATTCTAGTCACTTGGGGGGCAAGGAAAAAAAAAACGAGACCTCCGTAGAAACCAGTTTCAAGTGAGAACTGTTTAAACCCTATATATGTGCAAACACAAAACATAGTGTGCATGTATGTGATTACCCGATGTTTAGGCATGGAAGTGTGGGCTGTGGTAGAAGGAATGGTGACACAGTAGTAGGGCCATGGTTTTGTTGGTCCCAGAGAGCTTGCTCTGCCGCTGCCTTTTCCTTCTCCTTGATCTACATATATACCAGAAGAAAATGGAGTCTTCAGTTAAGTTCCATTACCAAAGCTTTATAGGGTCTTGAAGTTCAAAAAGATTGTCATATAAGTCTGCACGAAACATCAAAGCATTTTCACCTGCTTTGCTAGGATGTTGTTTTGCTCCTGTATCGCCTTCTCCTGCATAAAAGCCCAAATGTTGATTTGCAGTTCACTTGCTAAACAATCACTAAACTCCATTCTTAATGTGAATCATGGATGCTAAGCTATCTAAGCTATATCTAAAGCTAACATACTTAGAAAAAGATGAAAGAAAAATTTTCACCCTATTACTTGAACAGTGATATTTTATGATACATCTTTTTTATTTAAAATTTTAAATTATAAATTACATTTGAAAATCACACATTTACTTTCCTCTGTCTAGTGATCAGTGACTTGAAATCAATTGAAGTACGATATTCTCACCTTTCTTTGGAGCTCAGAAATTGACTCGTACATCAGTTGGTTCTACAGGAGAGAGCACGAGTTCAATAACTCGAAAAAAAAAACTAGATTTCAATTAAGCATACTCAAGTCTGCCATATACTTACCTTTCTGGATCGAATGTTCTTAAGAGCAACATCAAGTTGTTGCTCCAAGTTTTGAAGTTCTTTCAGACTGAGTGAGTCTAGATCTTCCCCCAAATAATGCCTGTTAAAGTTGGAGAATTTAGGAACTAATCGATCTTAAAAAGTTAGTATGAGTTCTTAGGCAGCACCTGCAGTTTCTTTGAAGAAGTTCAACCTTTGCCTTGAGCCTATTGTACTCCAGAATCCAATTTCCCTGCATGAGGGTTGAACTTGGATATATATGACATGTTCATCACAAGCATTTCCAGTTCTCATAACAATCATAAAACAAGATAAAAGTTGGAGAAAAGTACCTGTGAATCAAGATCATTAGCAACAAGTTGCCTCTCAGCATACGAATATCTTTCATAACGTTCAAGTATCTTTTCCATGCTGTTCAACCATAAATAACCATTAAATTTTCTTTTTTTTAAGATCCCTTTTAGATAAATGGAAACAGAAGTCCAGAAGAACTTTAAACGCTTTTTTTGGTCCATATCTTGGCATGGTATCTTGAACTACTTACATTTCTAAAATAGCTAGTCCTCTAAAAGGTTATAGTGAAGGCCTAGGGCTAACATCTCCAAATGTTTCACCTTGAGAATGTTATTAGAATTTTTAATATGGGTAGAATGTAGAGCTCATTAATAAGAATTAGACTTGGGTCAACCATTGTTAAAATGACTAGAACTAGTTGTTTAGGTAGTTGATTCTTGCCACTTATAAACTCTTTAACATTTTCATGTTTAGTCAATATGGGATACTATAATACTCTCCCTCGAGTGCAACTGGGACTGGATATTCAGTTGTCACTTGAAATAAACGTAGCGGTAACTGAACCGGACCCCTGGATTGGACATCCAGACGGACAATCGGGAAATCAATAATCTGGACCAAACTTGCTCTGAAACCATATTATAATTTTTAATAAGGGTAGAGTGTAGAGCCCATTCATAAGAATTAGGGTTGAGTTAATTATTGTCAAAATGACTAAAACTAGTCATTTGGATAGTTAACCCTTACTACTTATAAACTTTTTAACATTTTTATGTTTAGTCAATATGAGATACTCTAACAAATGTCTTTCCATCTTTTCAGAATCTTGGGATTTTTTTTAATTTCCTTTTAAACATTTATTTGAGAATTCAACAATTAATAATATAGGAAGTAGTCTAACTTTGAATATGATTTATTAATATAGATTCAATATATTAAGAATGTGTAATTCGTTAATCTAATTAAGTTTATTGTCTCTTAATGATAAAAAAATCTACTAGTTATGAAATTGTGTATATTCAATATATCAAACAATATCATAAATCTAGATATTACTATATTATATGTGATTGCTGCGTAATATCTTTCAAGAGGCTGACATATTAGTATAAGAGCTTAGGTCTCTCAATCTTGACTATGGGTATTTTTATGATTTTAATTTTTTATAACTATTAATGAAGCTATTTGTATTATAAGAAATAGTATTTATGGTTGGCTCTATGGAGGAGGTGAGAATGGGGAGAAAAACTGCACAAAGAAAGAAGAGAGAGTCGAAAACAAGAAAAGACTTCTTCAAATAGTAAGATTTGTGAAAGCAGTGTTGTGAAAATGATACACTAAAATGTCACAATAGTTAAATTCAATATTAGGTATTATTTATGATAAGTGTTGATTTTGGAAACAAGTTTTGATGAAGTTATCAATGCCTTGGATGAAATGAAAGCAAAATTACAGTAACAAGACTCTTTAAGTGATTATGTTATCAAACAATTCAAGGAACTCCAATCTTCTTATGACAACTTGAGAAGAAATAAATCTAGATTTAACCTCTCAAAAGTTTTGAAGTCATTAATCTAAGTTCAATGACTAATAATAATATGTAATTCATCAATCATGAAGTTTTCTATATATATATATATATATATATATAATGTATTTATGACTATGTATATGTGATTGTTAATATATTAATGATTTTTTAAAGAAAAATAGTTAATAAATATGTTTATTTCCTCTTCCTTATAAGTGCGTTTGATTTGGCTTAGCTTATTAGGCAACTATAAAATCTAGGTTTTATTTTTGAGAAAAATATAGGTACACCCTGTTCAGCTTTTGGGTCTGGGTACCTATCATTTACTTCCTGGTTCCTTGTAATAATTGAATTATGACATTATAAACTTCATTCTATGTGAATAAATATTCTATTTGGTCAACATAAACTAATCCATATATAATATAATACAATAACAATAACATTCCGAGTCCGGGAAGGTCCAATAATATACAACTTTACTCTAAATTAATAAAGAGGTTGTTTTTGAAAATTCATATATAAGATAATAATTATCGCTAAATTCTGCTTTACCTATTCCACTTCTAATGTCTACATAACTGCATTGCCAAGAACATGGAGAGTATTGGAGACCATATAAACACATAATTCCAAGCTAGCTCATGCAACTTATTGAAGACCAAATTTCATCTTTTTAGTACATGAACAAGGACTCTTCTATAATATGTGTTCAACCATTTCTTAATTTGCCAAAAGTATAAGGTAATTATAGGTTTACATGGGAAAAACCATTAAAGGACTCTCAAAATCATATCGTTTAAGTATTACTATAATCTTTTTTCTGACAATTATTCTATGAAAATATTGATCCATGGAATAATTATTAGTAAAACAACTCACACTTTAGATCTCACAACATTACTTACATTTGTTTACTCATCTAATATGGATCTTTATGGTAATTAATACTTTTCCTATATACACAACTCCTATTCCTGAGATTAAATTTAGACTTTTATAATTCGAACTTATGATAGACACTGGGATTTTGTCTATAATTTTATGTTGACAAACAGAGTGAGTTTTCTTGTTAAAAATTAGAGGAACCAAAAGACTTCAAGAAGCAAAACACAATTAGGGACTGTTCACGTACCAAAGGAAGACCTGTTAAAAGTATTATAATAAGTTGAATGACGGATTGAGTACATACATACCTTCTGCAAGAACTTGAGAATGCACCATTAATGTGGAAAAATAGTAGGGCAAAAGAAGACAAAGTTTACACCAAATCACACTCTACAACCACCATGAACATTTGTCATTTTAACCATGTCTTCTAGTTCACATCACATGTATACTCGTACAAAACATAAAACCAAATGTCTACAATAGTCAAGTGTATGTTAACCTATAGGATATGCAAACACTCTCAACATTTTCTGTCAATCAACCTTATTCTAGGAAGTTACACCAACGTAGTACCTGCGAGTGTACCAAAGGTCAAGAGGTTGTCATCATTTTGATTTTAGTCAGAATTTGAACAGGACCAACAATCTAAAACGAAGTCTATCCTCTCACGTAGGGTCAATATCTGTAGGGAAAAGACTTGTAGCGAAGTTTTATGAATGTTGTAGTGTGTTATGTTACTCTCTTTTTCATGAATACTGTACGTTTGCAACAGCTAAGTCTGCATGAAACTGCTCAATTGTATGTATAGAGATTGAACCACTTTCTCTGTGAAAACGAAAACCCTTATTTTTATGTCCATGAGATGGATAAGAGATCTTTTTGTAGAGTCCCAAAAACATTTAAGGATGTCTTAACGTTGACGAAACATACGGATCATGCGTGTTTCTGGGACGAGAAAACATCAGAAAATTTATCAGGAGAAATAAGGTTTTAATTGTGTTATAAATTGAAAGAAAGTGAACTTGAGAAGAAACAAAGAAGAAAACCCCATAAGAGAAGAACCGATACGAAGATGTAGATTATGTAAATGAAAGAACTGAGACAGTACCAAGAATCAGTGGAGTACTCAAAGAGCTTCCCTTTGTGAGAGAAGACAATCAAAGCGACCTCAGCATCACACAAGACAGAGATCTCATGAGCTTTCTTCAACAAACCAGCTCTCCTTTTGGAGAATGTAACCTGACGATTGATCTTGTTCTCTATGCGCTTCAACTGAACTCTTCCTCTTCCCATATCTATCTATCTAATCTCTTTCTTTTCTCAGCACACAAATCTTTGTTTCCTCTAAATAACCCCAACAAAACAGAACCCAATAAGAAAAGAAAACAATAAACAAACACCAAACCTGAAAAGGGTTTTGCTCTCCCTTGCTAAATGTGAAGTTTTATCCCAAGAAAGCATGCACATATAAAGCAAAGGGAAGTAAGGGAAGAGAAGATGGTGAATAGTGGTTTAATAGGGAAAAAAACAAATCATGGGCAAAACCAGGGTTAGTTTTCTGAGGTTGTGCTGTCGAGTTCCCATTGGCTGGGTGTTGTACTGTCTAATCGTTAGTGTCACCACATTGTACGGTGTCCCTGTGTAAGAACCACAATTTTTGTTTTAGGGTTATTTAGACAGTCTACCTCAAAATTTTCAATGACACGATTTAATTATTTTATAATTTTTTCAACATTTATTATCACCTCTTTTTATTTATCTATACTTCTAAAATCATGTCATATTAAAAGTTTAATAATTTTAATAGCATGTTAATTTAAGTAATTAATAAAATAATATATTCAAAAGTTTTAACCTTCAATTTTTAATATTTTAAATTTAATAACTAATTTTTTAAGACTCATATAACTCAAATTAAAACATTATTTTTGTTTATATAATTAAAATATAAATATAATATGTTTAAAAAGTAATCTTTTAATTTAATTTGTATGAATTTGAAAAAATTAATTATTAAATTAAAATTTTAAAAAATTGATACTAAATTAAAAATTTGCTAAAAATTTAAGAGTGTTTAATTTATTATCTCAATATAAAATATAAAAATTGATGATATTTAAATAATGAAATTAAATTAAATTAAAATTATGAAAACTTAGATTAAAAAATCAAACCAGCCATGTGAGTATTAATGTAGTTTAATCTTTTCTGTCTTCTTGTATAAGAGAGGGAGAGCATTGGATGGTCTCTGCGACTTTGATTACTGTATTGACGGCGGAGATTAATATAGTTCTTATATTAATTGCAAATATTTAAAGTTTTTAAATAAATTATCCAAAGTATTTTCCAAAATAAATTAATTAACAGCAGAAAAATATCTATCTATATTTATATTTAAATTTTGGTATTAAAAATATTTGTATTTTAATTTTTAATAGAAAATAAAATATTTTTGATGATTCAAAATAAAAATATAAAACATTGTATTTATCATATGTTTTAGAAATCAGTTTTTAGTTACTTTTTTTATTCATAAATAGGGTAACAAGCAAAATACACTCTTCCAATATTATTTTCCAATATAAACTATTTATATTTATTTTTTCTATCTCTTGAACATATCTTTTATTAAATAAAAAAGAATATCAAACAATTTAAACAATAAATAAATATGCCAAACAACTGAAAAAAAAGTATGCTTTAATAGTTATAATTCAATAGTTTTACTTTAGTACTTTTCATTATTTATAATGTAATAATGGGATATATTCACTCCTTCTTCCTAGATTTATTTAGCTTCATATTAAACAAATTCAATATTGATAACAAAGAGTGTTAATTATTTCTATAGATCAAAATTAGAATCCTTCATCCCGTACTTATCTTTTACTTATAACGTGATATTGAAATGATAATTCAAAAACAACATCTTTATTAATTAAGGATAAGACTAGACTGCATACTATTAGATTTTTTCAGGCTCCTTGTATCAATAAAATTTTTATTAAGTTATTATTGATGTTGTTGTACAAACTAAACAAATTTAATAGACATAAATAAGATAATTTATATGGAACCCTTTTGTAAATTGGATTTTTTGACTTTAATTTCTTAATTTTAACTTTTTTATTTTTATTTTCTTATCACTCATATAATATTCCTTTAAAATATTTTTAGGTATTACATAGTATAACAGTTGTCTTGGTTAAATTATTGAAAAACAAGTAATACCACGTCGTTTGATCATTTTCTCTTAGAAATGAGTAATATATAAACATAAATTTAGATAATTAAATAATAATTTAAAATTTTTAAGATTAAAATATTTATAAAAATTAAAATTGCCTATAGCTGTAGGTAGTTAATCAGAACAGTAAAAGCGTGAAAAGTACTGTAAAAAAAAAGCAATAGCTCTTTTTTGGACAGTCTATCACACATCTAGGGTTAAAAGGTTTCTAATCCAACAAATCACCAAATCAAATGTCAAATCTTCTCTTGTCTGAATACTACGGTGTCGAATGCCCATTGGTTAGTCACTTATTCTTCGGCTGTAAATCTGAATTGAATTTAATAAAAAATGATTATTATCGATAATAAAATATAATTTCTATCTTAATATTTAATTTTCAATAATAAAAATATATATTTATCTTAATGTGTAGTTGTTATTAATAATAAAATATAGTCATATTTATATTAACAATTTAAACAGAATACAAAAATTTGACGCTTTTTAATTTTAATTTTAACATATTTTTAAGCATTCTTTGTAAAAAATATAACTATTATTTACTATATGAATTTAAATATTATATTATTAATAATAAAAAAGAGATAATGATGGTGAAGAAGAGATAGTATGAGAGGAAAAATAAAGAGAGGAAGAAGAAGGTAGCACTGATGGGTGGGGTGGGGTGGGTTTTTAAAAATTTTTCATTTTTCACAAAAATGCTGCTAGTTTTTTAAACATTTTTGATATATCGGCCGGTATTCCATATGCTGGTGGTATTGGCCAGTACCAGGCGAAATAGATCGATACAGGTCAGTATTTGGACCTGGTATTAAAACATCCCATTTTGTTCTGTTTTTTAACCGGTATGGTACGTACTCCTCGTACAGTACGAGATTTATCACATTGAAATAATGATCAAATTTTATTTTTCACATAAAAAAATAATAACCAATTTTTATGAATAAAATTTCAATTTTCTTTTCAATTTTTTTAGACACTTTAAAAATCAGACTAAAACTTAAATCGATAATATAAGAAGTTTAAAGTCTAAAGATTCAACTGATATTAGGTTACCATAAAATTGATGTACAATAAAAATTGAACAAAATTAAATATTTTGAAATAAGATTGAAGGAGAAGATTATTTTTACTTATCGAAAAAGTTGAAGTTTAATTAAAAATATTACTAAATAAAAGCCAACAGATTTATTATGGTTTATAAAAATTAGTTAGTTTACATAAATGGACTAATTAATTAATTAGTTAGTCAGTTTTAAACTAATTGATTTTTATAAATGAGAATAAACCAAATGATTTTTATTTAACAGAAGGAATGAATAAGTTGATTTTTAATAAAAAGAATTATTGAGGTAAGTCTCTTGTTTACTTGATTTCTTCCTTGTTTGAGTATTTTTTATATTTATTTTATCATTTATTGTATTACTTATTTTATATTTTATTTTATTATTATTATTTTTGTCTATTTTTTAATTTTATTTCTAATTAGTATTATCTTATTATTTTAATATATGTGCATTTTTATTTTTTATACGAGTCTATTAGAAAAATCTCTCTCCCAGTAAAAAGTAAGACTATATAATATTGAACCTCTCCATACCCCGCATTTTACCGAAATTTTTACTAAATTGTTGTTGTATACTTTAACATAACTCTTGCCATTTTATAGTTTGCCTTTTTTTCTTTTACTTGTATTTTACTTTTTATAAATATTCATATTAATTAAAATTTTATATTAAAGTATGCACTATGCAAAAAAAATAAAATTGTCTAACATTTTTCAAAACGCTTTCATTACATTTTTTTTCATCTAATATTTCTAGCTACTTTTGTACTAATTAGATGGTAGGAAAAGAATCATATAGTCAAGCAAATCAAAGTCATTGATTTGATTAGCATTGGACTAATCTCATTGGAAAACCTAGCCAACCACAAAGTGTAAAACATGCTTGGTCGTTGTCTTCAAATTGGTGGACAAGAAGAAATGGAGGCATAACTTCCACCTAAAAATAACACAAGTTCCGGGAATAATTCAATCCATAGGTATAAGCATATATCTAAGAAATTTTTATTTTTCACATAAAAAAATAATAACCAATTTTTATGAATAAAATTTCAGTTTTCTTTTCAATTTTTTAGACACTTTAAAAATCAAACTAAAACTTAAATCGATAATATAAGAAATTTAAAGTCCAAAGATTCAACTGATATTAGGTTATCATAAAATTGATGTACAATAAAAATTGAACAAAATTAAATATTTTGAAATAAGATTGAAGGAGAAGATTATTGTTATTTATCGAAAAAGTTGAAGTTTAATTAAAAATATTATTAAATAAAAGCCAACAGAATTATTGTGGTTTATAAAAATTAGTTAGTTTACATAAATTGGCTAGCTAATTAACAATTTTCATAAACTAATAAATTTTTATAAATAAGACTAAACCAAATAATTTTTATTTAACGGAAGGAAGGAATGAATCAATTGATTTTTAATAACAAGAATTATTAAGGCAGGTCTCTTGTTACTTATTTTCTTCTTTGTTTGTGTATTTTTATATTTATTTTTATTATTTATTGTATTAATTATTTTATATTTATATTTTGTTATTATTATTATTTCTCTATTTTTAAATTTTATTTCTAATTAGTATTATCTTATTATTTTAATATATTTGCATTATTTTTTATGCAAGTCTATTGGAAAAATCTCGCTCTCAGTTAAAAGTAAGACTATATAATACTGATCCTTCCCATACCCCACATTTCAATGAGATTTTTACTAAATTGTTGTTGTATACTTTAACATAACTCTCGCCATTTTATAGTTTGCCTTTTTTTCTTTTACTTGTATTTTACTTTTTATAAATATTCATATTAATTAAAATTTTATATTAAAGTATGCACTATGCAAAAAAAATAAAATTGTCTAACATTTTTCAAAACGCTTTCATTACATTTTTTTTCATCTAATATTTCTAGCTACTTTTGTACTAATTAGATGGTAGGAAAAGAATCATATAGTCAAGCAAATCAAAGTCATTGATTTGATTAGCATTGGACTAATCTCATTGGAAAACCTAGCCAACCACAAAGTGTAAAACATGCTTGGTCGTTGTCTTCAAATTGGTGGACAAGAAGAAATGGAGGCATAACTTCCACCTAAAAATAACACAAGTTCCGGGAATAATTCAATCCATAGGTATAAGCATATATCTAAGATGGCTATGTGGTGTGTGACAAAGTAAAATAGGATACACCATCCCTATGGAATGAGTTCCAATTCATTAATTAGGCAACTTTATGCCAAGATATCACATACCCAAAAAAAAACAATAATAAAATATATTTAGTTAATTAGTTAAATGACTTATTTAAATATGTGAATTTGGAAATTTATATAATATATTTTTTCAAAAAATGTATAATGGGTTTTTCTCATTATTAAAAATAAAAGTATATATATGAAGGCAGCATTTACAACTTCAAACTCTTAACACAAATCAATAATAACATATTAGCATCAACAAGCGCTTGTAATGTTAAATGAGAATTAACTAAGGTCGAAAGTCTAAGGTGATGCAATTAATTAGAATGAGCTAAGTAAGTAATTGCATTTCCATTTGAGGCTATACAAAGTTTCACATCTCTTGTGACAATACAACAAAAATGGGGAAACCGAGAGAATCTAGAGCTCGTGGTGGTGGGAAACGGAGGTTGAGATGTATGGAACCCCAATAATTCTCAGCTAATTTATCATGCACGTGTGGCTTGTCCCGTGTCAAAACTTCAAAAGCTAGAAAGACATGATTCATACATATATCTATATTAGCAATATTTATTATTTATAATCTCTATTTTATTCATATTTTTATTATATATATACACTAAATAAGAGTAAAATTGTGTACTGCTGAACCTTTGTAGAACTCATGTATCAGTTCGGCTCTCACCTAATTTTGTTGTGAAAAAATGACATTGTTGTGTTTGAACAAAAAATTTTAATGAACTTAATTATTAGTAAATTAATATTCTATTTTATATTTGAGGCTACCCACTTAAATTCTATCATTAAAGTTTGTCACAATAAAATTCAAATTTAATGCATCTATTATTTATAGCTGGAAGGGGTTAACTAATGTGATAAAAGGATGTTAACTCTTGGTTTTTAATTACTTAATTAGTATTAATAGATATAAATATATCAGTAAAATAAAAACTTATATATAAAAATTGGAGAAAAAAAATGAAAACATTTGCAAATATTAGTTTAGAAATCAAATTAATCAAATGTTGATATCATATTCGTTAATTTTAAAAGAATAATCGTAAACTTATTAGAAATGTCATATTTAAGAGACAATAAATTTAAAAGTGTCTAATTTTTTAAGATTTTTTCAATTTAGTGTCAAAATTTTTAAACATTTTATCAATTTAGTAATTAACTTTTTAAAAATTGTATAAATGACGTATCCACTAAATGCTACAAGGATATCTATCTATTAGTTACATCAGCAAAATTATCGATTTGAGTTGACTTGTATGAATTTTGAAATATTAGTCACTAAATTGAAAATTTTAAAAGTTTGACACTAAATTGAAAAAAATTTAAAAAATTAGAAGCTTTTAAATATGATATCTCTCGTGCTTAACTTGGAATTTTAAAATGTTAGGTATAAGTCATTTTTTTTATACAAACTACTTTTATCTTATATCCATTTATAATAATGAGACAACTCATATATTTTCAACAGTCTCCATCGACTTATGTATCATGAAATTAAAACCCTTTGTGGCCGCCTTAATTGACAATACAGAATGGCATTTCCCTCTCTTACAACTTGTGGACGACCATAATTGAAAATAAAGTCCTAACTCTATGTAGAGGAACAGGGGATAGGGGCATTGTATAGGCAAGCACATGTGCATGGTCCATTCACTTAAGGTCCCAATCAACAATGTCACACCACAACATGTGTTTCACTTTCCATTATATGTATCCACAATTAAGGAAAATGAACAGAAGTATTATCTTAAGCAATGATTAAGGTCTATGCATGCATGAATCTTCACCTTTGATTAGCCTTTCATAAAAACACCTAATCATAAATTTTTACATATGATTCTTAATTAGGACACTTGCAATGCAAATGGTAATGGGTGAGTAGTCAAAAAGAGTAGGAGCAAATGAAAGGGATAGCTGAAGAAAGAAAGGTGGTGGTTGTGGGTCAAGACTCATCAAAAGATTGTAATGTGACATTCACTTGTAAAAAGTACTTCTTATTGTGTGTTTTTGTTGAAGAATCTATTATATGATTGAAGTTACCAATTTTTTATTATTTTAAAAATATATTTATCACACTAATGATAAATTTAAATTTAGAATAAGAGATACTGAGATTTTTTAATGATTTAAGTAATTCCAATTTTCTAAAAAAAGTAATAGTGAAATATACTTTATATAAACAATAGATGCCCATCATTAAAATGTTGCTAACATGAAAATGCAATTTTGTTCTTAAATCTGACTTAAACTAATAATTTAACATAATTATAATAAATTATTAATTTTGATCAGTTTTAATTAGTTTAAATCAAGTTTAAGAATTGAATTAGTTTTTCACACAAAGAATATTTGATTAGTTTATGCGTGATATTCCTATCATATGTGTTTCGCCATTATTTTGTAATGGAAGTGTAAGAACAATTTTTCACAAAATTAAACTAAATTACAAGGAGTTTTTCAATAATGTTAAAAATTATTTAAATTACAAGATAACTCGTTTCTTTCATTTTTAAATATATTCTAATCAATTATATTAATATAAGTCTCCTAATTAAGGTTATCTATATCTTACAAATTGGGTTTAAATCCTAATGCTCAATCTGAAGTGAGAATATGAAAATACTAATTACACTTTGAATGAGACTGATTCCTCTTTTTGGGAGGAAAGGCTACCTAAATTGTCGCTGAAGCAATGCTTACTTTTTTCAGAAGTAACTTTAATTAAATTGCATTTCCCGAAAAAAAAAAAAAAAAGAGCAACCAGAAAAGGCCTACATGGTTGGGGTATATCTTTTATAATGATGGGAAGTCATAAAGTCGTCCAAGAAGGCGGTCGTGGGACACAACTTTGTGCTTGACGTATACCTGAATGGAGCACTTATTTTGGTAGCTATTGGGCAGTTTTTACATGGTCTTTTAAGAAATCATGTACCTTCTTTTTCTTTTTTACGACGGGCAGTAAGAAACCGTATATTTCTTGTTTGATTGAGGGGTTAGTAATAGAATAGAATAGAATGGAACACATTTTTATCTGTTGATTGAAGGTTTTTATAATAGATTGAAACAAAATAGGATGGAAGCAGAAGTTTTCATTTTACGTTCTATTATATCCTAAACATTGAAAATAAGAAACCTCTAATTTATGAAGTTTAGGATGGAACATAAATTAATAAATACATACTGTCTAATATACCCTCAATAAATTTTCTTAATACAAATTATTTCTTCTAACCGCAACTTCTTTTTTCTCAAACTCATTTGTTACGGTCTACAAGTTTATCACCCTTAATAATAATTTTATATTATTAATAAAAATTGTATATAATTAATAAAAATAAAAAATTAATAAAATTTTTATTAATGAAAATAGAA
>JANIIA010000001.1:1713678-1729805 GCA_027478495.1 Erythroxylum alaternifolium
TTATAAATAATAAAATATTAAATTAAAATAAAAAATATAAATAAAATAAATTTAATAAATAAAATATTTCATAAAAATATATTATTGGTGTGGTGCAAGTATCATAAAGCATTAATCCATTCAAAATAATAGTCTAAAGAAAATAACATTTATTAGTTGAGGATAATGGAAAATAATAAGTATCAGAAAGTTATTAATGAAAAGTAGAAGTACTTTCTTACTACAACCTTCTTTCTACTTATTTATTTCTGCGGTAGTACTGTACTTTCTTCCAACTTCTGGTTGTTTGCCCGCAAATCTAAACATGTGACTACGTTTAGAAACTACAGTGGATAAGTACTTATTCCCACCATACCGCAGATCCAAACGCAGCCTAAGTTATTTTTAAAAATTCTATTTTTAAAAATTTTGAAAATAATCAATTGTTTAGAAAATTCTCTCTCCTAAATTTCTATCACAAAATAATAATAAATCACATATAATATAAACATCATATTTTAACTAATCAAATGTTACGAGGTGATAAGTCCATCAATCTCTTAAATTCGATTTGAACTAATCATACTCAATTTAAACTAATAATTTAATATAATTATAATAAATTATTATTTTAGGTGAAATTTAATTAAAAAATTTGAGCTGCACTTTCTTTTTTCTTTTTTGTTGACATAAGAAAATTATTAATTAATATTTTTTGAATATATCTAGTTAAAATTTATATTTTAAATGTGCACTTATGTAAATCCATAATTATATATGAATATTATAGAATGAGGGTATATTGTTAGAAATCAAACTCTAGGGTCCAGACTCCTACCCTAAGAACTCATACAAGAAATAAATTTTAGAGATCCCTTTTAGTACCGCTTGTTATAAACCTCGTTAGACTCCCACAAAGTGAAAAGCTTTTAGCATTGGACACGTTGACTTTTTTCTAGTACTATCATCATCGTTATCAACACTAGTTAAAGTCTTATTGTTGTACGAAATCTAAAGAGATTTAATAATATGACACCTTTCTCTACACAGTAGAGAAGCTATTTCTAGTACTGCACAGCCATAATTTGTATAAAACCATAAAATAACAAGCAATTACTAAATTTAGATAAATTAACTAAAGAATTTTTCTAAGAATAAATCAAAAGACTGGCAAGATTGATAATAAATTTCTAAAACTAAAAACAGTCGTTTATCTCATATAAATTTGTCACATACGTAATTTAGAATTATTATCATCACAGCTTAATTTGTTACACACAGCTTATCAACCATACAATGTCTGTAATTTTCATGTTAAGACCAGCCTGAATAACATATACAACTTCCATAGCTAGCTAGTACAGTGTCTTAATTATTTCTTTGGTCTGTGTATGTGTATAGTTCTGAGAATTTAAGCATCCATCCTGGAACGAACCCATTGACGTTCTGGGTTGCAGTAGAAGCAGTTCCTTGATCTGATCCCACCGAACTGAGACTGTAAATGAAAGCAAAATCCAGACAAGTTTATAACTTTTCTTGTTAATGAATGAACTAAGATCATAAAATAGAGTTCCTTGATGGTATAGTTCAAAATTATGATCGTCATATACCCTATCTGCAAACTGTTCTTGCAGTGTAAAGGCTCCAAAGTTATTGAATTTGCAGGCTCACGACTGTATCCATTACTTTGTTCCCCAGGTTTCCATGCTGCAGGGACTGCTGCTTCAATTTCCTCCAGCTGCCATCGTCGAGAACCATTAATGCGTCGCACAGACGAGACAAATGTATCAGGGTAATAATGATTTCTGATAATACTGCAATGGATGAGACTTCCATATATTTTAAGAAACCTTTCAAGTTCTGTCAGTCTTGCCCACGAAGAAATTCATTAAATCTGGTTAAACTTATGATATTTTGATATGTTATAAATCATTTCTGAGTCTACCATTTTCTGATCAAGAAATTCAAAAACAAAATCTAAGCACTAATAGAAAGAATTTCATGTCAATTTGGTTTGGTTTCATCCTTTTAAGAATTTCATCCAAGTACTAACATCCATATGTGGGTATGTCGGAAACAACCTCTTTATCATATAAAATAAAGCTACATACTATTGGATCCTCGCAACTCCAGATTTTAGGCATATGCTAGCCCATAATTTGGTATATGACAAGTTTTGGTAAATGCAACTCCAATTTGTAAAAATAAATATATTGATTTTTTGAGTAATCAATGTCTATTTACAAATATTAAAGATTCTTAATTGTTAGTACATTTTAATTATCTCAAAGTTTATGGAAAATAAGTATTATCTATCTAATTTTATAATTAATCATTAATAGAAATGGTGAAACAAATTATTTTAGTGATAATTTGTAACCAATAATTGAAATTCTGAAAGAAATGACAAATGTCCAAGAAGACATGAAAAAAGGAGAAGGGATATATTAGAGTATAACAGTTAAACCAATGAAGAGCAAAGTGTCTAAATTTGTTAATTACTATTTTTTTAAAAAATTTGTACCTTCATCCTTAAAGCATTGTTGGATTCCAGTAGCAATTCCACCTGCAAAGCATAGAATTCCAGGAATAAAATTTTGACTGACCTGGAGCAATCACAAGTCACAAAACATTTATGTTCAAGGAATATATACCTTTCTTTTATGTTCAGAAAGTTGATCAAGCATGAACTTGGCCTGGAAAATCATGGGAGTTGCAAAGTAAAGATAATCTCAGAGAGTTATTAAAAGGACTATTTTTATTTTATGCAATTTAAATATTTGTGATGAATTTCTTTATTCATGGACTATTTTTATTAATAAGATCATTTAAAGTAAAACAAAAGCAAGGTTGTGATTAGTTTAATTATGAGATATATAGATGATATAATATAATTACATGGCTAAAGTCTAAAAACCATAATCTATATTATGATTTTGGTAAACAATAAATAAGGAAATTGATGCTTTAATGTAATATTAGTTACATCATATATCTCATTAAATGGCTTCACCCCATGAAATGTATTAACCAAATCCACTAGTTTAACTATCTCTTTAATAAGAATCTAATTACATTTTGTTGATTTCTAATTCATCCATGTAGTTATAGTCATAATATTAAGTAAAGTAAGGTAAATGGATTAACATGATAAGGAATCTAAACCTTTGTTGATAAGCAGCAAGTTACTCTCCCCTAAGCCAATCATCTCAATTTTCCAAACAAGAGGCAAAGTAAATTTGTTCATTCTCATAAAGAAGAAGAAAAACACTTTGGTTGTCACTTGTCAATGTTGAAGCAGGATAGAATCACAGAAGTTCAGAAGGTGCTCATGTTTTATTTACAATACAGAATGAACAGCCTAAACAGAAATTGAACATGTCCTACTGTCAAATTTAAGAGGCAAAAAACCCTAAAAGTTTCACGGAAAATATGTTCAGAACATTCATATATACAATAGTGTTTTTTTAATATATTTAAAATTAAATGATATATAAAAGTGAAACACACGAACTTTTTTATAATTTAACTTACTTTAAAAATATTTATTATCTTAAATTATTTTTAAAAATACTTTTATATTAAAAATACAAAAAAAGAACACTTTTTATTGGGTTCATATCAATATATGATAAAGAGTTTATAGGACTATTCTGAATTGACTTTAATAAGGATTAACTATTTCTTATATTACAAAGTGTTTTAAAAACAACTTTGTATAATAAAAATATTTTTTAAAATGAGTAAAACTACAAGTAAATTTATATTATTCACCAAATATATATGGTATTAACTTATATCATCTGTATCAGGATTTAAACCTGATAGAAGTAATGTTACCACCTGAACCTTAATAGCTTTTCCACAGAGTGTGAACTATCATATTGTCCTTTTCAGAAGCAACCATGAACAGCATTTATTCCATGTTCTATCATGTGGAGTAATTCCAACTGAAAATAAAATAAAAAATTACTAAGTTGAAGTAGTAACTTAGAGCTTTTAAGTACCTTCTTCAACCTGATTCTCTTCAAGGACATGTCAAGCTGCTGCTCAAGTTGATCAAGTTCCTGTGTGCCCAAATCTCTCAAATCCTCCCCGAGAATATTCCTATACGATTTCAGTTAAAAGTTGGATTAATTTGTTGAACAAGCTCAGCAAGTGAGTGATAATATTATAGATTAACTTAAATATTTGATGGTGCAAGTGAAAACTCATTACAAATCCTATCAAAGATGATTAAGATTTACCTCTGCGAACGTTGCAGAACCTCAGCTCTGGATTTTAGCTGCAAATATTCCTCGTAGTTTTTCTGGAAGAGCACATGAATTTTATTCCTCCAACAATGCATTATATATTAAGCAAAAACATAATTTTTACTAACAACAATCTACTGCAAGAGGACTCGAAATGATTGAAAAGCCCTTTTTCCTTCTACTAGAGTATAAATAAGTGAAGTTTTACAATTCCAATATACTAAAAAAAATTCACCTTGCCGGGTTGGTTCTGCTGCATGAGCAATGCAAGTTAAAGAATATACATTACAGACGTGAATAAGCTTCAAAAATTCTTATGGTTCAGGTCAAATTAAGATATAAACCTGTGTGTCATTTCCATGTTGGTTTGCTTCCAAGGCTCCATAACTGTGTATTTGGTACCTCTGGATTGTCTTGAGCATGCTGTGTTATATTCAAGCAAGATATAGCAAAGTGTAAAGACGTCAAATTCACACAGAGAAAAAGCTTTCCTACCATTAGGTCAACAGGGGTTTCCTTTTTTAGGGTAATAGAAATGAACAAGGTCTGGTATGAATTGTGTATGATCTATTGGGATGGCCTTGGCTTCACAATACTGTTCAGCACCACAGCAAGCAAATATCAGGGTTCTAATTACGAATTGCGAGTTATGTTACGGTAATGTAAACGTGATTACGATAAATTATGATAACAGTTCTGACCATAATCACAATATTACTTAATATAATCATAATTATAGTTTGCAATTTAAAACCATGGCAAATTGTCTAGCTTTCATGAGAAACTAAATCTGCAATTTCTCTTGTTAAGCTGATGTTTATCTAATGCAAAACACACAATTTGTCTTAAAAATTAGCAGTTACTATCACTTCAAACTGGGACTTTGGTTGTTGTACAATGATAAATTGTGTGAAGACTAGTCAATCCAGGTACTGCCTTATCCTTGAACAGAAAAGCTAGACTTATAGGGGGAAAAAGGGTTCTAATAGTGTTAATTTACACCATCAATCCGATATAGTCACCAAACTGAGTAAACAGATCTATAATTGAATTATAAATTGAATGAAAGTTGGAAATCTCAGCATCTCTAGCACTTGTATATGCAAATTTTGTGGCTATTCAAAACCTATAATGCTCAAGAAAAGAACGACTGTACAGCATCTTGAGGTCTGTATTTATTCAGTTTTTGAGGAAATTTTTGAGGTTAAGAACCATTCTGCTATTGGCCATATTTTAATGTTTTTTGAAGATGAGTCACAGACTCGCAATAGATGGCCTTTGGTCTGACCAATAATCATAAAACTCAGGAAAAGCAAATATCAACAACAACAATCCAGTAAACAAGAAAAATGAACGAACCATCGGCAATTTTCATTTTGATGAAATGGTCAGATCTCCCTGAAATAAACACTTAGATCAACACACAAGATAAAGATATATAGCAAATAAAACAAGAATTTGTGTCAAAGGATGTATCACAACCATATACCTCTCCAGGAGCAACAACCAGATGGAAGAAATTAAGAAAATTCCTGAGGCATAAATCCAATATAAAACATCCAACAACACCAGACAAACCTACCTATACATGCATGTAAAAAATTAGTGAATTGATATGTGACCTAAGGATCTGTAAAAACAAAAAATACCCAAGACCCAGATGAGCTTTTTGAAACAGAAAATCAAACAAGAAGGTAGTGAAGTGAATGAGCTATACCTTGAGCTGCTACAGAATTCATACAGCTTTCCACGATTGGAGAAGATGATAACAGCAACCTCAGCATCGCATAAAACTGAGAGCTCGTAAGCTTTCTTGAACAGCCCATTTCTTCTCTTAGAAAAAGTCACTTGTCGGTTTATGTTGTTGTCTATCCTCTTCAGCTCTACCCTTCCTCTTCCCATGAAATTGTTTTTTCCTTTGTTCAAATATACATATATGTGTATGAAGAAACAGTATGTCAGATACTAAATATAGAAGATTTAATCTTTGTTTTCTCAAGTCTATGCTCCTGCTAGGGCAAGAACAACACTTCTTTGTTCCTTCTCTTTATCTTTTACGGGTAGGTGAAGTCATAGCCATAGGATGTAAGGTTTTGCTACAGTAAGGCAACAACAGTTCTTGTCTTGGAACTAGGAAGTGTATTGCTTGGCTTGTTTTTAGAACTATAGATCCTATACTGTCCTTTTTTATAGTAACGTTACATTTCACTCTTGAGTTTGAAGGCCACCAATTATAGTAATTTTTAATGATTTATGTTTCATACTCTACCAATTTATTTTCTATAAATTCAATTTAAAGTATTTGATAAAACTAGCAGATATATAATTTTGATATATTATTTAGTGTATTTTAAATTAAAAGATTAAAAATGTGTATTAGAGTAGCTTAGATTAGTTAAAAAAAGTTGATCATATGCTATTAGATGTGGTAAGAATTTAAAAGCTTAATTTGTTTGTAATCACTAAAAAAATTAAACATTAGGTTTGAGAAACAATTTATTATTTTATTATTTTATTTTATTTATATATATATATCTGTGTGTGTGTGTAGGGGGGGAGGGTTCTATAGAAACAGTCTTTCTATTTGATAAGGATAAGACTGTATATTACTGAACATCTTTAAACCTCGTGCTCAGCAGCACTTTCACTGGATGTTGTTGTTGTTCTTTAATAAATAGTTTAGACTTTTCCTTTTGTTAAGGATAGATATTAAATTTAACTTCATTTATAACGGAAGAAAATAAGAGAATTAGTTGTTTTTTAAGTAAAACTACATAATTTAAGTCCATTAAAAAAGAAATAAATAACATCTTCTAATTAAAAATTTTAAATCCACAAATTCAAAGTTTTAATGTTGATTTTTCTTTTATATTATATAAACGAGACAAAAGGTTGAATTCATTTTCTTGTCTTAATATATGTAGAAGATTTTTTTCTCTCCCTCTTTTTTGTTGACCATATAAATATATGAGATAATATATTTTACACATAAATTTACGATGAGATTCTTCATAATTTCTGAAAATTTTATAAATTTAATTAAAGGGTTTGTTTAATTCAATAATTAGTAAAATAAATATTTTATATACTATTTAACATTTCAAAAAATTTTAGTTTAAATTATAAAATTAAAACCAGTTCCTATACAATTTAACTTATTCTTATATTATTAATCAATTCTCTTTGATAATAGAATATGGATATAAAAGGTTTTTTGCTACTAATTATCAAAACACTAATGTTTCTTTTAATAAATTAATATTTTAGGGAATTTTGGAACAAAAAAAGCATATAAATTACTTGGGATTTATGTGTAATATGTAGATCATCTTCTTTTTATTGACACTAGCATTTCTCATCATGCTCCATGATCCCTTCTTTGCTTTGCATAGCCATTAAGGTACGAAGTCATTAATTGTTGTCTAGCTAACAAATGGCCATAATGGTCCAATCTTTTTTTTTTAAAGGTCTCAATTATTCTTATTTTTAGTACTTTTCCATATTAAACGATAACTTTTTGAGTTGTTGGTAGGAATTAATGTTTTAAAAATCAGAGTAAAGTTAAATTGATAAGACAAAATATTTAAAGTTTGAAAGGTTCAATTAGTATTAAATTGTTATAAAATCAGCTAAAGATTAAATAAAATTAAAGAATTTGAAATATATTGTTATTACTTATCGAAAAATTTGAAGTTTTATTTAAAAAGATTATTAAATAAATGTTTTATTTAAAATATCTTATTAATTAATAAAAATTGATCGATTAATTAATAAATTAATAAATTTTTAATAACAAGAGTTATCAAAATAAATCAAACCAGAAAGTTGAAAACTAAATCTAAAAATTTAATGGTTTAAGATTTTTAGGACAGTTGAATTTTTTAATCATCTCTAGAAATTTTTTCTTTATGGTAGGAATTTTTGAATGTTAAGTGCCCCTTCCACTATCGAAACCATAAAATAAAAATTAGAATATTTTTTTCAAAAGGGAGAGCCAAATACAATCACAATTTTATTAAATTGATTTTTAAAGGTAAAAATAAACTCTTTTATTAGATCATGTACAATTCCTTAAGTATCATAGTTATTTTGGATGTCATAATTTAAATAAATACATGTGTAAGAGAAATAAAAAATTTGATAATTATTTATTTTACTCATAGATTTATACATGAGATATAAATATAATACGCAATAACAATTTGAAATAATTTCACCTTTCAAACTTAAATTAATTTCAAACATTTTTTATCAAGATATATTTATAATTTATGGGTTAAATATTGAAATATTCGTTCATAAATATGAAAAATAACAACTTTAAGTAATTGATTAATTTCTAACATTTTATTACTCTCTATAAGTAAGTGTATATTTTTATTTAAACATATTCATTTTTACTTTTGCCTTATCTTTATTTTGGATTGCATAGGTCTATCTAAACTAGTCTCTTTATTGAATAAAGGTAAGATTATATACTACTGAAACTCTCCAAACCTTTGTTTTGTAGGACTCTCTCTAAATATTGTTGTTGCTTTGTTGTTGTTATAATTTATGACTTAAATATCTATATATTTTAATATCATATTTCATTAACATCTCTTATATCTAATGTTTTAAAAAACAAACTGAAAGTTAAATTGATAAGACAAGATTTTTATAAGACTATTGTCGTTAGTGAAAGAATTAAGTTGGGTGAGGGTCGCAGAAGTAGGCAAAAGTGTGTCGAATTGCGTTACCAAATTTTAGTGTTTATCTATATTTGCGCATTTAATTTTTTTAGTTTTTGATTGTGCTAGAAACGATTGCGGTAAATCGAAGATTTTGTGAAACTATTACATCCCTACAATTTTTTTCAAGAACTATTAATTTACAAAAATAGGCTAATTAATTAATAAACTAATAAATTTTTAACAATAAAAATTTTTAAAATTTTTTAAAAAATGATCAATTTAATATTTTTATAGTTAATCAATTCCAAACTGGTTGCTTTAATCTCTTATTAAAAATCTTTTTTAGAACTTCGAACTCAAGAAAAGCATTGAGATTTGAGAAGCATCTTTTTATCTTAAACCTCCAAAAAGAAGATTGATATTTATGAAATGATGTGATTGGTGAAATCAAAAGGACGAAAGCAGGCAGTCACTAATCATGTAGACAGCCAGCACCCTACTTCTCACTAGATGTCGAGTCGACATTGGTCAAAGTCTCCATCAATACACGTGTTGAGATGTTGTGGGAAGTCAATCGGACACATGATTCACTCTGGGAGGGGACAGTGAAAAAGGACGTTCTTAGGATAAATCCGTACTCTGGGTTATTTACACGTGTCCAGCCCATGTTCCTCAAAATTTGACCTTTTATTATCTTTATTCCTTATACCTCGCTATGCAACATTAAAGAAAGAGTAAAGTTAACGTTCGGTCACTTTCACTTGAATGGAGATTGGTAGCTTTAAATGAATTCTTTTGTTTACCGAATGAATTATGATTATGTATTTCTAAAATTTTCTTTTAACACATACTTAAATTATACTATTATAATGTTATTTTTAATCTAGAAATAGCTATTCTATTCAAAGTAATTATTTTTATGCTAATTAAAAATAAGAATCGGTATGTTAGATCTTCCTATATCCTTTGTATTAAAAAAATTTCTACTTAATGTTGTTGTTGTTTAATTTTATGACATTTTAATCGTATATACTATATGTTTTGTAAAATGTTGGAACGTAGCAAAAGATAAATATAAAAGACTTTACTTAATTTGGAAGATAGACTAATATATATAATTTACAAGAAAAGGTTAGGAACTAATATTTATACGCTATACTCATTATTAATAATGAACTAAAGATGACAATCTTTAATAATTCTTACGGTTATCATCTCACCTTAACTTATAAATGCTACAAAGGTGACTTTGTTCCTTATTTGATAGAAGGTAAATGAAGCTAAGGTTTTAATCATGACGTTTACAATTTGATCTGAAGATTAAATGTGTTTGATAAAGAGAGCCTTCTTAGCAATCAAGTTTTCAATAAATTAGATTTCAATCTAAATGTATTTGGTGAGTTGATGAAAGACAAGATCAATGGTAAGAAATGCAACACCAAAATTGCCACTTCATAAAGTAGTTTGTACATTAGAAATACCAAGTTCTTCAAGTAAGGAAGTGATCTAACATAGTTCCAACAACGATAATCGCAATGCTTGCTATTTAGACTAAGTACTTGAATGAGCAACAATATGTGTTTTTTTGCCACTTTAAGCGATAAGATTGTAACTCAAAAAATATAATAATTAGAGATAGATCATCGATTATTAGGATAATCAGTCTAATTAATATTACAATTGATATTAAGAATAAGAGAAGTGACTTTAGTTAAGTGAATATCATATGAGGGTGGGGATTTTAGATAATATATAATCTACCAAACATAGACGAGTAAAGCAAAGGTATTGTAAGACTCTAATAGTGGTACGGTATTTTGTGGAATCAATAAGTTAGTGATCTGATTTTTGGAGAAAAGTAAGATAAGTCTAATGGGAGTAGGAACATGTTTAGAGGTGTCTAGGTGTGTTAGGTAAAAGAGGTCTCAAGTATATTTGGTTTGAACGAGGAGAAACTCATCAGGTGTAGCTATGGCTTCAATGCCAAAAAATAACAAATAGGATAAAGATCATTGATAGAAAAAGTAGTGCAAAAATCATGTATTAAAGATGAAATGAAGGTGGGTGAAGAACCTGTAACAAGATGTCGTTCATATAAACTAAGAGAAAGATTGTGGAAGATGATGGTATAGTGTGAACGAAGAGCAAAGTATTAGATTTGAGAAAGGTAAAACTCAAATTTAAGAAGTTTTAAATTTAGACGATAAAACTAGGCACAATAAACTTATTTAAGACCGTAAAAAATTTCTGAAAAACGTCAAGTATTGTATGGATGATGAAGTTCAACAAAACTAAGAGATTGAAGCATAAAACTTAGCTCCTAAAGAAAGATATTACTAACATGAAATTTTGACACATCGATGTTAGCTCTTTGCCACTTGGAGCTATAATATGTTCCAAGGATTTGACTGTTCGTCCATTAAAGCAGTACATGAGTTGGACTCAGAATGTCGATATGAATAATAATAAGTTTAATGACAAGAAAGAAAGTGTGAGTATAGTCAATGCCAAGAACTTAATAATTGTTTGGAGTGCTTACAAATTTAGTGATTCAATAATCATATAATTGGAATAATGTTCATAAATTATTTTTGAGGTTAAAAGGAGAGCCATCCATGCCTTATCTTTGATGAATGATACTTGATTGCAAACAACACAATAAAGGCATCATAGGCATCTAGGTAAGCATTTAACTTAGCATTGCATGTAATATTTAAGTATCTAATTCTCTTTGTTCAAAAGCCACCATCTTCTCTTTTTATTTCATTTTATTTTATTTTTTCTTATTTATAGATATAAATATTTTACTGTAATGAAGTGATTAATTTTACTTATGATTATGATTTTTATACAAACAAAAAGGAAAAGTACTGAAAGACGTGACTAGTACCCACCCAATGCATTTGGGACAATGCACATGCATCGTAGAACTTTAGCTTACAAAATTCCCCAAGTCTTGATCTTTGCCAAAAGGTAGACAAAAGGCATCTAAATCAATCTCCATGCACGTTTACATGTTTTAAAACCTGAATCGGTTTAACCTATTAGAATTTTTAATATGAATAAAGTAAAGAGTTCATTAATAAGAATTGAACTTAATTCAACTATTATTAAAATGACTAGAACTAGTCATTTGGATAGTTGACTCTTACTACTTATAAACCCTTTAACATTTTCATATTTAATCAATATAGGATACTCTAACACCCCCCTCAAGTGCAATTGAGACTGGACATCTAATTGTTACTTGAAATAAACGTAGTGTGCTAACTAGACCGGGCCACCGGGACTGGACATCCAGACGAACAATCAAAAAATTAATAATCTGGACCAAACCTATTTTGATACCATATTAAAATTTTTAATATAGATAGAATGTAGAGCCCATTAATAAGAATTGAGCTTGGGTCAACCATTGCTAAAATGACTATAACTAGTCATTTTGATAGTAAACCCTTATCATTTATAAACCCTTTAATATTTTTATGTTTAGTCAATATGAGATACTCTAACACAACCTGTTTAATAGTTAAGACTTTAAACTGATTAATTTTTTAGTTCGATTTTTAACTTTCCGGTTTGATTTATTTTAATAACCTTTGTTGTTAAAAACTGATCAGTTTATCAATTAATCGATAAATTTCGTACACTAATCAATTTTTATGATCCAAAATAAAATGATTAATTTTTACTTAACAGTTTTTTTAAATTAAACTTTAAATTTTTTTATGAACAAGTATAACCTTCTTCCATTATTTTTCAAAATTTTTAATTTTGGTCAATTTTTAATTGATTTTATGACAGTTTAATACTGATTGAACCTTTTAAATTTTAAACTTCTTGTTTTATCAATTTTACTTTTGGTTCGATTTTCAAAATATTAATTTTTATTATCAAATAAATAATACACTTGAATAAAAAGAAACAAATTAAACTTATGATACTCCTTTGCCACATCCCTTTTTAATAATCATATTAACATTTTCAAGCCATAATTAGTTATATTTCGTGTTTGATAGATTTGAAATTAATTGGAATGCATTTCTTAATTTTTATTTTGCTTTATTTACTATATTGAATTGAATATAAGCAAAAATTATCAAATAATTATTCAATTCCAAAAAGTTTGGATGTAAATATTGTTTTAGAACTAAATTTTGTTCACTAAAATATTGGAACTTGAAATTATAAGTCTAATTCTAATTGCAAAAAGCAAAACATACCATTGCTAATCAAAATGTTGGTTCCGAACTTAAGTAATTATTTTCGATTTGACATTCTCATAAGTGATAATATAATTGCAGATTATCTTACAAATTTAAGGGTTATTATTAAAAATCTTTTTTTTGGGAAAAATTCTCCAACAAAATCAGACAACTATTTTTTTAATTATATCCAGGTTTTATATCTTATACGTTAACGATGATTTGGTTACACTTCTATTTTTCTAGTGTGATTTTTGTTTCTATTTTTAGTTTTTCTTTTAAATAAAAACAAAAAATATTTAATTATTAATGTTAATGTATTTATATTTTTATTATTGATGATAATATATTAGATAAAATTTAAAATAAAATTTTTTAATTAATTAAATTAATTTAAATCTCTTATATAATATTTATTAATAAATTATTAATTTATTTTATTAAATAAATATTTAATTATTAAATAAAAATTTATTTTAAATTTATGTATTATGAAGATATTTTAAATTTAATTATATTTAATAATAATAATTAATTTAATTGAATTTCATAAATTATAAAAATTAAATTGTTCATAACTTTATTAACAATTAATTTTTACAAAGTAAATATATAACATTAAATTAAATTATTTATAATTATGATTAATAATTAATATATTAAATAATATGTATTTGGTTAATAGTAAATTAGTGTATCAAAAAGAAACATTAAATAAGCAAGAACTACTTTTTGTGATTTTCATAAAAATTATAAAAAACTAAAATCAAAACCAAAACTACAAACTAAAAACTCAACTCAGATAAACATAATTTTTTACTAAATTTGAAAACAAAAATAGAAAATTAAAATATAAATAGAGACAAGCATATCCTAAATTTGTACCTTTTGTAATTTAATTAAATTTCCACTTTTCGACCAAAAAAAAGTTATCTCCGATTGGTTTTGTGCTTATTAAACTAGTTTCGTATTGGGTATGATTCATTGTTTGTTGAGAGCTTGCAAGAAACTCCAAAATAAAAGCCCAACTAGGAACCGAGGCGATGAGTGATAATAGCCTCCAAGCAACAGAACAATGCCCCGTGAAGCTATTCGTCGATCACATGGGCTTAACACAATTTGTTCAAACCTGTAAAAGAAGATTCCACCTTCAGCTTCAGGTTTTTTTTTTTTCCCCCTTTCTTTTATTTCCTGAGTCAGGGAAAAGGAATTATAAGGGTGAGCTTGTGGACGAGGATGAGATTTCACCTATTCCACTTGATTGTCATTTATCACTATCACTACTTCAAGCATATAGACATTGCAACCCTCTAAACTTATCGACCCAATTCCTGGAATGTTCTTTTCAAAAAATTTAAACATTATTTTTGAAAAAAATTTAAATTACAAGAGAAATGCAACCTCAAAATATTTTTCCTAACTGCAGATTCCATGATGGTTTTTGCTAAGTTTCGGAGGGAAGTTCAGATAATCACGGTCTCTTGTGCCTCAATCCTGATGAAAAATCATGATGTTGGTGTGTTGCTGCATATAACATCAAACTGTAAGAAAAAGCAAGAGGACACCTATGATTGGGTATCATCTGTCTCCAAAATCAGCACAATTTAGATAAGTTTGAGAGACAAGAGAGGGCATAACCTCCGTATGACATTAAATGAATGTGTTCTACTGTTCAAAATTTGCCAATTCACGTGGCCTCACTGTCCTAGTCCATCAAGTTTGGTAAGGCATCCAAAAGTCGAACCAACCGATATGATTAGGATGTTAGACATTTTTTCCACAAGGATAATTTTGTCATTTTTCTATAAAGTGGACACTTATTAATTGTAATTTTAGCTTTTTAATAAGTTATCAGTTAAGTTATATAATTTGATCTAGATAAAGGTAATAAAGTGATCCAATAAATAATCTAGATTAATAGGTTGAAGTCCTTAGTCTATATCGGCCTTGTGATGGGAAAGTCCGATATATAAGCTATATATATAGGTTAAAGTCTCCTGCAGTTATTCATATCAACCGTAAACATAAGGAATCTCTGGCTCGTTAAGAGCACTTACATTTTAAGAAAATTGTAGAAAGACTTAGCCCGTGTCCCGGTGGTGGATTCCCGTGAAGACGGTGGAAGATTCCGGCTCGTTTTGGCTTCGAAAAACTCGTTTGAACTTTTAGAACCGAAATTAGATACATTCCACATTTCTCTATTTTTTACCCTTTCACGTTTGATTCGTGGTACATAACTAAGGTATCGTTACATATTACATGTGGTATCAGAGCGGTGACGTGATTGGGCGGTTAAAAACGAAGATTTTTCGATTTTTCGATCCATAAGGTTTTCAGAGAGTTAACTTTTGTTTTTCGATTTTTTCTTAGCTTTTATTGCATGAAAATACTATATATCTGTTTATCCTTAAGAAATTAGTTGAAAACAAGCCTGGGAAGTCAAAAAAAGGACCCGCAACTTGTCGAAAATCACCTTTTTTCGACGAGCAGCATCTCATCATCGGGTGCGTGTGGCCAGTAACAGTGACACAGGGGTGGCGATATGCACCCGTTGACACGTTGTGTCATACGGGCCGAACGCATGTTGCACGTCCGTGTCAGTGGGAGCAGAAACGAACCAGAAGTGTCTCTGGTGCGTCGACGCGCGGCTGACATCATATACAATCACTGCTACAGTAACTTAAAAAAACAAAAAAAATTTAGATTTTTTGTAAGAGTGCCCGAGGTGTTTTGAGTCAGTTTCTGAGTCCGATAAATTCATAAAGTAAAATTTTCCACTTTTCTGGGTTTATTACATTAGTAATAAATTAAAGTTTAATTTTAAATAAAGGAATTTAGGTATTCTGAATCCGATTTCAAGTGAATTTTCATGCTTCAGGCATCACATAAGGGAGATACTTTAAGTTTTCGTGTCTCGGGTGTCATATTCAGTGTTCAAGATCGCATGATAGTTAATTGGAAAAGGAATCAAGACATTCTAAAGCCTTTTTTTAGTAAATTTTCGTGCAACGAACTTA
>JANIIA010000001.1:1729905-1742468 GCA_027478495.1 Erythroxylum alaternifolium
TTGAAAAGAAATCAAGACATTCTAAAGCCATTTTTTAGTAAATTAAAGAAATCAAGACATTCTAAAGCCATTTTTTAGTAAATTTTCATGCAACGAACTTACCATAAAAGAGATACATGAGTTTCTTGTGTCTTGGGCGGTTGGATCGATGTCCAGTAATGCACAATAGCCACTCTACTGAGATTTTTCTTTTACGAAAATCTTAAATGAAGTTTTAAGAGAATGTCTTCAGCACGAGTGTGTGACAATGAGACTGTGCATTCAGGTTTTGCATTTATTGAAGTTATATTGTCATATATCATATGCCCATTAAGAACGAGAGGATAACATAAAGATGTATCCCTTGTGTTTGTGGACTTTTTGAGTGCAGATAAGAATGTAGTCACCAAAGTGGTCTTTTAAGTCAGTATTTTGAGTTGTTCTGCTTGTAAGTTGAGGGATGTCTCTGATTTTATGTTTGATTATTCTGCCTAAAGGTGTTGGCCTTACATAACTTTTTGAGATGATCATAAAGGCATTAGATAGAGGAAAGCTATTGCTCTAGTGATCTATTCACCCAAAGGTGGTAGTGTCATGAGAGTTGATGATTTGTATTCTGATCGCTTTTATGTGAAAGTTTAATTGCATATATTAAGTATTCAACCAAAAGTTATTTAATAATGTGTGTGATCAGATTTTCATGAAAGATATCATTTAATAGCTTCGAGTATCGCTGTTATCCTAATTTGTGTTGATATAATCAATGTTATTTTGCAGTCACCTTTTCGGTCAATAAAATAAGTGTCATCATTGAAACCCTGACCGGTTTCAATACAAAGAAGTAGACAGAGAATGTATCGAATGATGGAAATATCTGAGGTTGATATGGCCATACAGAAACATAGGCCATCTCCACTTACATCCATGAGCTTGAAAGCTTATAAAGCAGCCTATGAAGCCTAGGATCGGTCTGACAAATTATGTCTTATAACCATTAAGAGATTCATACCTAACCATTTACTTAGTGGACTTTCGAACATAAACATAGCGAAGTAATTTCTTATAAATATTTCCTAGAGGCACACAGCCTCACCTAGTGTTGAGACAAGTGCCTTGATGAGAGAATTATTCTTCATGAGGTATACAGGAGAATAGGGAGTAAGAAGTACATATCAAGAATGATACATCTTCACAGTATACTGAAGATGCTGCACATTCCTCTTCCTGATGTCTTTATTGTTCATCAGACTCTGAATACACTCACTCCAGAGTTTAGTAATCTGGTGATGACATATTATTCGCAAGATGAGGAATGAGACTTCAATGCTTTGATTGCCCAATGCATTGCTGAAGAGGAGAAATTCAAGCTTGTTACTCATACAGCCCTTAATGCAACTAAAGGGAAGGCAAAGATAAAGCTCACTAAGATTAAAAGTAGAAAGACTGAATCTTCTCCACATACTAATGCTGGTCAATCCAATGCTGGTAAAGGTTTGCATGATATAAAGTAACTAGTAGTATAAGGCCTAAAAAGGAAAGACTGTGACCATCAAATAACTCCTTAGCTTATCAATTTATGAATCTGATTTGCGATAGTCGCATTAAGTATTTAGTGACTATATAGTGGCGTATCTGATCAAGGTACTTCCACGGTGCAGGGTTTCATATCCAGGATAAAGTCAAATAAAGGGAAGGAGAAACTGATGGTTCATTGCAATGAAGAAGTGGAAGTAATATCTATAAGGGATGAATATACTAAACCAAATTGTAAGATTCATTTTGGTTTTTTACACGACACATTTTATATGTGATCTTTGGATCAATTTTGGACAAAGAAGGTTGACGTTCTGTATGTAATGCTTCTGTTATACATTATGTTTAATGCAAAACATAATGATACAACTTTCTTGTCATATAGTTTGTATAGAATGTGTCTTATCCTGAATTAGATATATGGTTCTTCGTATCGTGGTAAACAAGTCATGAAATGAAAGACCCTGATGAATGAAAAGTCATATATGGTGTGGCATAAAAATTTAAGTCATATTTCCAGAGCTAGGGTTGAGTGATTGATTAAGGAAAACATTCTCTCAATTCTAGATGATGATGATCTGGGAACATGTGTTGACTATTGTAGGGATAAGTTGATTGAAATAAGGACAAATATGGGTCTACTCGGGTTTCTGACTTATTGAGTCTGATACATAAAGATATTAGAAGACCTTATAAGTTGCATTATACAATTCAAAAGTATTCTGACATTTGTTATGGCTATTCCCATTATAGTTATGAGTTCTTGCTTAAAGACTGAAGGTTGAGAACCAATTGGAAAAATCCATTCAAAGTGTCAGATCTGATCGTGGAGGATAATATCATGACAAACATGGTGTTTCAGGACTTGAAAAGGTCCGTTTGCCAGACATATGGAATTGGTAGGGATAGTGACTTGATTTACTATACTGGGTGGTCTTGAGCAAAATGGTATATTGTCAAAAGGCATAACTGCACCCTAAATGACTTGAAGAAGTCAATGCAGAATAAGACTAATTTACCTAATTATCTAGAAGTGTGAAAATCCAGTCTCACACACATTAATGTATGAGGCTGCTCTACCGAGGTAGTGTAATCCTTATAAATAAAGATTGCATACTCATTGCGCTCATTGTTATTTAGTAAGATATCCTAACCACTCTAGATGCTACAAATTTTACAGTAGAGAAGAAGGGAACAGAATAGTGGAATCACTAACAGCTAGCTTTCTGGAATATGATGTCTATAATGATGGTGGGGCCTTTTACCTTTAGGAAGATAACAGGGTGAATACTACAGTTATTATGTACCTGCCACTTATAGAGTTAGATCCGATGGATTTAGGTCTTTGTACTGTGCCTGTTCAAAAATAGGAACCCATACCTATAAACACATAGGTTCCTGGGGGTACAAGATCTAATGCAATTATGAAAATATACCAGAGTGAGATGACCTGTTATCTCATCTGATTGCATAGTCTATTAGATGAACATGACTATGATATTAGACATGTTACGAATCCAATTACATTTATAGAAGTTGTTTTTGAACCCAATGCGAAATTGTGGTGGGTTGCAGTGACTGATGAGATGCAAGTTATGAAGCATATTAAGGTCAGGGAGCTAGTTGATTTTGTAGCAGAACAACAAAATCTTCAGTTGTAAATAAAGTTTAAGACCTAAAGGATTTTAGGATAAAGTTTAGCGGTTTATGGACTCGCTCAATTGCCTGATGGTTCACTCAGGGAGAAATATTGACTTTAATATTATTTTTTTCTCGTATCCTCTTAGGTTAAGTGATTAAGGCAATTGCAGCTCATGATGATAAAGAGTTACATCAAATGATTGTCAAAACTGTTTTCCTGAATAAAGACCTTTATAAAGTGGTCTATATGGTACAACTTGAAAGATTTCAGGATCCAGATGGAATTGACAGGATTTGCACGTTATGCAGACAATATACGATTTACATCAAACCTCCTGAAAGTGATACCTTACATTTGATGAGGTTTGACCTTTTTTGGCTTGATGGAAATACAATTAAAAAGGTGCTTGTACTATGAGGTCAGGGGGAGCAAAATTATCTTCCTAGTACTGCATGTGGATGATATATTGCTCACGTCAAATTACTTGACCATGTTGTATAAGTTAAGCAACTTTTGGTCAAGAATTTTGACATAAAGAACTTTGGCGTAACATCTTTTGTCCTAGGTATTTAGATTCACCGGAACATATCTTAACACACATTATACCTCTCAAAGAGTGCATACATTGAGTATATGTTACAAATGTTTAATAGAGTTAACAATAAACCTGTTGTAACACCTATCTCTCATAGTGAGAGATAATCTTTGGCACAATATCCAAAGAATAAAGTAAAAAGAGAGGTTATGAGGAATATTCCATATTCTAGTACGGTTGATAGCCTGATGTATGCTCCGCTATGTACTAGGTAGGACATTGCATTTACTGTTTGACTGTTTGGTCAGTATCTAGTTAACCCAAATATAGACCATTGAAATGCAATCAAGCAAGTGTTGAGATATTAAAGGGAATCAAAGATTATGTGTTGACATATAAAAAAGTCAACAGACTAAACCTCATAGGGAATCAAGATTCAAATTTAACTATGTGTTCGGATGATTAAAAGTTCACTTAAGGTTACAGTTTTTAAGGTTACAAATGGTACAATGTTGTAGAAAAGTGTCAATTTGACACGGGTGACTTCTTCAATCATGCATACATAGTGCATGCTATAGGGCTGCTTCACAAACGATTTAGCTTAGAAATTTGATTTCTGAGTTATCTGTGGTTGATTTAGTAGCTAAACTCATTCGGTTGTAATGTGATAATCAAGCTGCCATATTATTTAATAACAACATTGAATATCACAGAGTCTTAGCATCCTAAGGTCAAATGTTTGACCATAAAGTAGTTGATACGAAAAGGTGGCATTAAGGTTTTGAGCATTTAAAGACTGAGGAACTATCATTCGATTCTTTAACTAAAGGACTTTGCCCACTTTTGTTTGGAATACAAGTATACAATATAGGTGTTTTAAAGTCCTCAGACACTATTAGTTAAAAAATCGTTATGTTTGCTCCACGTACATTTGTACGTTTTGATCTATTATGTCGATATGATGGTTCATCAATAAAGATGATCATTGTTTATCCTCAGTAATACATGTTATCATATATTATCATAATACGTATGGAAGTCTTAAGATTTGTGTCAATCTTAAGCATTTAAAGGTCATTGGCATACATACAGATTGACCTTGAGTCTATGTCATTAAACACATACAGTTTTATACAGATATATCCTTAAAGCTTGACATGACATAAGAGGATATAAGTTTTTAATCCCATAAAAGTTCTCTAAGGCAGTTTAGCATTCAATTGGAGAACATAAAGGTTTTCTCTAATGTTGTTTAGCATTTGATGAGAGAAAACAAGTTTCTCTAATGCTGCTTAGCATTTGGTTAGAGAAAGCGAGATTTCTCTGATGCAGTTTAGCAATGCGGTTTAGCATAAATTGAAGAAATCGAGACTTATAAACGAAGATGATACGTATTAGATCATAAAGGTATCATTGTAATTTGCCACACTCCATTTTCCCATTCATGTTAGTGAGGTATGAGATATTTGTGATTGTATTGGATCTGTGTCGCACATGACACATGTATTTGATACTTTTCGATATCGAAAACCTTGCAGGACAGAATGTTGGACTTTTATTTTCTTTGGATCAAATGTTTTGTTTTTAAACTTAGTCAACTAATACAGTAGCGTAGCTTAACCGAGTTTTTAAACTATTTTTAAACTTAAGTAAAAATGTAATTAATAATTGTCCAATGAGGAGAATGTTAGACATTTTTGCCTTTAAAGGCAACTTTGTCATTTTCCTATAAAGTGGACAGTTATTAAATGTAATTTTGACTTTTCAATAAATTATCAGTTAAGTTACATAATTTGATCAAGATAAGGCTAATAAAGTGGCCAAAAAATGATCTAGATTAATGGGTCAAAGTTTGTGAAAAATGGATCCTTTTTAGTATGGACCTGGTCTATATCGATCTTGTGATAGAGAAGTCCGATATGGAAGCTATATATATAGGTTAAGGTCTCCTGTAGTTGCTCATATCAATCATAAGCATAAGGAATCTCTGACCCGTTAAGAGAGTTTACGTTTTGAGAAAACTGTAGAAAGACTTAGCTCAAGTCCCCGTAATGGATTCTGGTGAAGACGATTGTGGATTCCGGCTCGTTTTAACTTTGAAAATTTCATTTGAAGTTTCAAAACTGAAATCAGGTATATTTTGCATTTCTTTATTTTTTGTTCTTTTATGTTTGATTCAGGATACGTAACTAAGGTATCGTTACACATTACGCAGGACGGAGAACTACAGCTTAAGCACAACGTCAGATTCAGCGAAGAAAAGGAAAAAAAAAAAAAAAAGGTAGAGACGCTTTTGAGAGATGACTCGTCGAAGAATCTCCACCATGGAAGGTTACTTTTAGAACAGACGGTCCAAAACAAAAGAAAGCAACAAAACGTCAGGCATGTATCTATCCCGTCAGGTTTTGTATTCCTCTTTGTGCCTAGGTCCTTCATGAGCCTAAGGTTTCAGGCACACGATGTACCTATTTGAACATAACTTTGTAATGAATGCTGTTGGGTCGGTAAAATTTACGAGAGTTGAAGGGTCCTGGTCTAGTATTTGGCCGGTACGTAGCTTCCACGTGAGCAAAATGGAGGAAGGAAGCAAAGTTGGAAACTCCAACTTGGCTAGAATTTTTACTACCTTGATAAGACTATAATGAAAGGATGAGTTCGATACCAGTCAAATTTTGCAGCAAGTGGTCGAGAAAGTGTGTTGTTGCTAGATGTATTTGTCAAGCTGATTGCAACAGATCCTGCTGCAGATAAAAGACAGTAAAAGTCAGAGTCTCAAGACTGGTTTTTGGATGAGGACACAACAGATGTGGTTGTGTTCAGTGGATTAACTCTTATGGAACTCAAAAAATCTTCTTCACCACCACAATTTTTCTTCACAACAAATTTTACTGTATGTAATGTATTGAATAAGATTTATTTAATAATAAAGAGAATAATACTGATTGTACTAATATAGCTAAATTATACTCAATCTTTCAACAATTTAGATCATTTTCATTTTAATTTCTAATTTTTTGGTACATTTATCCATATCTAAAGTCCAACAAGAGCCCACAAAGCAAGTCCATGAATACTAAGAGTTAATATACAATCCACTACAACCGCTTAACTCCTTTTCTAACAAATCTTGTACATAGCTCTAACAAACTTCAATAGCTAGAACAGCTGCTCAAAGTTTCTATAAATAATCGAAACAGAATTCGATAGCTCAGTAGCATTTTGTACAGTGTATTTAGTAGCAATATACAACAAATTTATTTGCTCTTCTCTTTTCCTTTTTGTTTCATCGATTATCGGTAAAAATACCAACACGAAATTTTGCATAATCTTTAAAAATTACCATTTATCTCTTGAGATTATATATATTTTGATATTACTCGTATTCTTAACATTATTGCCGGTTGAAAAAATTAATAAAAAATGGTAAAAAATGTTGTATTGTTTATATAGGTGTTACATATATAGTTTAATGCTTGTTTTGATTTGTGTCATAAAATACAAGTAACCTGATGTTCTTTAGCTATTTTTTGTTAAATTTTTAATGAAAACTGACATCCAAATATGTTATATAAAAATAAAATTTTATAAAATTAAATTATAATTTCAGACGACTTTTCTTGAATAAAATAAAAATTAGGTGAAAGAGTTGTGGAAACACTTTATGAACATGGAATAATATGTGTTATTCCAAAAACATAGGAGGATTGAAATCTTAAATCAAAACATTATGTACGAATGGACTGCACAATCTAGGCAAGAAACAATGAGCAACAAGAGCTATCATTCAAGATATCAACAAATTTTCATTAACGAAAGATTTAAGTCGGAGAATAAAAAGAATAAAGATTTTTAAAAAAATTATAGATTAAATTTTTAAAAAACTCTAACTTACAAGAGGGTTACAAGTTTTTGTGGCAGGCAAGTGAACGTGAGTACACCTATTTATCTGCCTTCTGTGCATGTGTCCTAGTGCCCATACACTTATCCTTAGGAGTCTCCTTTTTCTCCAACATCAACACGAAGGGAATGGGTTTAGATTCTTTAAAGCTTAGGCACTAAATGTATGGACTAACCCGCTTATCTAAAAGGAAAACACAATGTGTTTTACAAGTTCATTGCACAACTGTCTTGGTTCTTCTCATTTTACAAAGACAGCTCCTCAATGTATACTCTTTTTGCTTTTTGGTGGGACTTCTGTGTAGTTCAAACTTTGAGCTTTAAAGGGTATGCAAGAGATTGTAGCATTGCAAAGATATGGCATTCATGGATTGATCAGAAAGACAAGTGAGTTGTTCAGGTTCAATTTGAGCCACATGTTTTTGTCCCACTTTTGTTTAGGATTCCGTTTCTATCTGTCTTCTAAAGATTGGTTTTTTCTTAACTAGAATCAGTTCAAGAATGATGACTAATTAAGAGCATAAAATATCTTTCTGGTCATTAGTTATTGAATAAAAAGAAAAAGAAAAAAAGTCCATTGAATGATAATAAGAAAAAGTGTTGTGTTTGATGGGTATTGGTAATTATATATTGATATCATAAATAATAAAAAATTATTTCATAAAATAAGTTTTTAACAATAATAATCAATAGTTATCAACCTGATCGGTTTAACTTTAAAAACTTTAAAACTGCCAACTTTTTATTCGATTTATCTCAATAATCTTTCTTATTAAAAATGAAATATTTATTAATTAACCAGTCGTTTTTGTTAACTAACTAATGTTTATTAACTAGAATAAACCAGATAATTTTTATTGAACAGTATATTTTTTCAATTAAAGATTAACTATGCAATGGACAAAGATAGTTTCTTTCTTCAATCTTATTTTAAGTTCTTTAATTTTGTTCAATATTTACTATATATCGATTTTATAGATTGAACCTTTAAACTTTATATTTCTTATCTTATCAATTTAATTTCTGATCCAAATTTTAAAATATTGCTAACAACTATCAAACTAATTGATTTTATTATAATATTATCGGATTATGCATAAAAAATGAAGAATTTATAATATATGAGCCATGACCGTGCACTTTTTGAACTTTAATTCCTTATTTAGCTTACTTACGTCAATTATGTGATAAAGAATCGACACATTCGGAAGCCAAATTGTTCTTCCAAATCTTAGTTTCCATTCATAAAGCATTTCACTTTTTCTTCATGGAAAACAAAATGCTTTTAACGTGTACTGATAAGGACGTAGTTGAAATGACATTGGGAATTTATGCAACACGACAAGGCAAGAAATCGATGCTGAGATTATGATTTCACAACCTAATTCCAATAATTACTACCACCATAGGTGACGTCGGTCCCATCCCATAAGTTGTTTGTAGTGGTGTTTGTTCTTTAAGAAACGCAAAAAAGGGAAAAGACAAGAGCTAGAGAGGTTAATAAGTTAGGTAGAGATAACATTGACCTTAGATATGGGGTTGCAAATAGGTAATAATGAATCGGATGAGGATCAAGTTACTTACTTTTGAATATAGGATTCGAGTTTAATTCAAAACATGTTCGACATATTATTTTAGTCAATTATATTAATATGATATTATTTTATTAAATTAGTTTAGACTAGATAGATTTTTTATATTAGATTTTAAAATTTAGATAACTTAAATTTATTATATTGACTTTAGGTCAGGTTAAATTTGATTTTTTATTCTAGTTATAAACTCTTTTTCTTAAAGAGAACCATTATAAAATCAAGCATTCATCTTCCAAATTTTCTTATTATAGTTTGTATCATAAACATGTATTACTATATTGTTCAATTACATTTGAAGACATGAAATTCCTAAATTATGAGAATTGATATACATATTAATTTACTAATTAGATTGACTACCATTTTAAATTTATCACATTAAGAAAAAGTACATTTAAAATTAAAAATCATTTTAAAAAGACCCGAATTAATCCATAAGTTTTTATTAAAAATTTATTTAGCATCATAAATTTTAATTTTTATTAAATAACTTTAAAAGTTTTAAATTATAATTGGAGAGTTCCTAATATATTGTATCAAAATATATTTTACAAATTTAGGGTGTATTTAAGAAATTTTAGTTTAAAATACTAAGGGAGCGTTTAGTTTGAGGGTTTGGGACCGAAGGAATTGAATAATTGTAAAAAAGAGTGTTTATTTTGGGGTTTTCAATTCCAGGAGAATGGATTTATTTCATTAAATTTGGAAATCTACTAATCTCACCAAAAGAGGTGGGTATCGAGTTTTTATTTTAATCTAAATTTTTATTACGTTTATTTTTTATTCTTTTATCCCAACCTTTGCCCTATTATTTTCTTTACTTTTTTATCGCCTCTCAATTTTTTACGATCTCCCATCCTGTTTTATCGCGTCTCATCAATGAAAGAATTTTTTTTCCGCGCCTCTTAAATAAATTTTTAATAGAAGTTTAAGGATTAAACTAGATTTTTTTAAATGACTAATCCAATATATAAATGCCCAGCTCAATGAAAAGACATCATTTCTATCAAAATACTCACAAACCAGAACACCCAAAAAGAAGAGGCAAGCAGATATTAGTGGACCATGATGTTGATTTATGAGTCAAAAGGGTCTTAGAAAACAAACAAGGGTTTTTGTCATCTTACATTCTAAATAACTAACAGTAGATTTCAAGCTCTAAAAAGATGGATGAGATCTACCCAATGCTGCCAACTCTAGGATATTCAAGCTAAGATAAGCCTCTTTAGGTACTTGTTCATAGACCCATAGTAGTCAACGCCTACTTAGGTTTGGTAATCGGCCGGACACGCTCGAGCCTGAGGGATTAAATTCAACCCAAAGTTCGATCGAATCCAGGCGCTAAGCCTGAGCCTGAACCCAATCAAAATTCGGCAATCCAAAGTTTCGTCAAGCCTGCGTCAAATTCTATTAATTAAGGATTTATTTAATCACAATAGCAAATTCCTTTGTACCCGACTTTAATTCTAAAAAACCTATATAAAAGCACAAAACTCACACCAACGTGGGCCTAACCTGAACAGCCTCCAAAAACACTCATGATGCAGTATCATGGACAGTGCAGTGTAAGGTAATTGATGATTATAAAGCTCACTTCGCCCAGAAACTCTTATCATTTCAAAGCCAGTCCCTCTTGAAATCTCTCAATACTATTCCTCTATATACTCCCTTCTCAAGCACCTCTCTTCCCTGAAAGCTTACACTTTTTCGGACTATCAGGAAAGTTTTCAGGTTTCAGGTTTAATCATGTCCGTGACAGGACTTTCGGGCGCCGCTAAGCTTTACCGGAAATCGTTACATTGCAGAAAGGATTCAGATGAGATCGATGTGTTTGAGGCGGCAGGATATTTCTCAGGCTACAATGAAGCTGCAGGTTACAATTGTGTAACTTACGGTCAGAGATACGTGCGAGAAGATCATAGACATCGTGGAAGAATGAGCTTAGATGTACCTATGATAACTTCACTACCTCATCAGCCGTCTCAACATTCAGTGGACAAGCAAATATTCAAAGAGAAGAAACACAAACAACCAAGCTCTCCAGGTGGTAGATTAGCTAGTTTCTTGAATTCTCTTTTCAGCCAAACCAGCTTGAAGAAGAAGAAATCCAAGTCTTCAACAAAGTCCATGAAAGATGAGGACGAGAACCTAAGTGGGAGGAGGAAAAGAAGAAGCAGCATTAGTCATTTTCCAAGCTTGACTTCTACTGATGCAAAGTCGTTGTGTTCTTCTTCAAGTACTGGTTTCAGAACACCACCTCCGTCTGCACAAACTCCGATCAAGAACTACAAGGAGTTCAGAAGCTTATCAGATTATAAGCAGCTATCTTCCTTGTCAAACCAAAATGGGAATGTGAAATCCATTTCATTGCAGAATGACAAGAAAAACATAGATCCATCTTCGCTGGATGAGAAGTTTAAACTCAAAGATAAGTCATCGCAAAACCACAAGAATTATGATATCAAGTACTTGGAAAAAGACAGGAAAAGGGTTGATCAGGATCCATCTGAAGAAAAAGAATCCAGGAATTTCAATGAGATAGATGATGGGGCTGATAGTGATTCCAGCTCTGATTTGTTTGAGTTGGAAAACCATAACTTGGGTATCTACTCAAGTGGCCTTCCTGTGTACGAGACAACAAATATGGACAGCATCAGAAGAGGAACATCAATTTCCAATGCCACCATATAAGAATGTGTACATTCTTGCATTAGTTCCATCTTTGTTGATGAATTCTCAACTTTCTGTTATTACTTTCAGATGTGAGCAGAATATTTTTCATGTATTAGAATTTGCATTGCTTTTTTTCTCTTGATTGCCTTTTGTTCTCAGTATGTACAGTATCGAATGTTTGTTTGTCTCTCCTTTATCATTTCTTCTTCCTGCTCTGGAGTGCAACTACGTCAATGAAAATCCACCATTGGAGTTGCTTTCTTAGATTGTGCTTACCCTTTGTTGCCTTCATCTTTTAGACCAAGGAAAAAAAAAGATAACCGTTAATGCTTGAGCTAAGTTACAGTTAATTGTGGCAATTGCAGCTGGAATGATACAACTCGTTCTGGTTACTCAATTATTTTCATTTATAATTATATTTTTATTTATGTCTCGCTTTTGTAATTACCGAGGATAAGAAAGAAACAAAAAAGTAGATCGAAACTAAGAATTTATCGAAGATTCCCTTTAAGATCGGGCAATTCTATCCAATTGTGTATGATTGTACTTGTCATCAGTCAATTTTGATGATAAATAGTGAAAAATATTATTTTTATAAAAATAACTTTTTTATTTAATAGTGATTGGAGATATTGTTACCAAGGCGGTAACAAACACCGGATGGGGACAGTGCACTATTAAGGAGAATAGAAGGAGCAGCCGGATAGAA
>JANIIA010000001.1:1742568-1756049 GCA_027478495.1 Erythroxylum alaternifolium
GCCGACGGAATATGTGCGTTCCGTCGATAAGTGACAATGGATTGGTTTCTGTCGGAAATATTCTGACACTATTATGTGATTTTCTTATAGTGTTACAACATATTTAAGGCTTCATTACACTCCTTTTATAGGAAACAAAAACAATAAAATACTAAAGTTTTACTCACACTAGCGAACATCCTATTGGACCAAAAATTTGGTCAAATCATATGAAATGCTTAAGGAAAAAGAAAGCCCCCTTCTCTCCACTTACTTCATCGTTGTTCCAGTTATCATTTAATGAAGATGCTTGTTATCTCTCTCCACTTACTTCTTCATGATTTCGACTACCATTTAATGAAGTTGCATGTATCTGTCTCCTTTCCATGCATAGCTAGCTTGATTTATTTATTGGCAATTAAATTTTACAATTATAGTCCAAACTTTAAAAAGTGATAATTAAATACCTAAAACTTTCAATTTTTTCAAATCTAACCCGACGTTATTATCTCTATTAATGTTGTTGACATGACAAGTCACATCAGACATAAAGTTAAATAGTTTTATAACAACTGGATTAAATTATACATGTTAGAATTAATTAAAGAAATTAAGAAAAATAAAAATTTCAAAGATAAAGGGTAATAACTCTAAAATAATTTGAGATTTGAATATTCTTTTGTTATCAATTTCTATGCAAAGAAGTCCTTTTAACCAATTACAAAAAGCAGAAAAGAAAAACAGAGGAAAAGAGCATGTTTTTTTCACCATAAAAGGAATTTTCACTTTGAATCTCAATTTTCATGTTTCTCTTCATTGGTGACTTTTTATCTTAATCTCTCATATAATCTCTCATAAACCAAACCAAACAACTACAAGCACCAAATTCAACATTCATTCCCTTTAAAACTAGAACTATTTTAATTTCAAGTACACATGGAATCTTTGTCAACTAATCCACCTTCCTTGACCTACAATGGAGACGGTAGGCTTTTCAGGGTTGTTCTCATTTCTTCATTCTAGGTCTAGGAAAACATGTCTTTCTCTCCTTGTCATAACTAGGGTTTACCTTAAGTTCCTCTCTAATGTTTGAAAAATGTTACTTCTCTTTCACTCACTCACCACTTGCTCTTTTGTCTTTTTCTGCAGCAACCCTTTTCTTCTCTATGTCTGTCTGCTAGTTTATTCTTTCGGTTGTAAGCAAGTGAAGGCTTGGTAAGTTTGAAGCTTCCCCGAGGTTTGGTTGCTGTAGTGGTCATTAATATACATATATACATAGCTAAGTTTAAGTACAGTTATGGCGAGATAGAAGATTAAGATTAAGAAAATCGACCACTTTACGGCGAGGCAGGTCATTTACAAAGTCTAAATCCCAAATTAATTTAGCGTTTTTATCTTTTGTATTTCAATTTTTTAAAATTTTCTTAATTTCACTTAATTACTTTAATTAAGTTTGACATGTAAAATTTAATTCAACTATTATCAAACGTGTTTAAATTTATGTCTAACGTGGCAACAACGTTAATAAAGATACGAACGTTGCGCAAGATTTTAAAATTTTTTTTTAATTTAATTATCATTTTTTAAAATTTGAGTTATAATTGCAAAATTTAGTAAAGTTTGAATTTTTTTTGTAATTAACCTTATAATATTATTCTGAATTTTAAAAGATAGCTTTAAAATATTCAAACTTTCAATTTTTATCAAAAAAAATAGTCCACCATTAAGTTCTCCGTTAATGTGAATGACATGATGAACTACGTCATATCAGTTTTTTTGTTACATAACTACCATATACTGTATTTATGCCACATGTAAATTATGAAGTAAAACATATGAAAGAGTATATAATTGTTTTAGGGTTTTTGGTATTTTTAATTTATTAGGTAATAAAATTTATATGTGACACAAATATAATATATAATAGTTACATAACAAAAATACTAATTTAATCTAGATCGTCACATCATTCAAATTAATGGAGAACTAAACGTTGGACTATTTTTGCTAAAAAAATAAATATTTGAGCATTTTAACATCACTTTTTAAAGTTTGGGCTAATATATTGCAAAATTAAGTAAAGTTTGAAATTTTTTAAAATTAATAAAAAATTAAAAAAAAACAAGAATTTTTTAAATTAAATATTAGGATGTTTTCTAAAAATTACCCAAATCAAATAAGAGTTATGTGCCTTTTATCTTTTTAAATTTAACATTTGTATAAAAATTCAAGTTAGACTTTATTGTTTAAAAGTATTTAAAAAGGCATACTAATATCAAAAACTATTCTACATCAACTTCAAATTCATCAAACCTTAAATACCCATTAAGATTGTATCAAATGATACCAATGTGAGTCATTTTTTTAAAGCTTGGAGGGGCCACCACTTTTGCCATGATAAACTAGTTGGCCCTCCTTACTTAACTGATCCCCTTTTCTCCCTTCTTCATTCTAGCTTCCTCTTTGCCTTTGGCATTAATCAATGCTAGATTTGCAACTAGCCATTTATTACAATAAATTAACTAGAAATAATAAGATAATTAAACATGAAATACATAGAAATAAGAAGTAAACAAATAGTACTCGAATTAGAAGAGTAGTATAGATTAAAACAATTAACCAATCTGAGACTACCGATTTGAGGAGCTTCAAAGCAAGCCAACTTCACTGCAAGCTTCAAATATCACTCTATAAGTATTATTAACAAGGTGATCAAAATTGTTAACTTACATAAAGCCACAAAACAAGTCATGTCCTCAACTCATGTCACTAAGCTCATCACCCTCATTCTTCTTAATTAAGGCTAAAATCAACCATACTTGTTAGGTATACCTTTTGGTTGCTGTTGAGTTAGTTTGCTTGGAGCTTGCGTAAACCTTGATAACAAGCTTTGCAAATATTATATCTGGTCTTGTGGATGATGGGTATAGCAAAGATTCCACAATACTTACGAAATCATATTCATCAACCCTTGTTTCACCATTAAGCATTGAGAGCTTCTTATTTTCAGCAACCGGTGTATCCAAAGGTTTTGGCATTTCCACGTTAAACATCTTCAAGATCTCCCAAGCATACATTACAACAAACAGGACATTTAGCGACGAAAATAAATATCGCTAAACAATAATAAATTGCCGCAAATACTAATTTGCGATGAAAAGATATCGTTATCCAAATCGTCGTTGAATCCTAGTAGCAAAATAACATCTGCGACGTTTTACAATCCTTTATATTCACTTGTTGCTCACGGTGCTCTTATCTTCACTTTTACAATCCTTCTCCACATTTCCCTGCTCATTATAAGCCTTGCATTTCACATTAACCCTCCACTAGCAGTAATTTTTATGTGACTCCCTCTTTTTTAATATAGAAAAGTTGAGAACCTGCCTTTCTATATACTGATTGCAAATTCTTCATTGTTTTTTTTTTTTGAACTAGACTGCATCTCGTCTCCACTGAATTTTTGTATCCTTGTACTTCATTAGGAGAGCTCAAATGCATCTCCTCTTTGTTCAACAACCTGTAAGACATTGATTAATTATGTCAAGAAAGACGTTGACAAATTTTTTGAATCCTCTAAAAATGAGATTTTAGAATCAAATTTCTCAAAGACACTCACTAGAACTTTATTGACTACTCTAAGATCAAGTAACTCTTCTCTTAACGGTCTAATTTGATTTACTACCGTCATGATCCTCTCTATGTATTCCTTGATGTTTTTAGAATCATTCACTCTCAAATTCTCTCCAAAGGTCGAGGACTTGGATTTGTTTGGTTCAAACTCCTCCTTTATTTTATGCATGCCTCTTCTCTAATATTGCAAGTCATATAGTTTTTGAGAGGATTCTGTCAAAGTCAAAACAAATGTATGCATAATTGAGAGTGCCTTGAATCGCTTCGACTTATCTTCATTATTTCCTTTGTTCTTTCAATTATCTTCATTGTGTATTTTGATCTTTTTCACGGTTGAATTATCATGAAATTGTGTTACCAGTTCCTCTACTTCTCCCACATTCAATAGATCAAAGGGTTGAAGATAAGCTTTTATTTTTACTACACAAACAAAGTAGTTTTAGTTTTTAAAAACTGGAGGTATTGGAATAGAAAAATTGTTGGAAGCCATCTTGATTTTTGGTGTTTGGTTTGTTTTTAATGGAAGTAAAGCCTAGCTGATTTTCACTCATAGAAGACACAAAGCTCGTAAGGTCAATCAAGCTCTTACAAGTATGAGGTGAAAACTGATTTTTGCAGGAGGTGAAAACTGAGTTTTTGCTTTATTGTATGCTTAAATAGCTAAAACAGAGAAATGAGTTTCAATTCAACTCAACTACATTTATATTCTAGAATACTTATATTTTGATATAAAACTATATTTGATCTAAACTGCTGCTAAACTAATATAGAAAAAACATAAATTTGTTAATTAATCTCATTTAAGAAGCATATTAACTTAACAGTCTTCACTGGGCTGTGGATACCCATTGAGAGCTAGCCCATGCTTGATCCTGAAATCTTAGATCGTATGTATGGTGTGTATGTGTGTGTCTCAAGAGGCACTTTTGTTGTCTAACCAGTAACCATCACAGTACAAACTAAAGCATAATTTTGTAGCAAAACTCCCAATTCCAAGGATCGCTGATTAACTGTACCTAATGAGTTCCATTCTCCTCAGATCCCAAGGCATCACTTTTACTTTTATTTGCTTTAGCCCACTGAAAAAGGCAAAAGCTTTTGATCCATGTGCCATGAAACCGTGTGATTTTCTACCGCCTTTTCTCCATCATATGGAAAAAGAAGAGAAAATATTAGACACCCAAATGGGAAATGTACTGTTGCTTGCTGAATAGAGGGGACAGATGGACAGAATGCATGCTTTTTGAAGGGTTTAAAGCCTGTCCAAAGTTGGTTTCTTTGGGGTGGTTTCGAGAGGGACATCAGGGTAAACAATCTCTCGTTCCGTACTGTGAAAGCTAACTTCCGCAAGTAGACGCATTCCTTTGAACCTTCGTAGCCTGCAATTAGTTGTTCTTGTTAATAGAATTCCGTGACTTGGAATGCTTCAAAAGAAAGAAACAACAGATGTATTAACGGTTATAGTGAAACACAATTAAAGAATGAGGACGAATGTCTGCATCCCATTTGTCATACATGAAAGATTGTTATATTCTTTTGAAACAAGGCTTTCCATATCAGCATTGTTGGAGCAAGAATATGCCACCAAAAACCTGGAGTCCTTAAACAAAAAGACCAATTGCTTGGAATGAAATCATGATTAGCTCTAGAGAAAAGGATTTGGTGCTTTCATGTCTTGGCTTTTTAGTAGAAAAGGCGATCCCTTTTAAGTTTTACCCCCCTAATTGTATAAAAAACACGTCTTTAGATGCTGTAGGATTTTTGCTAATAATTCTAATAACCTTGGACTTACATGGGTTATTACCACTTAAGAGTTGATGAAAACCTGAAGTTGTTCAATTCTTGATTGCATAATTTTCCACTTAAACTGCTTTTGGTGTTTCTGCGTCGCATGATTACATAATATGCTTTGATTCTTGTTCCTTCTCTTTTAGTTGTCTTTCCAGGTAAATGCTAATGTCATATTCCTAATTTAATAGAAAGTGAGGACATCTTTTTAAGTATCGTGTACATGACGATTTAGTGCGAGATGCGGCTCTTTTATTAGCTATCAAATGATTTTTCATAGTCTTTCAGAAAAGGAAAAAAAAAAAAAGGAGAGATCCTTCGTAGTCTTGACATTTCTCGAATAGGACTACGTGAGAAAAAGATGTCTAAAACAAAAGAAAGCTTTAATATACTCCTATGTAAATCGTTGGGAGGCTTTAATCACTAAAAAAAAAAATGTCATTTTACGATGGATATTATCGACGGAAAATATTAATATTCCATCGGTAAGTAAGATTAGCGACAGATCAAGGCGTCGTAGAAACGATCGTAGCTAATAATTACCGACAAGAGGTCATGTTCCATTGATAAATGTACCGACGGACAACTAATGTACCGTTGGTAAATTTATCGATGGACAACTATGTCCCGTTGATAAATATACTGACAGATTCTTGTGCGGTTGACCTTCGGTATATTTACCAATGGAAAATATGCTTCCGTCAGTAATTGTACCGATGGTTTACGGTTGTCCCTAGATAAGATTGTTCAAACATTACCGACGGTTATGTTTTTTTCCATCGGTGAGCTTACGGACAGAAGTGGTTATTTCGTTTGTGATTACCGAAAGTTTACAGTTGTCCGTCAATAAATTTGTTCAAACATTACTGGCGGTTATGTTTGTTCCGTCGGTGAGTTTACAGACGGAAGTGGTTATTCCGTCTGTGATTACCAACAGTGTTACCAAGGCGGTAACAAACATCGGATGGGGACAGTGCACTATTAAGGAGAAGAGAAGGAGCAGCCGGATAGAAGAGGCCGACGTGGGGTGAAGGAGAGTCAGAAACAAAGAAAGTAGGGTCTAGGGATAATAATCTTCTTATTTTTCCGGAATCCTTATGTTGGAGTACATTATCTCTTATAAATCTCCTATCCCTATCGGTTCAAGAAAGACGTCAAGGGAAAGAACCGACAAGAAAACCCTTGAAGGAGTCTACTACTCAACTGAAAAAGAATTTAAATAATTATTTATACTACAAGATAATCAGATAAAATCGTTAAAACGAGCTGGTCTTGTTATCCTCCTTACTGGCCTCGTCCTTGACATAGTGTTCTCCTCATCTGCTACGGCAGTAGTATCGTCTGGTAATTCCAAGCTCGTAACAGATATCCATTTAGCAAAACTTTTTACAATAACCCTTTTATTTTGTTTTTTATTTTTTGGTTTCCTAGCCTTTGTTTAAACTTGTGATAAGTTAAATGTTGATTAATTAGAACTAATGATTTCAAAATTCGGACTGGAAGCTAAACCGATAAGAAAAGATGTTTAAGATTTAAAATGTTCAACTATTGTTATAAAATTAATTAAATATCGAATAAAGTTAAAGAATTTAAAAACCAATTGAAGAAGATTTTTTTTACCCGTAGAAATATTTCAAGTTTAATTTAAAATAGAGATTGTTCGAACATGACTAATTAATTGATAAACTGATTATTTTTTAACAACAAAGATTATTAAACGAAAACAAATTAAAAAGTTGAAAACTAAACTCGAAAGTTAGTCGGTTTAAAATTTTTACTGTTAAACTTGTCGAATCGATTTGATTTTTAAAACATGGATTAGAACCATTCATGTTAATAGTAAAAGCAAGGAAGGAAAATTAGGTTGAAGTTGAATTTAAGACTAAACGTGATATTTTTTATTTGTAAATATAAAGATCGTGAAGTGCTAGGACCAGATATTTAGTATACGAAAAAGCAATGGAAGGATTTAGGAGTACGGGTAAGCTTCAATAATTTTCCAGGTAAAGGTGATGTATATACTTTTACTCTGTCAGCTTAAGAAGGTGATATATAGTAGCTTAGTATGATTTGATACTAGTTACAAGCTTAATTAGAGTAACATAAACTTTGATGCATGTTTTGTTAAGGACAAAGAGGAAGAGTTGGCAATTTAGTCTGGGCCTTACCCGATCTAAAATTAGTAGACTTTATTAGAGTTGATCAATCTATGAGTTGAATTTAATTTCCTTTTTTAATTTCTAGCCTTTGGGTTAGGTTTAGACTCAGTGCCTAGCTCGGCCCGAACTAATGCTCAATTATTTTTTTAATTAATTTTTTTCAACTGAATGATGTCATTTTGTCATTATAAATTAAAAATAAATAATTTTAGTCCTAGTCCAACTCAATTAGATTTCTAGTCGCCTAAGAACATAAGTCCTAGTCCTAATCAAGTCTTTAAGTATGTTATGGTTTAGACTGTATAAACAATGTGGAAATATAATCCCACTACTTTAAGAAATAATGGAGAACTAACACGATTGAAGCATATTCGTAATTAAATGAGACACAAGAATTTATATTGGTTCACTCTCAATGAAAGAGCTACATCCACTCTCTAAATTGCAGCTGGAATTATTACGAAAATCGGAGATTATAATATTTAATCTTACACTCTTGCAAAACTAGCTACCCAGTGTGTTTCTAATTGTAATCACTCCCCAATTTTTCTCTCTCAAATTTTAACCCTCTCAATTTTTCATGAATTGAACAATTATTACAAAGCAAATAATTAAAATTGCCCTCTGCACTCTCATCTTATATTTAATTGAATCCATACATCTCTCTGTAGATGGAGAAATCATAAGAGAAAATTTGTAGCTTGCGATGATCGTATCTTCGTTTGTCAACGATATTGACAAACTCTCACCTACTCATCTTTTCCTTTTCAAGAATTGTTGGCCACTTAAAGGAGATACAAATTTTCTCTGCACCTAACTTTTACCTTTCAACATTTTCTTCTCTTTGTGAGATAACAATGCATGCACATGTAATATTTTCTTGTCAATATTTCCTGCACATGCTACTGCTTCTTTCAAACATGATGATCCACTTAACAATCTCCCACTCCCGAATGATTACAGATTATTAATAATCATCATCATTTAACTTTCCTAACAACAATTCCATTTCTCAATTCTTAAGCGAGAAGTCCAACTGAAGTTGTGCACAACTTCAGTTTGTCAATCGTAACCAAATTTGTCAGCATGTCAGCAAGATTCTTACTTCCATTGATTTTCTCAAGCATCAACACTCCATCTTCTAGAACCGACCTGATAAAATGATGTTGAACCTGTATATGCTTTGTCCTAGCATGATACATCAGATTTTTCGCAAGATGAATCGTACTCTACCTATCACACCACAAGACACCTTTCTCATGCTTGTATCCCAATTCTTCCAAGAGAGACTATAACCACACCATCTCCTTGCTTGCTTCTGTCATGGAAATGTATTTAGCTTATATTGTAGATAGTGCAACAATCTTTTGCAACTTTGAAGCCCAGCTAATTGTGGTGTCGTTGATGGTATACATATAATCCATTGTGCTTTTCCTGCCATCAACATCTCCGGTCATATCAGCATTAACAAAACCCTATAAGTTTGTGTCTGATTTCTTAACACGCTCATCATAGCTTTGTAAGCCTTTTCCCGATTTTCTGAAACACAAAGCTAAGTCCATAATACCTTTCAAGTACCTAAGAATCCACTTCACCACTTCCTAGTGTTGCTTTCCTGGATTGCTCACAAATCTGCTCACAACTCCCACTCCATGTGCAATGTCTGGTCTCGTATAAACCATAACATACATAAGGCTATCAATAGCAAAAGTATATGGTACCTTTGTCTTGTATGTTTTCTCAGTATCCGTTGAAGGTGACTGGTCCTTTGACAGCTTGAACTGACTGCCCAAAGGAGTATTGATCGGTTTTGCTTCATTCATGTAGAATCTTGCTAGTACTTTCTTCACATAGTCTTCCTACGAGAGCTTCAAAACCCCGTTCTTTCTATCCCTTGTAATTCTCATTCCAAGGATCTATTTTACAGCACCCAAATCCTTCATAGAGAATTCCTTCGATAACTTTTCCTTCAACTTGTTGATTTCCTCCATGCAAGGTCCTGCAATTAACATATCATCTACGTACAGGAGTAGAATGATACAAGAATTGTCAGACCTTTTCACATAACAGCAGTGGTCTGCATAGCATCGTTGGAAGCCGTTATTGCTTATGAATCCGTCAAACTTCTTGTACCATTGCCTCGGAGCCTGCTTCAACCTATACAAACTCTTTTGAAGTTCACACACCATATTCTTTTTTCCCTTTACTTCTAAACCTTGTGGCTCTTGTATGTAGATTTCTTCCTCCAAGTCACCATGCAGGAATGTAGTCTTCACATCTAACTGCTCTAGATTCAAATCTTCTTCCGCCACAATCCTAAGTAAAGTCTGAATAGTGGTTAGTTTAATCATTAGAGAGAAAGTGTCGTTGTAGCCAACACCTTCCTTCTGTTGAAATCCTTTCACGACCAACCTCGCCTTGTACCGTCTATTGCCATCTGGTTCTTTTATGCGATAAACCCATTTGTTGTGCAAGGCCTTCTTCCCCTTTGATGATTTCACCAGCTTCCAAGTTTGATTTGATGAAAGTGAACTCATCTCACATTTCATTGCTGACTACTGCTACTTGATTGATTCATCTAGTTGCATTGCTTCATCATAACTCCCTGGTTCACCATCATCAGTCAGCAAAATATGGTGCAGTGCACGCCAGCTTTGTAGAGGAGAAGGTGTGTACCTATCTAGTGCTTTTCCATTATCATGAGAAGATCTTCTCAACATTGAAGTTTGAACATCAGTTTGAGGTGTCACACCCTCTTCTACTGATTCTTCTTTGTTGTCATCTTCTCCTTGATCTTCTTCTCCTTCTTCTTCATTGTCGCTACCCTGCATCTCGTTCATTGGCATGTCACCCAGCAGAATTGCTTTCTCTCTCTTCTCAGTGCTCCTGTTATCTTCTACACCCGAGCTATCTTTATACGTCACTTGTTCATTAAAAAATGACGTCTTTACTTCTAATAATCTTCCAGGTTTGATTATCCCAGAAACGATGACCAAACTCAGCATTTCTATAGCTAATGAAGAAATATTTCTTCGATCTCGGATCAAGCTTGCTTCTATTGACAGAATCATTGTACACATAGGCAACATAACCAAACACTTTCAGAATTGAAAGGTTTACCTTTTTATCACTCTAAACCTCTTCCGGTAATTTGAAATTTAGTGGTGTAGATGGACTCTGGTTGATTAAGAATGCAACAATGTTAACTGCCTCAGCCCAGAACATCTTTGGCAATCCACAATAGAGTCTCTTACTCCTTGCAAGTTCATTCAGTGTTCTGTTCATCCTCTTAATTATACCATTCTGTTGAGGTTTTCTAGGGAAGGTTTTCTCTATCTTGATCCTATTATCTGCACAGTACTTCTTGAAATCTTTGTCAGAATATTCTCCGCCATTATCAGATATTAAACACTTCACCTTTAGCTGTGTTTCGTTCTCCATCATGACTCTCCACTTCTTAGAAGCACTAAATACCTCATAGTTATTTTTGATAAAATAAACCCACACCTTTTTGCTCGAATAATCAATAAAGGTCATATAGTATCTTGACTCTCTAAGTGATGCAACGGGAGCAGGACCCCACACATCAGTGTGAACAAATTCCAACTTGTGCTTTCTCAATTCTCTGCCACCAGTCGCAAAGCCAACGTTGGTCTGCTTCCCAAAAATGTAGCTTTCACATAGGTCATGCTCAATCGACTTCAAGTTTGGCAGAAGTCCTTTTGACATAAGTAACTTCATTCCCTTCTCACTCATATGTCCAAGTCTGTAATGCCACAAACTTGAACTATCATCACGACCAGTGACATCAGCAACACCTCTATTGTCAGTAGTCATATAGAGGGTTCCTATTCTATTTCCACGAGCAACAACCATGGCTCCTTTAGTCAACTTCCAGCAGGATTTATTAAAAGTCACATCATAATCTCCTAAATCACATAGTTGGCTGACTAAGATCAAGTTTCGTCTCAACTTCGGTATATGCCTCACTTGTTGAATCTTCCAGATGGTTCAATTTTCATTTCTCAAATGAACATCTCCCATACTTACTATCTCCAAAGGTGTTTCATCAGCCAGATACACCTTTCTGTAGTTACCAGCTACGTAATTTTCAATTATGTGGCGTTGTGATGTTGTATGAAATGAAGCTCTCGAATCCATTACCTAAGAGTCCACAAAATTATCAACGAACAATACAAGAGCATCTCGTACCTCATTAGTCGCAGCATTTGCAACATTGCCTCTATTTTGCTCTCTTTTAGGTGCTCTGCAGTTCTTCTTCAAGTGGCCTTATTTTCTACAGTTCCAACACTCTAATTTTCTACCTTTTGATATGCTTCTTCCATTTCTTAATCGACCTCTTCCGCTTCCATTGTTAAAATTTCTATCATCAGGTCTACCCCTTTCAAAATTTATGGCAGAACTCGTACCTTCACCAGAATCCATTCTCTCAATTTCCACCGCAAGAATATTATCTCTGGTTTCTTTGTACATCAGCTTTTAGCTTCTCGCAGAATTATTAACAGTTGAATGAAAGTGATCCCAACTATTTGGTAAAAAGGCAAGCAAAATAAGTGCTTGAAACTCATCTTTAAAAGTAATCTTTACCAAATCCAATTGATTCAATATTGTGTTGAAAACATTTAGATGTGCGGCCACCGAAGCTCCTTCGGCCATTTTCAAATTGAACAGTCTTTTCATAAGATGCACCTTGTTTTTGGTAGAGGGTCTCTCGTACGTGTCTGATAATACTTTCATCAAGTCAACTGTGGTTTTTGCCTTGGCCACGCTGTGTGCTACATTCTTTGAGAGCTTTAGTCAGATCGCTCCCAGCACCTATCTATCCAGCAACTTCCATTCATCATTAGTCATTTTATCCAGCTTTGATCTTGTCAAGGGTTGATGCAGCTTTTTGCCATATAGATAATCTTGAATATTCATTTTTCAATAAGCAAAATCATCTCCATCGAATTTGCTAATCGTCGGCCCACTAATTCCTTCGTCTCCAGACATTATTCTAGCTGACAGTCAGAACCTCTACTCTAATACCAGTTGTTATGGTTTAGACTATATAAATAATGTGAAAATATAATCTCAATACCGCAAGAAATAATGGATAACTGGCACGATTAAAGCAAATTCGTAATTAATTAAGACACAAGGATTTATAGTGGTTCACTCTTAATGCAAGAGCTACATCCACTCTCTGAACTATTGCTGGAATTACTACGAAAATCGGAGATTACAATATTTAATCTTACACTCTCGCAAAACCAGCTAGCCAGTGTGTTTCCAATTGTAATCACTCCCTAATTTTTCTCCCTCAAATTTTAACCCTCTCAATTATTCACGAACTGAACAATTATTACAGAGCAAATAATTAAAATTGCTCTCTGCACTCTCATCTCATATTTAACTGAATGCATACATCTCTTTATATATGGAGAAATCACAAGAGAAAATTTGTAGCTTGCGATAATCGTATCTTCGTTTCTCAAAGATATTGACAAACTCTCACCTATACAAATTTTCTCTGCACCTAACTTTTACCTTTGAACCTTTTCTTCTCTTTGTCAAATAACAATGCATGCATTTGTAATATTTTCTTGTCAATATTTCCTGTGCATGCTACTGCTTCTTTCAATCATGAGGGTCCACTTAACAAAGTCAAATTCATCACTTTTTTTATTTTATGGTAGACCTCTAGCCAAGGAAAGCTTGGCCTGGTCTGACCTAATGTCATCCCTAAAAGAGGGAGCAAATCAAAACTTCCTTTTATGATGTATACTCATGAAAATATTAAGGAGGCGGTTGGTTCGCATGAGGGAATGGTAATAAGAATGGGAATGAATATACTGAGGAATGGGAATGGATATTATCATTATAATTATGATGGTTGGTTAAGAGGAAGGAATGATTATC
>JANIIA010000001.1:1756149-1781695 GCA_027478495.1 Erythroxylum alaternifolium
TAAATTATAATTATAATTCATAATTAGAATTAGATAAATTAAAACTTCTTTTAATTTATCTTTAATTCTCCAATTAATCAATTCATAATCATAAATCATGATTGACGTCTAGCAATATATCATGAATACCCAAATATCAGGAATGTCAAAGTGATTGACTTAACCTATCCATGCATCATAGATTTAATCCTCTCGTCATTCAATATTCTAATTAGACAACGTATAGATATAGTGTCTACTATTATTATCCAATCATGTTCGTTTTTCCTAATTAGTAATTGATTTATAATTGAAATTTGAAAACATCTTTTCAAATGTCAATTCACTCTGCCCAGAGAATTCCATAAATTATTACTAATTAAGAATAGTAGAATATTCTCTCTAATTACTTTAGAGTGAAGAATCTTATATTGATTTATTTAACTATCTTCATATGGTTCATACTGTATCTAATTACTACCGATTGAATTATCATAGGAAGATTTATAAATAGCATCAAAACACAGTAATTCCCACACAAGATACCTTGGTAATCTCAAATTTGAGGATCAATTATACAACTATTATTATGAGATAATCCATAAATAAATAAGTAATATTCCATCTCGAATTCTCGTAATTAGGTCAGTTCAGTGACTTATTCTCTAATAATCACTCACACATTATTTTAAGTATCTCTGTACTTTAATTTATGAGATCAATTACTTTCTTTATGCAAAAGAAACATAATGTGTGCTAGTTTTACCGTTTCAACAATATCTTGTCTTGATGAAACTACAACTAGGAACATTTAGGAATAATACATATATAAATTGAATCTCGTAATTATGATCTTATCATAATTTCAATTACACAGTAATTATTTCAAGGATTTTATCTTTAGTATTAAAACATAAAATATTAATTAAATTAATACATAAAGATAAATAAAGCCTTTTTTATTAATTCAAAATAATGTCATACATTAATTTGCATCCAATTGATTGACTACAAGGGCATAAACTAACACTTCCTTCTAAGTTCAAATAAAAAACAAATGATAAAAGATAAATATAAAACTTTTTGCTTTCATTCACGGAGATCTCGAGCTCGAAAGTTATAACTTGAATCGACAAACTGGAAATATTTCCAGCAAATTTAAAAGATATTGAATTTACCCTTTTAATTTTCTTAACGAATAAGCCAACTCACACAATTATAGGAATGGAGTTCGTCGGCAAGTCTATAAATAGAGAACTAGGCCTATCTTGAGGTCAAGATGTTGAAAACTTAAGGAGCAATATGGAGATGGATAGAAGAAGAGCTTAAACCCTTAAACTATCCTATAACTACTACTTTAGCTATTGATGGGCTAAGGATAGGCTTTAGAAAGAATTGTAAATGGTGGCCAAAATGATGATGCATAAGGAAATACCATAAAAAGTTCATAAGAAGGCATGGACACAACTAAATGATGCCTATCCAGGGGATGGCAAGTTGTGAGTGACAAAAGGTTAGGTCCAAAGTGGGTGGAGGGTCCCCAAATGTGTGCGATTCTTTCAAAGAGTGAGGTTTCATTACAAGATTGATGCACTCAACGCATTGAGAGATCAAAAAATGTTACTTTTCTTGAGTAAGAACTAAACACGTTAGGAAAGTTTAAGCAGTTTGTTACTCTTTTAAGTCTTTTCAACTATATACCTACCTTGTATTTCATCCTCACGAACTTGAAAGAATTCATGAGAACGAGGTTTGATCAGTTGGGTTAATTGTATGATGATATTTTATATTTATTAGGTTAAGTAATGTTTTAAAAACCGAACTGAAAGTTAAATCAGTAAAACAAAATACTTAAGATTTAAAAGATTTAATCGATATTAAACTGTCAAGAAATTGGCTAAAGATTAAATAAAATTAAAATTTTTTAAATATGATTAAAAGACATTGTTCTTATCTATCAAAAAATTTGAAGTTTAATTAAAAAATATTATTAAGCAAATATTAATTGATTTATTTTAGTTTATAAGAATTTATTAATTTACAAAAATTGGTTGATTTTTAACAATAAAAATTATTAAAGTATATCAAACTAAAAAGTTAAAAATTGAACTTAAAAATTAAACAATTTAAGATATTTATGTTTGAATCAACCTAACTGTTTGAGTTTTATAATCATTTAGGTTAAGAAACAAGTGATATAGTTACTCTTTAAGTCTTTTCAACAATGGATCCATCTTGTATTTTATCCTTAAGGACTTAGAAAGAATTGATAAGAACGAGGTTCGATCAATTGAGTTAGTTATATAATGATATTTTGTATGTATTAGGTTAAACATTTGAGATTAAGTTTAATGTAATGAATTAGAACATAATCCGAGTGTTTGAATATCGAGTGTTTGAAGTTTGTACTTCGAAAATCAAATTAATAAGTTAAACAAATGAAATACAGCATTTAGTAAAAGAAAATTAAATAATCTTATTCATAGAAATAGTGAATATTTATATTTTTAAGTTTTCTAAAAAAAATTCCTTCTTTTCAACTTCAATTAAAGAGTAACAATAAAATATACACGTGTCAAACATGACTAATCAAATATTACTAGTATGATCACTCAACTCAATTTTTAGACTCGACCCAAATCAGTTAAAATTAAATTAAATTAATATTTAATATAATTGTAGTAAATAATTAATTTGAGTTAGATTTAATTAGTTCAGTTTAAATTTAAGAGTTTAATTGAATCTTTATATATGCAGCATTTGATTGGTACAACTATGATGTTTATAGTGCATATATTTCATTTTTTAACTGAAATTTAAGAAAAAGATTTTTTAAAAAGAAAAAATTTATATGAAAATTTGTAGCAAATTTTAAAAATTAAGAGTTTTGAAAGTTTCTTAAACTACATATGAGATCTACAACTTCTACTCAAATATTTAAGCATTGTTGTTGTTTATTGTTATTTTTAGTACCACTTTACAACATAATATTACTAAAATAGTATTTACTGCATCTCTAAAAATTGTAGTAAAGATAATAATGAGGGCTTATTTATACTTTTTTATAAAATGTTAAGACGAAAATAATCCATTTAGGCAATATTTAAAAAAATTATATTAGTGTCTAATAGGTCCACTTGTCTAATTATGAAGTCATATAATTTAAATGGATGACTTAAGTAGTCATGTACTATAAATTATAAAAAAATTAATTTAGTATGATATTAATACTATTTTGAAAACATTAAATTGTAATATAATATCATAAATAAAAACAGAGATTAATTCAACTTTTTAAGAAACATTGAAGAATAACTCATAAATTTAACTTAAAATATATAACCATAAAAGAAAAATTGTAGTAAAAATTATCCCTCATCTTATAAATGGCCGCCATTGAAGGCAAAACAGCTTCATATCAAATCATCTGTTCCAGTTATTCTATTTCAATCATATTCTATTAAATCTCATCTATACATTTATGTGAGGTTCACGTAAATGTGTGAATAAGATTTGATAGAATATAATAAAACACCGTAATTGAAAGAAGAGATCTAATCTTAGAAAGCTCCAGCTTTCATGGAAGGAAAAAACACTTATCCCAAAATAAGAAATTAAGAAATTTTAAATCTCATCATCAAAAGCTTTGCATTTTACTATTTATTATGGTATTTTTTTAATTTGAAAGTAGGAGTGGGCCTAAGCCCGATTGACAAATCACTGCTACTTACTAAGTTGATTAAGCCCAATACAATTCCTAGCACTTATCAGGTCTTGCTGAGCCTACTTGCTCAACGTCCTCTCATGTCTTTCTCGTAGCCCAGCTAATAGTTTGCTTTCGTGGATTCGAAGAGACACGAAGGCGATTAGTTTGAGTTAATATAAAAATTGTCTTCAATAGATACGCATTAAAGAAAAGTATACATATATAGTTTGACTTAGAGTGAAATTGATGTAGATATTGGGTGGTTGAAGTAGTGAAGTTTGTCCTTTATCATACATATCATTCCAAATAAACATGACAATTGGGCTCAGGTCTAGTTGTCTTAATTTGACCGAGTTTTAAGTTAAGCCTAGATTAAAAATGATGGTCCAAAAATTTTGAATGATTGACCTGTGCGACCAAAATAATATCGTTTTAGGTAAACTTTCAAACACGTTGAATTTATCAATTAAATTAAACTCTTCACTTAGATTTTAAATAACTGATTCATTAATGATTTATCAAAATTTTGAAATTTGCTAATTATTAGAAGATGGCAGGTTGAAAATAAAAATACGTTGAACTACAAATATCAGTTATATCGAACTCGTCACTTAAATATGTTGAATCTTCTAATATCAGTTAGATCGAACTCGTTATTTAATTCTAAATCATTACCTCGTCGAATAATTGATCTGAGATATATATTGCAAACCCTATTTAAAGGAAAGAGAAAGTGATTCCCTAATTATTTAAACCCTAATGCATTCTATCCATTTGACCGGTTTGAATTGGTCAAAGTTAAGATATGAGGAGGTACCAATACTTGAAGAATTATTATAAACTTTGATTAAACATTTCTTCATATTATTTAACTAATATAGTATATATGATTGGTTGGACTAGATATTATTTTAATTTTTAGATAAAGAAAGCATTAATGATTGTGAGCTTATTTGTCTTTGTTCCCCTTATTTTAACTGTTTTATGTCTTCCTAGATGGATGTGACCAGTGACAAATATTAATTTTCATGTTATATAGAATCAAATCTCTCTTGGGACCGCTATTGATTAAAAATTTCTCATGAGAGGGATATTATGCTCAGGTGATTACACTAATCATGTCTTATTTTCACATAATGACAACATCATGAAAACCAATTATTGAATCTTCTCAACACCAAGATGTTTTCCATGGTCTAATGGTTTGAAACCATAGTTAATCACGATCATAATTACAGTAAAAATATTGAGATTATGAAAGAAATGGTAGTCGTAATTCGAATCCAATTAAGAATGCCAAAAGGACTAGAGTCCAACCCTGATAAAAAAGAAACTTTGTAAAAGTCAGTATATGAAAAGAATATGACTAGATAATTTTTTCATCACTTTGTTGCTCCGAATAATTTTATACGAAGATGATTTAGCTCAACGTGTTCAAAATTAAAGTATTTGATTCAATTGATCAAGTTTTGGATCAAGTTTAAACTTTTTAAAAAATTTAGACTTCGAATCTAATTTTGACCAAGCTTAAGTTTTTTAAAATTTCAGATAAGGTTTGATTTTGAACTTTTTTAGAGCTTTAAATCATAAAATGTGAGTTTAACTTAAAGTTCAAACTTCTCTCACATTGAAAAAGGATGTTATTTTGTATATGTATACATCGTTTTATATTTGATGAACGGATAGTTTTAGGCTTATGAAATCTAATCGGACTCAAATTCAAGTCAAAAATTTCGGGTCTAATTGAGTTTTGAGTCAGGTAAAAAGAATCGAGCCAAGGTTGGACCTCATATCTCTCTATCCAATAATACTAAAATTGATTCAAATTTAGCTGTTAAATGATAGAATTCTTGCTATAAAATTCGAGTCCAGCTTAAAATTCAAACTTCTTTCACGTGGAAAACAAAATCATTTTGTATGCGTAACAAAACAACTTCATTTTATATTTAATGAATAGTTACTTTTAACTATATGAAGTCTGATCGAGGTTAAATTCAAATCTAGTGTCTTATATCAAATTAAATTCCAAGTTTAATAAAAGAATTAAAGTCACGAGCCTGTATCTCTAGAACCAATAATACTAAAGTTAGATTCCAAGATTAGATGTTAGACGATTTCATATCTTGGATTTTTTTAGTCTAATCTATTCAAAGAGATAGACTTACGACTCCAATATCATAACAACTCGCAAGACAATGCTCAAACGAAAACAAAAAATGGCATATGCAAGATGTGACGTTGATACACAACCATACAAGTTCATGCAAATATTCTCCAACGTCACATTCAAGGTTTTTTTATTTTTTCATTTTTCGCCATATCCAATCTCGTATGTCTCAAACAGCAACAAAGATGGAGAGTGTGGCTTCGTTTTCAGAGACCCATTAGCACGAAAAGAACAACTGTTCTGTAATATGGACCACTGCACCTTAAAAAATGACTTAGATTTATTTAATACTAAATTAGCAGAACAAAGAGAACTAGTACATATATAGAACTTTCATGCAATAGGGCTGTATGATAATACATTGTTGGCATCTGCAAATTTGTCATAACCCTCATCAATATCCTCAGAAAGTTCATATATAATTGATTCGATTTGTGTGTCTTTTGTGGTTGTGGCTGTGATTGGAACATTAAAAATTTACAAGTTGTGTTACATCAAAAAGGGTATAAAGATTAAATGAATTATATATGAAAGATTAAGCACATGAAAAATCCTTAATTTTTAATTTTTTTAAAAATTCTTTCAGATTTCAATTAGAAATGATGACAAAATACACGAGGTATGAATATCATACATGGACTAATACTAATCAAATGTCACTGACATAACAATTCAATTTAACTCCTAAACTTATACTTAAATTTGACTTAAATTATTAACTTAAGATAATTATATAAATAATTAATTTGAATCTAATTTAATTATTTCAGTTTGAACAGGGGAATTAGATTAATAGTCTACGAATGATATTCGTAACACGTGTTTTATCATTATTTTTCATTGAAGTGCAAAAAAATATTTTTGAAAATTAAAAATTTATAAAAAGATTTTTAAATCTTAAAAATTAAAAATTTCTTAAATTATGCAAGAGATTCATGTTTTTACTTATATAAAAAAGGTTCATAATATAATATTTTGAACTTTTGAGATATATAAAGTTCTCCAATATATATATAATTATTTAAATCTAATTTAATTTCTCTCGTAACTTTTTAAGGATGTGTTTCATTTGAAGGAGCTCTTGTTAAGAGTATAATAGTAACATAGAGTAGAGAGGGACTGGTAATGAAGTTATTGCATTCTTTTATGTTTATAGCAACTTCCATTATTGTCTTTAAAACCATTTTTATTAATTAGAAGTAAGACTATGTATTAACGGGCTTCATTTATTAAGGATAGAGTTGATAACAAATCCTACCATAAGATGGATTTCTGTAGCTTGAAACCTAAAGCTCGACTGAATTTTAGGTTAAAACAATGTTATTTGATCAACTAATTTTAACAAAACAATATTATCTTACCCGACTTAAGTCAGTTTAAACTGATTTGATTAGGTTAAATTGAGGCAGATTAAATTTTTTCACATCATGTTAAGTAAAATATTGAACGTATGTATAAATTACATACTCTTAATGAATTTTAGAGAAATTAATGACACTAAATTAAATAATAAACTCAATTTAATTAACTATTTATTTACTAGTTAGGAGTAAGATTACATACTATTTGACTTTCATAGATTTTGCGGAGTTGTGAGATTCACATTAGGTATTTAAACCTAAAATTTGATCGATTTTAGAGTGAAATTTTCCTCGTACTAAAAAAAAAGATTTTGGAGTAAAATAATGTTATTTTATTCAATTAATTTTAAAAAATGATGTGATTTTTTTTATCCCACGTGTTGTTTTAGAAGGGTTCTAATTATAAGAAGACGCTTTTAAGCCATTCACACCCAGATTAATCCCTATTTGTACTGGGTCAATTCATAAGGAGTAAAGTACTGGTCAAACAGGTCTTTCTATTCTCAGGACTTGAACTCGAGATCTCTAATTAAGGGACAAGAGTGTTAATCCACTCAACTCAACTATATTCGGTTAAAATGATGTGATTCCTAAGATCAAATCAGATTACCCCTCTCAAAAACTGATCAATTCAAACTTTATTCGTTAAATTCGAACTAAACCGGACCGGGTGAAATTAGTTGTGTGGAAAGGCACTTACGTTTGTTAGTTGGTGGATGGACAGATGGATGGATGGATGCGGCGGCTTTTCTGTAATTGGAATTGGTAAGTGAGCAGATGCATGGCTGCTGCTGCTGGTGCAGGTACAGGGTCACTTCCCACGTGCCCCTATGTTGTGGTTATTGGTACACGTGTCTGCTCACTATCACCTACAAGTGGCTGTCCTCCTGTCCCTTTCTCCAATCTTATCTGATTCATTCTCTACTCTCTCCTCATGTCTTAATTTCTCAAAATGCCCCTCCACATCTCCGCAAATTACAATATCAACCTTAACTTTTATTAATAGAAAAACATTATTAATGGTCTAAATTATAAATAATTATTATATTTTATTTTTTCATTAAATACCAAATTTAAGATTAATAAAAAAGAATATAATGAGCAAATGAATTAATAAACTCAATATCAATTAAAATGAAGGTCATAAATATTAAATGAAATTAATATTTAGTATTTTTGTCAATTATATTTCTATTGGCTTTGGAGTTTATAGAAAATTGTACTTTTAATACCTTTTAAATTTGAATTAAATATTATTTATATTTATAATTAAATAGAAAATTGATTAACTATACAATAGTGACCCCACCTGTTGCTACAAGAAAGGCACAAAATACAAAATCATTTAGTTAAATATTTGGATGAAGTCACTTATTATTTTCATAATTAGTTAACATAAGGTTTCATTCAATTATTAAACAAATATAGTAAAACAAGTTATGAGAAAATAAAGATAAATACATAACAACAATAACACTCCAATGTATAAAGCTCCTCGCTTTGCAAGAGTGAGAGGAGGGGTATCAATTGTAAATAACTTTTTTTTGACATCTTACAAAGAAACTATTTCCGTAATTCGAATACGTGACTTTTTAGTCACAATAAAACAATTTGCTGGTAACTTCGAGACTAACTAAAAGAAAAAGAATAAATATGAAGTAAAGAAAAGGAATATTCTAACAACTTTGAAATTAAGTTAAAATTGTCATGATTAAATGATTGTTTAAAAAAATTATTATAATAATATTTATATAAGTAGTTAATATGTAAAAAATCTTTTTTAAAATTTTTAATAATTTAAAATATCGTCGCTTATATATTATCATAAAATTTTAGAGCCAATAATCTTAGTTTTACAAGTAATTTTTTAAAAAAATTAATTTTAATAATTTAAATAAAAAGTAACTTAAAATTTTAAATTAAAATTTTATCGTGTGAACGACTTGACTTAACATGAATTAGATTATTTTGAGGATTAATTTTATGAATTAAAATATTAGCGAAGAAATAAATTCCTCCTAATGTAGCTAAGGAACAAATAAAGAATTTGAATATTAAATAATAAGAAAGGATTTTCTAATATAATAATATTATAGTAAAAATAAGCAAGGATTAAAAAAACTAACAAGTTAGCCAATTCAACTGTAAAAATTTTAAAATTTTTAATTTTTTTATTTGATTTTTAACTTTTCGTTTTGCTTTATTTTTAATAACTACTGTCGTTAAAAATTAATCATTTTATTAATTTATTAGTTAATTTTTATAAATTAATAATTTTTAAAAACTAAAATAAGTCAATTAATTTTTATTTAATAATTTTTAAACTAAATTTCAAATTCTTCAATTATTAAAGATAATTTCTTTTAATCAAAATTTGAATTTTTTAATTTTATTTAATCTTTAACTAATTTTATAACGATCGATTAAACTTTTTAAAATTTTAAATCTACAATCTTATTAATTTAACTTCTTAGTATATGTTTTTAAACATACTAAAAAAAGAAGCTTAAAAAAAAGAAATAACATGAACACACCAAAAGAGATGGAAGGATAGAAAGGGAATTACAATCAGTCTCAAAAGCTTAGAGAAAAGAAAAAAAAAAAAAGAACACTCAAAGCAGTCCTTTTTGAGAGTAGAGAGTGAGCTTTGTAGTGGAAATCATGTTGACTCAGACTGCTTCTGCTTCCACCTTCTCTCCCCTTACCAACTAAATATTTTTTCAATCTCACTGTCTCGCTCTCCCTCTGCCATTTTCCAGGGTAAGGAAGGAGTAAAGGCTGTTCTGCTTCTTTCTTCTTTTTCCCTCTGTTTTTTTATTTTTTTGCTGTTTGCTTTGGAAGAAACTGTAGGGAAAAAAAGCTTTAAACTTTGGAATCCCAACAAGTCAGCAACGTGCTCATTTCTTTCTTCTGCAAATTTCTAAACAATGGTCATTAGTGTTTTCCTCTTATGGTTGCTCTTATAAGCTGAACTTTGAAGTTTGAAGCTTGCATTTGAAAAGGAAAGTTGAATTTTGGTTTGGTTCGGTAGCTGGAATTCAAGTTTTATAATTTGGATTTTGTTCTCGAACCGAGAACGAAGATTGGTGTAAGCATATCTTTATATTTTTTACTTCTGTTTGCTGGTTCTTATGGTCCTGTTTGGTTCCTGAGAATAGTGGAACACAGTGAAGTGAATGGTAGCTTTTATGAGCTATATGATCCTAGAATTTCATTCAATAGAAATAAAGAAAAGAAACAAATCCCAGAAATCTTGTCCTACTCGAGCAAAATTCTGCTTAAAACTCGTGATCTGAGCTCCTTGTTTCAATAATAACTAGTTGATTGGTGGCTTTCGCTTTCCCTCACTTTTATTCAGAAAATGAAAGACGATTGGCCTTTTTTCACTTTTTACCTGTCCGGTTTTCATCATCATAACCATCATTTAGTTAATTATTGATGTGTTTTGTGTCACTGTCAACCTCTGTCATTCTATTCCCATGAGGGCTTCCATGTCTAAAGGGTTTGTCTCATAACAATCTACCAGAATCATGAACCCTGTCTTTGTTTTTAATCGGTTGCTATGAATATAAATTGTGTACAGCAATTTCAGTTTAATCTATGATGCGTAGTTAAGTGTGTGGAGCAATTAAACATGAACCATTATAGCATGCAAATTCCTGTTTCTGTTAGTTTATCCTATGATATGTTGTTAGATACTTACATCTACTGTTACTGTTTATAATTGCAGCTTGTGTGATGGAGTCTTGGTTCTATGCTTCAGAAGGAAAAGGCCTTCTATTCTCGGATGAAATAGGTTTGTCAAATGATGCATCTGATAGAGGTAGAAAGCCCATAATCGAATGGGATGGAGTATCAGTTGACAGCATGGGATTTGTTGATTTGGGATCCCCTGAAATGCCCAAAAGGCCATTCGTTGTTAATAACACTGGCTTGGGGTTGCTTGATTGTAGTGAATTTCGTATGGACTCTAGTAAAATGGCCATAGATTCTCCCACTTATATGATTGCTTCAAATTCATCAGTGGAATCTCGGCAGAATCCTTCGATTTCTTGCATAGAATCTAGTCAGGATTCATCACTAATTGATTTGAAGCTAGGCCAACTATCTGATGGTAAAGATGTGTGCATCGATAAATTTATGAAAGGAAGGCCGATCTTATCTTCTGCGTTTCCAAAAGCAAAAAGAGCTCGGGCCGTGAGTTCACGCATACAGACTACCTTTTGCCAGGTATATGGTTGTAACAAGGATCTTAGCTCCTCAAAGGATTACCACAAGAGGCATAAAGTTTGTGAGGCTCACTCAAAGACTCCTGTTGTCATTGTTAATGGAATTGAACAGAGGTTCTGCCAACAGTGTAGCAGGTCAACATCTTTCCTTCTATTGCTTTTCTTATGGTACATATTCGATTGACACAATGCTTTTATAATTGAAAATGCTTCACATGACAGCATATATTGATGACGTTGAGCACTTGTTAACCATGTTTTTATGGATTTACTCTAATTATTGTCGTCCTGTGCTCTAGGCTTTGTCCTTCCCTTTATGAAAAACCTTATTTTGTTAATGGTAATCTGAAACCTTTTGATTAATCAGGTTCCATTTACTGGCTGAATTCGATGATGGTAAGCGTAGCTGTCGTAAACGGCTAGCAGGTCATAATGAAAGAAGAAGGAAGCCGCAATTTGGTACCCTCTCCACTAAAGTGCACAAGTTACTGCATTCATATCAAGGTATGAACAGTAAACTATGTATTCTGCTGCTTAGGATGATTATACGCTAGTGCAATGAAGAAGACAAGTCAACAAATGCAACCTCCTCTGCTTCCCATTTTAAATGAATAAAAGCTCTCAGATTTGATCTGTCTTGTAGTTTTCTATCACGTAGACTTCTCCAAGCATTTCATCTGTAACCAAATGTTGACACGATCGCATTTGTGACCATATGTTTTCCTATGCTATTGTTCATATTTCTTAAAGTAATATGATTGTAATAAATCATAATAATCTAGTTTTGAAATGCAATTTTCAACTTGACATTACAAGGAACAATCGACGTCGCAGTTTGGTTTATATGAGGTGATTCATAGTCGATAAAGGAAACATAGAGCTGAAACTACCCTTGTTTCGAATTCCTTTCTATTGGTGGTAAATGTGTTCTTATTAAAGTTAAATTTGAAGCTACATCTTGCAATTCTATCATAACTAGAAAGGCTGTGGCACTCATGGATTTCCTCTGGAATTACGGACTCATTCTGTTTTATGACATTATCCAACTTCATGTGTTGATCTTTGATCCTTTCTGAGTCAACAGGCACCAAATTTTTGGGGAATTCTTTGTTGAAGAAATCACCTTTTCTTTTCCCAAGCATGCATCCAGGTGGTATTCCATATCCAGAAAGGTACCAACAAGCTAATAGATGTAGACTGTCTCCATCAGCAACAGAAGACTACACTTCTACAGCTGCAGGATCAACTGTTAATGATTTATCTGGGTTATGGCACTCTAGTTGTGCTCTCTCTCTTCTGTCAGCTGAAACACAGGATTTAAGCAACTCTGTGGGAAGTATGACATCAAAAATGAGTCAAGTCAGTTGTGATCATCCCATTTTCGGTTGCTCCAACATATCTTTGGGTATAGACACTAAAGAGAAGTGCATTAGAAATGGCAATTTTCCATCTGGAATTGATACCAGTGAAATTCATTATATGAGATCCTTCATGGATTCTGACATCAGTCATGCTACTGAACTTCAATTCAAAGCAGATGAATTTCTTCAACGACCAAAATTTTCAAGTGCCAAGTATTCCGTCTCTCCTGAACATGTAACTACCGTAGATTTGCTTCAGCTATCATCACATCTTCAAAGGGTGGAGCAACAAAGGAGAATCATACAAGTTAAGCATGAACATGAAGATTTATGCAGTTTCCTTACAACCTATGGAATCTAAAAGTCATTAGGTATCAAAAAATGACAATATGAAAGTCTCTGTTGATAGCTTCTTGATATTGAGCTTTGGAACTGGACAGATTCCTTAAAAGTAACACAATCTTAGTTTCAATACTACTGAGTTCTTGACTAGACGTTCTTCATTTATCTTTTGTGCTCAGAATTGCTGGTTAGAGTTACTTGGCATGGCAGGATATAACATGCGTTCTGGTGCTGTTAAGTTCCTATCTTTTGAACATTTAAGAAACCATCCAATGCCCTTTGGCTTCTGGTGGAGGCATCTCATGACTTTATTTTATGCAGAAAGCTAAAGGCTGTAAAGACTTTCAGATGGTCAAATTAAGATGATCTTTAGTATTGCAAGTTGATGCAAGTTTGATATAATACCGTTAATTAGTTCAGATGATTCTGTTTTGCCTTTTTTTTTTTAATTTTCATGTTGGTGGAATGAGTGGAATGCTTAATAATACGACTTACTTTATCATTGGAGAACTCTTAAACTGTGATTTGTTTTGAGAAACTCCTGCAATCTCTGAAGGGTCAAACCCTGATGGGACAGACTAAGAAGGAACCTCTCATAAAGTTTGTGGCAACAAAGCAAGCATTTAAAGTTAGCTCTTTTTTATAGTTGGTAGTATTTTATATGGCATGTCTTGTTTTAAAAATTTTTAGATTTTTTTAATTTAAAAAATTAAAAAACTTTCTATAACCTTTGACTTTAAAAAAAATTTCCGTAAAATTCAATTGAAAATAAAGACGAAACATATGTAAATGTAACATAATTATTACGGATAGATTCATCAAAAAAAAAATTTTAGAACATAGGAATTTGCAGTCGTTATTTTTTAGATGTGTACTGAGCGAACTTTTGGATTGATGTAATAGTTTGTAAATCACGCTAATTGGGTATTCTGCATTAAGTAAATTATGTATAACAGGCTTGATCGAAGGAATGCAAGTAAAGGGATTCAAATACAGGACTTTTTTTGTCCTCATGCACTTTTACTCTACCAACTCGATCACCTCCAAGAGTGCATCAAAAGTTACATAAAGATCTAATCTATTTCTTAAAGTTGAACTAAATTAATTAATTTTAAATTATCAATTTAAGTCAAATTTAACTAAAACTTCTTAAGTTATATAGAAATTTTAATTATTTGACCCAATTTTTTAATGCAATTGGTAGTATTATATGTAGACCTATTAATGCATGCCCAACTAATGAAATTCCCATATCTTTGTGCTTTATTGGTTAAACATGCTGTTCTGACTTAGTGGAGAGGAATATTTCTCTTTACACTCCTATATATTCAATAAACTATCCCAAAGGTCTAGGAACTTTGACCTTGACAAGAAAAATAATTAAATATTGAAGTTTCTGTTTTTTTTTTTTCCTGTCTTCAGTTTCTCGTTGGTTTCAATTTATTTCCAATTCATGCGACAAGAACGATGTCCATTAAAAAATTCAATCGGTTCAGCTTAACAGTTCAATTTTCTAGTTCAATTTTTAATTTTTTGGTTATATTTATTTTAATAACTTTTGTTGTTAAAAATTAATCAATTTATTAATGAACCAATTAATTTTTTAAATTAATAAATTTTTATAAATCAAAATAAATCAATTAATTTTTATTTAACAATTTTTTTTAATTTAACTTCAAATTCTTCGACAAATAAGGATACTCACTATCAAATTTTTTAATTTTATTTAATATTTAATCGATTTTATGATAACGATCTAATTCTAATTGAATCTTTTAAACCTTAAACCTCTTATTTTACTAGTTTAATTTCCAATTCGTTTTTTAAAATATTGCTTTTTTAGTGCTATGAGTTGTCCAAAAAAACAAAGATCATCAAAAATTGCAAAGAATCAATTATGATTCTTATTAAATTTATTATAAGAATTCGAGCAACTTGTTATTAAAGTAATCAAAATCTTTTGGTCTACCCATCCGATGAAACTAGTATTTTATAGTTTAAGATAAGCTTATATATATATATACACATGCATGACCACCACAATGTAAACGTCAACAATGATGCACGTTCAATTAATTCCATTAAATAAATACCCCAATTTGTAATATTAAAATTCTTAATAGTCATGTCTTAAGGTTGTTCTTCTTAGCATATCATATTTATAGTAAATAAATAAATCAGTATGATGTTTTTATTTGAAAAGAAAATCAGTATGATGTTGAAGTGCAGCTAGTGAAGTATTGTGCAAAAAATAGGTTGGTGGTATCTAGGTATGCATAATCTTCTTTTGTTTGTGCTTCAGTGATTGGGTAATATGGGATGTGGGATTGCAGAGTTACTGTTTTGGATTTTAGCTACTTGATTGGACGTTTATTAATGAAATGAAATAGAATGTAATATTATTCTATCATTTGGTAGAGTTTATAATGAAATGAAATTGAATGAGATGAAAAAGGAGAGTTTCATATTATATTTCATTCTATCTTAAACAATAAAAATAAAAAACCTCCGATTTGAAAGGTTTATGATGTAATGTAAAATGATAAACAACTTTACACTATATTACATTATAAATCCTTCTTCTAAATAATATTTCACTATATTACATTATGAATATTTTTATCCCTTTCAAACAACAATTTTCTAATATTACATCCGTTTTACATTTCATTTCATTATAAACCATTTCATTTCATGCTATTACATTTCATTCTATTAAAAACTTTACGTCCAACCAAACATGGTCTAAAGTTTTGAAAAATTTTTATATCCTCCCATTTGGTTTTAAAAAATGATTAATTATAAAAAAATCTCAAACTTTATTTAATTTTATAATTATAGCCGCAACTTTAAAAAGTAACAATTAAATGCTCAATTTTTTTTCAATTATAGTCTGACGTTAGTATCTTCATTAATATTGTTGACTTAGCTTGTCACGTAAGACAGATACCCTTAATACTTATACACATCATACTTAATTAAACTAACTAATTAAGTTTCATGAGGTTAACTAACTACGTCGTTTTGGAATCGAACAACCTTAATGAACTATGGACACCTTTTTATTAAAGTTTTTCAATTCCAAAACCATGTATATTAGTTAAAAACAACTTAAAGAATTTTTAATTAAATATGACGTGTATGAGTGTTAAGAGTATCTGGCTTATGTGGCAAGCTATGTCAGCAACGTTAACGGAAATATTAACATCGAATTATAATTGAAAAAAATTAGAAATTTGAGTACTTAATTGCCAATTTTTTAAAGTTTGGACTATAATTGTAAAATTGAGTAAAGTTTGAGTTTTTTTTGTAATTAATCTTTAAAAATTAATTGAATTTTAGCATAAACTTTTTTAATTTTGATATTATCTATAAAAACTAAATTTTGTGTTAATTTATATTATCTTTACTTAATTTTAACTTTAATTATGTTTTCTTAAAAGACATAATATAGATATAAGAGTAGAACCTGAAATTATATATTTTAACTAATTTATTTAGAAAGATAAAATTTTAAATAGCCTCTCAAACTCGAATTCAATTTAAATCCAATTAATCTTAATTTAATTCACTAATTTTGGACTCAGGGTGAATTTGTCATGTTGGAATCTAATGATGTTATGCTCCAAAGTTCTCACCAAAAAATAATTGGATGGCCAAATTTTTCATATCGAAAGGTTAAGACTACATATTTCATTAGGCCATTTTATATAAAAATAAATATTTTGAATAATTTTTATAATTTTATGGAGAATATTTTAAAAAAAAGAAATGAATGCTAGCTTCAAATTTGTTCTTTATACATATTTAATTTAAAATAATCAATTTTTTTGGCAAATCATATGTTTCATTGAAAGGACTTAAGGTCTACGATCAAAAAATCAAATGACTTGAATTAATTCAATTGTGAAAATTTTGAGTCCACTAATTTTTCAGTTTAGTTTTTAATTTATCGGTTTAATTTATTTTAATAAATTTTTTTATTAAAAATTGATCAGTTTATTAATTAGTCAGTTAGTTTTCATAAACTAATAAGTTTTATAAACTAACATAAGTAAATTAATTTCCATTTAACAGTCTCATTTTTCAATCAAACATCAAATTTTTTGATAAATAAGAACAATCTCCTTAAATTCTACCTTAATTTTTTAAATTTTATTCAATTTTAACCAATTTTATAATGATCTAATATCGATTAAAGTTTTTAAAACTTAAATCTCTTATTTTAACAGTTTAACTTATGATCTAATTTTAAAACATTGCTTAATATTTTAGACTGGTTAAATTTTTAAGGTAATCATAAATATGACTACCACCTTTCTAAACTTATAATCAAATAAAAGAAAATTATGTTATGGTTATTTTGATATCACTCTAAAATAACATTTTAATGACCATAATTAGAATTGGCAAAATAGTTTATGCTCAACCGACTCGATCCAAAACCAACAAGAAAACTCTATTTTAGTTATGGTTCGAGTTAGTTTCAAACTAAAAAAATTATTTTTTTAGATTGAAGCTTGAGTTTACGAGCTTACTTAATCCTGCCAATTAAGACAAAAATAACATTGTTTTGTTTATTTTAAAACTCCATAGAAATTTGGATTTTTTTAAACTATTCATCATCATCACACTAACTCGGAATCTTGTACCAATTCGAAATCTGATGAGGTATGATAATATGCAGTCTTACTTTTATAAAATAAAGAGGTTGTTTCCTAATTTTTTTGTTTGACTATTCATAAACTAAAATAAAAGTGATTTAGACTCCACTTTATCATCAATCACCAACATAGCGTCCTTTTATTTTCTCATAATTTTAAGGGAAAACCTAAAAGAAATTCCATATCAACTAATTAACTCTTTAAAGTATTAAATCTCATAATTCAAACCAACTATTTCCGTAGCCAACAACGTTAGTAATACATAACTAAGATTTCTCAAGACATGAAATTTAGTGAGACATGAACTTTCTGGCAATGGCAATACATTGACATGAAGCAAATGCTCGTCGTGCTTATACTCTCCTCAGCTTCACTTCAACCCTGCAAAATGCAACCCCTAAAAACACGTCAATCTCCAAACTTTATCCAACAAATAATAAACCTGAAATTCATAGACCTTTCACTACTTCTGCAGAAGTTTTAGTTCACAATGTTCGATTGTTTATTCTATCTGAAAGCTTAAAGAATGGTCGAAGATGAGTTCTTTTTCAACTTCAGTTCCATTTAGTCCCTTGATCTTTAATTGTTTTATGGCAATTAGAGAAGAGAGGAGGGCCAATGCTTAATTACATTAATCTTGTTGCTCTGAGAAAGAGTTCCTGCAGCAGAATTTGGGATGTAACTTGCCCACTGTAGTCCACAAATTAAGCATTAGAAAGAATCAGGAACTGGAGGAAAATAATGAGTTAAAGCAGAGAAGAAAAAAAAAAGGTTACATTTTTAGCTGCTGTACTAAAGGCTTCTCTGTGTGGTATCTCAGGATTGGCTGCTTTGATCCGCTGAATCTCCTCCCTAATGATCAAAGAAAAAAGTTATTTGTACAAAACCTCGAGTGCCCACTTTGATATGATCGTGAAGAACAGTGAAGAACTGAACTGAGGAGGGAATTATTTATATATATAAACATCCTCGTACTTCATGAACCTGTTGTAAGCAGATGGGAGTCTGTGCTTCTTCTCAGGTGCTGCGGGAAAAAAAAAAAAAAAGTCCTGATTACTATAACAAAAGAAGATCAGTAAAGAAGTGCAAAATATAAATGAGACAGTCAAGTTTATGTACGTTTTACAACAAAGTGTGCTTTTGGTGATAATGGCTCACTGGTTGTGGACGAACATGATGAAGAAGATTGGCCTCTCCTCAAGTCACTGTAAAGCTCTTGCTTCTCCTTGATACAGATTCACCTTTTGTTAATAACTGCATATATATATACACACATTCATCTAATAATATCATGATATTGAGGCATGAGGACGAACCTGAAAGCTCAGTTGATGGTGATCAAGACATTGACCTTGGAAAGGAGCTCTTGTGGTAAGAAAAGACAGGTTACTGCAGTGACCACATTTCACTGTCACAGCGTCCAGAAGCGGCTTCAATGGAATCCCAACCTGCAAGCATCCAAATCAACACACATGAAACTGAAAAAGAATGAACATATCTCAACAGAAAAGCAGTGACCTATCGACCATGAAACAGTTTTTATTCTACACAATAGGGTTTTAAGTTTATCATCATAAAACAGATTACCGCAAGAACAGTGTTGCAGAAGTTGCAGCGAACATAGCAAAGATGTTCAGAAGGTGGTGGAACCAAGTCCATGGTGACTTTATCTTCTATGTTCATGTTCATATCTCAAAGAAGAACAAAAGGGAAGAGACAAGAGACGAAGAAGAGAAAGAAGCCAGAGAAAGTGTGGTGTAAGGTTCAGGTTTGTGATTAAAGTGTCATCATAAAGAAGATCGTGGCTTACTAATACTAGACAAAAGCTAGCCAGCCAGCTAGCTACCATTGTTCTGCAATTTGCAGACCTGAAGCTTTGCACGGCTATGTTTGTCACCTTCGTGCACTGATCACCAAATTCTCATCACAGATCTGGACAAATTTTCTTAATAAAACAAATCCCATGTTTTCTATGTTATGTTAAGGTATATTTGAGAATTTATTTATTGATAAAGTATATTTTATTTATTAAAAAATTATTGAAAGGAAGTAAATTTTAATACAATAAAAACATTGTTAAGAGATTGTGTGTTTTATTAAAATTTGATATGAGACATAAATTAATAATTATGTTAAATTTTTAGTATTGAATCAATTTTTAGTGAATGGAAATCAATTTTAGTAAAATATAATTTTATTAATATTAAATAGAAGCGAATCAAAATAATTTACATCAATTTTCGCTAAAATTTGATGAGAGAAGTTAATTAATAATGATGTTAAATTTTCAAATTGAGTAAAATATAGAGATAAAATAACTAAATAAATACATAAAATATGACTATTAATTTAATTTATATTTGAAATTATTAATTATAATTATCCTTTTGTATCAAGATTAATAAAAGTTGATAATTTCAAGTATATATGAAGTAAATTAGTAGTCATATTTTATGTATTTATTTAGTTATTTTGTCTCTATATTTTACTCAATTTGATTCATCTTGAACACAAATATAGAGATAAAATAACTAATAAATATATAAAATATAGCCATTAATTTATCAAACTCTTCATTATTTATTTAACTTATTTTAAACATAGACTTTTACAGAATTCAAAACGAGATTATTATTACTATTATTATTATGGTTGAAGAAAATTTTAAAGATATCCAAGTGACAAGATAGTTAGAGAGAAGAGTAGGTTTTTACTTAGCGAGGGCATGAAAAGATAGTTAAAGGAGAGGAAGCTGTTGATGAGTTCCATCTTTTGTGGGTTCAATGCTAAAGGAGGAAAGCTGAAATAGACAGAAGCTAACATTCACAAGTCATTGTCACAATCCACGGATGAGATGAGGGTTTCAGTTTTACTACGGAAGAAGTCGGGTGAAGAAGAAATCTATGTCTTTTGCTGACGGGACGATTCATTAGTTTCCATACTTAGTAACAAAGTCATAGAACTACTTGGTTTTCTCACCTTTCTTTGTTCGTATAAACTTTGAATTTCCCTCTGGTCCTCTTTTTCACCAGGGATGATAATTTTTGTCTAGTCCAATCCGGTTTGGTTTAATTTCTCCTTAAATTAATAGACCCGTTCGAGTTGGCTAAATTTTAGGTTAAATTTAGACTTTAAATTAAGTTTGAGTTTGAACTTTTTAACCCGAAATTCAAAGTTCAAAAATATTAAATAAAACGATGTCATTTTAAATAAAATAACATTTTTTAAATTTTAAATTGAAAAAAGTAATCAAGCTTCAAATCAAATTTTAAATTGAATACGAACTTTTTTAAAAAATTTAATCTGTAAATTAAGTTTGAAATTGAACTTTTTGACCCGAAGTTCAAAGTTCAAAAAAATTAAATAAAATGATGTTATTTTAAATAAAATAACATCAAATTTAAATTTTAAATTAAAAAATTTAATCAAGCTTCACCTTAGTCTAATTAAGTTTCGGGTTAAGCCTAGACTTTAATGCCAAACATATGTTTCACTATTGCCTCATTATATATAAGTTAATTATTAAAAATTCTCAAAATTTATTTTACTTTTTGCAATATTAGTTTAAACTTTAAAAAGTAATTATGAAATGTTTCGATGTTTTATTTTTAGCAAAAATAGCCTATCGTTAACTTCTTTGTTAATGTGAATGATGTGACTTGCTACATGGCTGACATATATTATATTTATATTATGTATAAATTTTATTATTTAATAAATTAAAAATATTAAAATAAATAATAAAATTTGTATATGACGTAAATACAATTTGTAACACTCACGTAGCAAAAAAGTATTAATATGATATGGCTCACCACGTCATTCATAATCTCAAAGTAATTATGTATGTCACAAATAATTCTTATGCTCAAATAACAACTATACTGTATATGCCATCCTCTAACAATTTACAAATTTATATTATAATATCTCTTAGATTCAACAAACAAGAAATAAACAAAAAATGTATTCCATATTTTTTTAAATTCTTGAACTCCTGTTATATAGGTTCCTCTCTTAAAAAATATAGATAAAATCAACGTAATTAGTGCATAAAACTCCTCACTTTGTAGGAGTTTGGGTAGGAGTCTGGGCAGGGTTATAATGCATACAATCTTCCCTTTGTATCTTTACTAAAAAGTTGTTTCCCATATTTAAACCTGTGACCTTACGCTGATGTCTCCGTTGGTGGAGACAGGTAACAAAACACAAAAATCCTATGTCCAACAGTATTTGGTTGTTGACACTGGCCATTTTTATTTTGTCTTCAGTTGACAAAAACACAAATTTTTTGTTCCTTTCAAAACTGTGACACAAGTTTCTTGTGCCTGTCGTAGAAATAAAACACGTGAGCTGTTGGATAAAAATACCCCCATATTATTACTATAAATAGCAAAAAAAGACATTCTTAATAAATATAAGGCTTGAATATATCTTTAACCTATTATGTAATTAATTTCATGAATGCTTAGACATTTTATTAAATTATTATGTAATAGAATTTTTAACTTGCGGGATTTTTTTAATTCAATAACTCATTTCATTAAATTTTTAGGTTTCTCATTTCATTAAATTTTTAAGTTCTTCATTTTATTTCATCGTAATTAAAAAATACAAATACAATTAAAAAATATTGATACAATTATAATAAATATTTACGTAATTCATTTTATTGTTAACTTATGCGAATTTTTTGCTATTCAATAGCTCATTTCATTAAATTTTTAGGTTCCTCATTTTTTTAATTCCTTATTTATAGATACAATTACAAAAATACTAATATAAATCATTCGTTTTAAAATAATCAATGAATTACATATTTTCAATCATATTAGACTGCAGGGGTACTTTGGTCATTTACACTATTTTCTATGTTCTGTCAACTGCTACCAAATACATTTCTGTTCTCGAGACAAAACAATTTTATCTGTTTTGTCCATTACAACCAAGCACCTCAATGTCTCCAATTTTTGTCCTATTTTGTCTCCAATATTTTGTTTCGTTCCGTCTCAGTATATGAATCACAGTAACCATACATAGTGTTATAAACTCTCTCTTGGTTTAGTAGGCCCCTTGGAATTTAGAACATCACTTTGTTTTGGAAGGCTCCTCTCGGTTTAATAGAATAAGATTACACTTGTACTAAAAAGGTAATTTCCTTTGTTTTGTCGTTACAGCATTTAAAGACAATCACGGAGTTCTGACAAGTGGCTGTACGGATCTGTCAGAAGATACGCAAACTATCACACTTCCTGTATTAGCGTATGATTGTTTATCTTCACACGAGCTCAACACTCAAGAAATTCCTAATATACCATAAATAGACTTCTCTCCTCTACTCACCCTCATTGTTCTTTGAAGCACTGCTTGTTGGACCCCACACTTTTCTTGGAAGTTAGAATTATTAAATGTAAAATTGTTAGCATTTAGTCATGAGTAAAAATCAAAATTCTTGAATTAGAAATTTATCGATTTTATTTATGAATATTATTTTTAATTTACATATGGCTGCATGGATTAAATGGAAGTGTTAGAATTAGGTTAAGGAGTTAGAAGGTATTAGAGGAAATATAGAAGGGTAAGTTTAGAAGATTAGAGTTTTTTTTAGATTAATAAGAGAAGAACAAATGAAGGGTGCGTGAGTGAAGTGCTGGAAAAATTAAAAAAAAAGAAAGAAATAGACGTGTTCGTGAGTTTAAGAAAGAAAGAAAAGAAGAACCTAGAAGAAATTAGAGAAAGAGGAAGAGAGTCTTGTAACAATAAGAGAAAAGGGAGAGATGTGTTTGAGAGGTTAGGGAAAAAGGAGAGAGTTGTGTAAAATAAGAAAGAAAGAGAGAAGAAAACTGTAGAAAGAAGTAGAAGAAGAGAAGCAGAAACCGAACCAAAAAAGAAGAAGAAGGAAAGAAAGATAAAAAAGATAAGAAGTGGAAAAAGAATATTCAACTGAGTTTATAGGTAAGCTTTATTTATTTTTCTTGTTTTGGTATAAGAAGAAACTATTAAGAATAAATATATGTGCTGAAAATGAATGGAGAAAGGAGAGAAGAAATCTATTTTAATTTTCATGGATTTTCTATTAGATATTGTTAGTTCAGCTTAGTTAAACTAAGTGTAGATTAAGTCTAAGCTCATTCTTAGATATTAGAACTTTAAGGATTTTCTATTTGTATATTAGTTTGAATAGAAGTTTGTTTGTTTGTTTGAAGGAAAACAAGAAAATTGAAGGAAAGAGCAAGAGGAGAGACGAACTTAAGTTTGAAGTTACAATTAAATAGGTGGGTAATATGTTTATAGTTTTTGTGATGATGGGCTATATTATTTGATTTTGTGTGTATAAATGCTTGTCTTGAATCATTGTAAATGTGGGAAAAATGTTCGGTGAATTTTAATATCATGTTTGATTTGCAAGAATTTTACTACTTTGATGTTAATGAAAAACAGAAAATTTAAGAAGCATGAAAATATGAATATGATATGAAATATGTAAGCACTGAAAATTTGTTTGTGTAGGAAAGAGAGATACCATTCTGTTCGTCACGTGCACGTTGACCTAAATGGACTCATTTCATTCATGGTGTAAACTTCGATTTTGCCATTATGTTTTATGGGATTCTCTTGAGCCATATTGTTTGTGCATTTCATTGTGAATTACTAAGCATGATATATGATTGAATGCTTTGTTTTAATGGTTGAAAAATACATGATATGATTTATGTTATAGCATTTTTTTTATTATGTGTTCCATGAGCTGGAATTGTGGATATGTTAAAATTTTATAGATTAAGGTGCTATATATGTATATATATGTGCTTGAATGTTTGTGGCTCGTCCCTAATGGCTATAAGCATATTAGCCACTGAGCTTCGCAGCTCACCCTATCATTTTCCACTCCTCAGGTGCAGAATCAGCAGATCAATAGTGAACCCTGCAAAACTTCAAAAAATCTACAAGAATTTATATTTTATTTGTAACTAATTTAGTTTGATCATTTTGGTAGCTTTAGAAGCATGTCAAGCACAAGCATTCATGATTGTATTTTTGTATTATGCTACTGATGTGGCTTTTGATATGTAACTGAAGCAATGTACACACTCTGTTTATTTGAGAAATGAATGAAGGTAAGAGTTCAAGAATTTGTCCTCTGTTCATGTTCAAATCCTCTTCTCTATTAAGTTGTTAACTTCAGTTAGGAATACAAGTGTGAGGTGTTTGATGGTTTTTGGATAGATTTTCTTAAGCAAATAGTTAAACTGGGAGTTTTGTATGTATGGATTGTACTGTTAGTTTTTGGGTCTTTTGGAAGTTGCATAGAAGTATATATTGATAGATGAGAGGAAATAAGAGAAAAAGGGGATGAAAACGTGATCTGAAACTTCAATAAATAAACTATATTGATCTAGGCAGAATTTGACAAAGTCATCTTCATGAAAGTTGTAGCTCTTTTTGTATTTCTAACGACATAAAGTTTATAATTTTTAGACTTCGGGATTGAAAGTTATGATAAATTGAAGTAGGAGTGTGCAGTCACAAATGTCGCAATCGTGCACAAGCACGATCGCAACGAGCCCCACTATTCATCAAAAGTCACGATCGTGCATAAGCACGACTGCGACTCCCCCCTCTCACGACTGTGAGTTTTCCTCTCACGCCGTGACATTCTTTTAAAGTTATACCTGTGACTTTTGCATTTCTTCTTATTTATTTTATTTTTTTTTTTTCTCTTGGGCCTAATTTATT
>JANIIA010000001.1:1785620-1801582 GCA_027478495.1 Erythroxylum alaternifolium
ATGATCAGCTCATAAGGGAGCAGAAACCTGAAGCTTATTCTTGAGAAGCTTAAATTCTCAAATTGAGTAATGAATTCTCATATCCCTTTATTGCGTAATGAAAGCCTTTATAAAGGCAAGAGTTTCTTTACATCAGAGAATTCCTAACTAGATAAAATTCAAAACAAGAGATAACGACAATCCTAACTAAGACTTTTCCAGTACCACATATCATTAGTTCAACTCTTAACAGACCAAATGGAGTGATGTTTAAGAATATTTGTATGAGCCCATTTCTGCCAGATTGAAGCAGAATCTGAACAGAGCTCAGCTAAATGTTGAATCATTGCACCTTTATTCCAAGTAAGCAATTCCTTAAAACCAAGCCCACCTTCCTCTCTTAAAAGAGTAACAGTTGGCTAACTCACAAGACTTTTCCTACCCATAAGTAAGATCTACAAATAGATTGAATCTTGGCAATCACAAACTTAGTAATGGGAAAAACAAAACACCAAAAGTTCTGGATACCATAAAGCACAGATCTAATCAATTCCATTCTACCAGCATAAGATAAGGTACAAGCACCCCAACCCCTAACTCTAGCTGTCATTTTCTCAATTAGTACAGCATAATAAAAAATTCTAAGTCTACTAGAACCAAGAGGAATACCTAAGTACCGAATAGGGAGTCTTCCCTCCTCAAATCCGAGCAGATTAAGAATATGATTTTTCAAATCATCAGTGGCCTCATATTAGCATAAAGTCCATATTGGTCAATAAATTGATCAAACGAAGTCTTCATCCTAGTAAAAAAATAAATATCAGCCTTACAAAAGACCAAAAGATCATCTGCAAAGCTCAAATGAGTTAGATTGAGCTTCCCAATCACTCCCAACCGCCTTAAAAGTTCTTTTCAAATATTCCATAGCTAGCACAAAAAGATAAGGGGACATGGGATCTCCCTGTCTCAAACCTCTAGCCCCAGGAAAATAGCCTTCAAGACTATCATTCACTAGCAGTTCTAACACAGCTCATAATCCACTGTATGGGGAAATCTGAAACCAATAGGCAAATCTTCAAGGAAGTCCCAACTAATTGAATCATAAGCTTTATGAATATCAATTTTGAAAGCACGATGAGGAGAAATATTACCCCAACCATAATGTTTCAAAATATCTTAACTAACCAAAATATTATTCACCATAGATCGACCTGGAACAAAAGCCCCTTGAATTGGATCAATCAAATCTTGAATCACCTTCTTCAATTTTTCAGTAAAATTTTTGTGATTCCCTTATACAGGACATTACAACAAGAAATAGGTCGAAAATCCTTCATGTAAGTCAGATTTTTAACCTTAGGAATCAAAGAAACAGCAGTAGCATTTACCTGACCAAGAACTCTTCCTGAACGGAAGAACTCTTTAAAAGTCAAGCAAATATCTTTCCCAATAATATCCCAGCTCCTCTTGTAAAAATAAGCATTATAGTCATCAGGACCTAGCGATTTATCATTATCAGTACTAAAAAAATCTATCTTGATATCTTCGTCAGAAGGCAAAGCAAGCAATATAGCAGCTTGAGGCTGAGAAATAACAGGACCTCTAGCACAGACATCCTGTTGGAAAGAAGCAAAATCTCTAACACTATCAAATAAGTTTTTATAAAAATCAACAACATGGGCTACTCATTTGAATCAATAATTTGAGTACCAGTATCATCAAAATGTAAATTAATTTTGTTCTGACTTATCTGCTGTTTGACAGAAGCATGAAACATAGCAGAACAATCATCTCCATATTTCATCCATTTGAGCTTTGGTTGTTGAGAGACCTGAGAAGATAAAGCTTTTATAACATCTGCAAAATCTTTTAATAGACGTCTTTCTGTAGCAGCCAACTCAATATTCAAAGGATCAACTCTAATCTGATGTTGGACTTGAGCCAAATGCATCTTAACATCTGAAATCTGCTGCTTTATATTACCAAATTTCTTTACATTTAAATCTTTCAATCTGACTCTTATACATCTCAAAACCATCAGCCCTAGAATCCCAAACCTCTTTAACCAAGCGTAGGAACTCATCATCATCAGCCCAGGCATTCTTAAATCGATTCTTTTCCGTCTTTGAGAGACAAATAAAGAGACCATCATAAGACAATGATCAGAAACTCTAAAATCATCAAAATGAGCTTGCAAATCAGGATAGGAAAACAACCCCCTCCGATTAACCAAGGCTTTGTCTAGCTTGCTAAACATTCTTGTATTATCTTCATGTTTATTACACCAAGTGAAAAAATGACCAGAAAACTTCATATCATGCAAATCCAGACCATCCAACAGATCTGAAAGTTCTGAGGTAACATTGGTCGCAGTATTATTTTCATACAACCTTTCAGCTTCATTCAAAACACAATTAAAATCACCAACCAACAAGCAAGGATCATATACCGAATTAGCAAGAAGTTTAAGGTCATCCCATAGTTGTGTTCTCCTTCCAACAGAATTATGAGCATAGAGATGAAAGTAACAAAAATTTTACATTGAAGATTAAGGGAAGATACCTCACAACAAAAAGATTGATCAGAAAAGCTCAAACTCCTGATATCGATCACATTAGGATCCATAGAATCCAAATTCTCCCATTTTTTGCCTTATCAATGTTAGTGACACCAGTCCATCCACTAATCAAGTTTTTAAGAATCTTACCACTATTCTGCCTCCTGACTCTTGTCTTGAGAATTGCAAGAACCACAAGCTTATTATCATTAACAAGTCCCTATTAGCACTTTGTTTAAAGAGGTCATTGAAGCCCCTAATATTCCATATAGGAGTAATGAACCTATCCATTAGGTCTTGTGGAACCTTGCCCTGAATCAAATGTCTCCTTCTCAACAAATTCCTCCTAGACAAATCCCAATACCCCAAAACCATTTTCAACCATAAGGGATATGGTACTACCAGCAATTTGTGTTCTATTTTCAACTAAGGCAAGACTTTGCTTTTTATGTACCTCCTGCCACTCTAATTGAACATCCGTCATCCCTGGCACAGCTGCAGTAATTTGTGTATCACCAGGAATAGCATTAGCATCACATTGAGTTTCTAGTGAAGGGTTCTTTTTAATAACCCATTTTTGAACAACTTTTGGCTCATTTTGAACATTATTTGGACAAACAACAAAATATATTTTTGAAAATATATTATAATTTTAAACAACTACATATTTATTAATAAACGATTCAATGATTTGCTTATATTTACTAAACAAATTTAAAAGATATAAACTTATAAGGTAGACTTGATTTTATGATATATGGAAATTGAATATAAAATGTGATTTATTTTATTAGTTAGATTAGATATGTACTTATATTTTCTTATAGTTTTTGAAGTAGTCAAGTCAATCAAACTTATAAATAACTCAATATATATTCATTGATTTTAATTTTTAATGATAAATTATATTAAAATAATTTTAAAAAACTTATTAAAAGATTTAAAAATTTACTACTAAGTGTTTTTTAATTTTAAATCGTAAAAATACCTTTTTTTAGAATAATTAAAGTACACATACAAAATTTGTATACTTTACTAGGAATTTTTACACACATGCATTGCTATAAGAGTCTTTTACATTTGTTAATATATAAAATATGAAATCACCGAATTAATTCAAAATTATGCAATGTTTTAAAAACCAGATTGGATGTTAAACCGGTAAGACAAGAGATTTAAAGTTCAAAAGGTTTAGCTTTTACTAGATCCTCGTAAAATCAGTTAAAGATTAAATAAAATTAAAGAATTTGGAATATGATTAAAAGAGGTTGTTTTTATCTGTCAAAAAATTTGAAATTTAATTAAAAAAGATATTATTAAATGAAAATTAATTAATTTATTTTAATTTATAAAAATTTACTCAAAATTTTTAACAAACTAACCGTAATGGTAATCATTCATTTATCTTAACGAACCATCGTAATTATAATTATTATATCCATTATCATTTTTCACTATATTCATTATAAATCCTATTATCGTTACCCTAAAATAAGCACCCTTTAGTGTAAATGCTTATTTATTTGTCAAGATTATATTTTGGCTCGCCAAGGCAAGATAGGTGAAAATGAGCTACGCAATTAATTATGGGTATAATTTGATGTAATTAATTAATTATATCTTTTTTTCTTTTTCTCATGAAGTGTTAAAATAACAAATAAAATATAATTGATTTTCACACAATCTCCTCTCATTCGAAAGCCAACTTGGACCTTAATTCAATTCTATCCATCTTATATTCTTATATCATTTCTCTTTCATGAATCTAACAATATTTTATAATAAAACTAAGATGAATTATGAGTTTCTATCAATGTTTTAAAATTTTCGACCTGAAATTAAACTGATAAAAACGAAAAGTTTAAGGTTTAAAAAGTTTATTTAGTATTAGATTGTTGTAAATTAAAACTGACTAAAGATTGAATAAAATTAAAGAATTTAAAATATTATTAAAAAAATTTGTTCTTAGTCATAAAAAATTTGAAGTTTAATTAAAAATTATTAAATAAAATTTAATTTATTTATTTTAGTTTATAAAAGCTTTTTTATTTACCAAAATTGACTCATTAATTAATAAACTAACTAGTTTTTTAACAACAAGAGTTATTAAAATAAATCGGACTGAAAAGTTAAAAACCGACTTAAAATATTAAACAGTTCAAGATTTTTGCGATTGAACCGACTAAATCAGCAAGATTTTTTACTCAGTAGTTTCTATTAAATATAATAACGCAAACCTTATCCGTACTTAAATTAAGATTTTTTTTTTTTACTCTTAAAGCATGTCTCATATGTTATATTCTTTTAACAAATATTACGAAAAAAAATTGATAAATTAGATACGTAATTTTCATGTCACATAAATAAGATCACATTTTTTTTGTTTTTCATTAGTATGCATCTATACAGCATAATAATTTTTAAACAAATAAGGAAGGTAATTAATTGGCTATAAAAAATTAGATATACTTAAATATATTTTAATTTTTTAATACTAAGATTTAGAGATGGCATTTGGGCCCAAATTGGCCCAGTCAAGCTCAAGTTGACTTGGCCTCGGATCAAGCATCAAGCTCAATTTTTTCAAAACAAAGAGCTCTTGGGCTGCCCAAATTCAGATTAATTCAAAGCTTGACAAAACAACGTTATTTTTTATTTTTTTAATTTTAAAAATAAAGTAGGACATTTTGTAAAAAATGATATCTTTTTTATTTTTTAATTTAAAGAAATAAAAAATAGGTCATGACATGCCCGACCTGTTGTCATGCCTACATAGAATGTTAGATCGTAATTAAGATATTTTTAATTTAAAATACATTAAAAGCTTGATATGTTATTAAATTAGATTTGTATTTTCATGCCATATAAATTATGCCATGGTTGATTACCATGCATCTATACAATGTAAAACAAACAGAAGATAGTTAAGAATAATTTTATAGAAATAAAAACTTTGAATATAAAAATAAATATTAAATATATCATTGTTTAATGATGCAAATTATTAAAAGACAGATCTCCCTTAAATTTTAAAAACTTTTAAAAGTCTATGATTTTTTAATTTTTTAAAAAATTTTCTATTTTTTAATTTTTCAAAAAAAGTCTCTTTTTTAAAAATTATTTGAAAAATAATTAAAGATATACAATATAAACACCAAACGTAATTGATAAAATGTTATTTTCATAATAATTCAATACAATTCTTAAACTTATTTTAAATTAATTAAATTAATACTTTATTTTAATTATCTTAAATTATTAATTTAACTTAAATTTAATAGATTACCATATTAGTGATGATTAATTAATCTACATCACATATTCATATTGCATGTATTTCATCATTATTTTTAATTAAAATTAAAAGAATTTTTCAAAATTTTTAAACTTTAAAAGGCATTTTAAAATTTTGGATTAATTACAAAAAAATCTCAACTTTGTAATTATAAATCGAATTTCAAAAAGTAATAATAAAATGTTCAAATTTTAATTTTTTTTAATTCTAGCACTACATTTTTTGTTTGTTCTTCCGACATCATAAACTATTATGTTTGTTTTCCATTTTATTCTTTTGACGCCCCATACTATTTTTTGTTTTTAATTCGATCTCTCAATGCCCTAAGCATGAGAGCATCAGAACTGCGTAATCTAAAAATCAAAAAGTTAAAACGTCAAGAGAACAAAATAAAAACGAAAAGAAAAACTAAAATCAAAGCATGAAGAGCTATGTAATCCAATTTTAGGTCATTTTTAAACAACGATGTAATCAGGTAATTAAATAACATCATCTTATTAATCTTTATTTGTTATATTAATTTTGGCGACGTGTATTAATAGTTATAGTTTTTAAAATAAGTGACAAACTACGTTGACAAACTTAAAAGAGATATTAATGTTACGCTAAAATTGAAAAAAATAAAAATTTAAACATTTTATTCACTTTTTGAAATTCGAGCTAAAATTGAAAAAAATCAAAAATTTAAACATTTTATTGCTACTTTATAAAATTCGGACTATAATTAATTCTAAAATTTTCTTAAAGTTCAATGTCTTTTTACCTTATTTTTAATATCTTCTCACAACAATTACTCCAAACATGTCTCATTGCATATACAGTGCATATACAGTGCAAATGCTTAATTTGTCGCAAGCTACTTGAATATGGCATAAGCAATTAGCTGAATATAATTTGTTTCTTAATTTTTTATTTAATAAGAGAACATTAAATGCTAATATTGACTTTTAAGATTTGCCAAACATAAAACTACTGTTTATAGCTTTTTGTTCTTAACCTTACCCCCAAAAAAAAAAGGCAACTACATAACTTAAATTGGAATAGCACTTACTAGTATCAACTCCAGTTACTCAAAAGGCAGATGGGAATACAAGAATATTTCATGACCCTATGTTTCACTTATTCTATTCTAACTATATTTCTGCAATAAATATGTCATTTTATGTCTATTTAAAATAAACAATGTCATATTAAAGATAAAAATATGATTGAAACAGAATAATTGAAAAATTATTTGAACCTGCGTGAAAATTAACATGTGCATATGCGTGTATATCGCTTTATTTTTCTTCCTTACAAAGGGTAAACAGATAATGAAGAGCCTAAAGCTCCACTAACTTTGGATTAGTGTTACACAAGGCCCAGTAGTATAAAACTCATTGGGTTAGAACTGATTTCAACTTGATTGAATGCAAAATTATTTAATGAAGCAATCAACTCTCAAAACAATTATAAGCCACATATTGTGAAGGAAAGGAACCTTTTTCTACCCATCTCCTTGGTTTTCAGCTTTCTTTTGTGAACGTCGATAAACCAGCAATTCCCCTTTGTCAGTTGCTACCACGAAGAAGCTTGAATTTGAATGATCAGTCTCGATACAGTTGATACGTGAACCTGATGCCAAAGACAACTGGTTAATTAAAAATAAAACATCGAAAACAATCATCAGCAGTCTCTGCGGAATAAATTGCCAAGATCCTATCACATCCTACATAAGACTGTTTGTGGTTTCCCAGCCAAAGGAGATGCCCACTTGTATTTTCGTTATGTGGTATTGACAAGGAAGGCTTGCTTAAGACTAAAGTTACGATAATTGGCAAGAAACATGGACAACAAACTTGGTATTAGAAGAAAACTTCAAAAGGAAAAGGTGAAATGATTTGTTTTTGAACTCAGGAATATCGATGATATGTTGAGGAAGTACCACTAAAATGATGCAGTATGCCAAGTGTAACTCCTGTTGTCAAGTTCCATACATACAAAACTCCATCAATTGTGCCCATGATTCCGTGACCAGCCGAAGAGCAAATGGCAGTAGCACTGCAGAGTCATTTCCAGTTCAAAGATGCAAGCTTTAATAGTTGATTCCCTGTCTCAGATAAATGACAAATTTCTAGAGACTGAATTAATAACATGGTGATTTCTACATAAGTATCAGGTTAACAATTTGTTTGTTAACCCGATACTTCTGGGAAAGTAAAAAACTATCATTCATATTAACTTAGCTTTTCACCCTACATAAGAACGATACTATTTCACTAATCCTTGCTTAACAGAGGGACAGTCACTGTACACGGGATGTTGGTGCACAGTTCTCATAATCACTTAACCTCTCAAAAGACTAGGGAGTAACGAAATTGGAAATGTCCGCTAAATACATGGAAACACGGGCCAACATCAGCCAAACAATCTTTTATTTTATCATTCTTAGCATTCCGATGGACATCTAACCAAAGTCGAAGGGAAGCAGCACCGCCAGTTAGGAGGAACGTTAAATTATAAAATTAGAAAATTAAACCTGTATGTACCTCGAATCCAATGAACTTCCCATTAAAAATTTATTCTTCGAAAGTAGAGCCAACCTCCATCCCCCAACTGGACTTTTATGGTTCTCGATTGATGTATCATCTTGGGTATCAGAATCACTGGCAGTTGATACAATAAGCCAGATGGCAATATCCTCCCCGTCAAGTAGTTGGAAGGAATGGTTTTGTTGCTGCTCTAGAAACCAATTTGCATCCATTATCTTATCAATGTGCTCCTCCACACTGGTGCAATTTAAGCCACCAAGCTCTCTTTGCCAGCTGAATAACCCAATCGGAAAGAATTCAAGGACTGAAGCGCTTGGAGCAGAGAACTTAGACACTAAAACACGTCTTGAAATATCCCTGAAAAATACAATAAGAATTTAAGAATCTAAATATAAGACTTCCATTTTTGCCATGGGAGGATAGTATGAAGTAAAAATCAACTAATTAAGAAGCACTCCAAAATAGTAACAGGAGCAGGTTAGCTTCAGATAGCAAGTAAAGATCGGTTGAGGAAGTGAAGAGTAGAAGGTCGAATAATTTGACAGAGGCCAAAAGAATTGCAATTTCAGTAAAAGAAATAACAATTTTAAGTCAGAAAAATTCATACATCAAAAGATCTCTTCTAGTGCTGTCCAATAAATAAAAAATCATACAACCATTGATTAAAAATCACATTTCAGTGACTGATGAAGGTATTATGCAAGCCAAGTACCATATGGTAAACTCTCCAAAGCCATTACGGCCAATAACTAGAGAAGCTGAAATTCTCTTCAATTCGAATATGCAAGGGGACATGGAATAATTGACTTGTATAGTGCATTCCTTTGTTTGTGCACTGCAAGGGTAAAAAAACAGAAACTAGATGAAGCCGTTAAACTTATATAAGCAATAAAAGTAATAGAATGGCTAACAGCGAGAACTAAAGAAAAGGGGTATGTGGTGCATGAGCGACTAGTTAAATCATAAAACCCTCCATAAGTTTAAGTGACTAACTAACCAAAGTAAATAGTGAATGCTACCCAAAAAAAAAGTAATTAACAATACATCAATATAACGAGATGGGTAATTGGGTACTGACAATATTCCAACAGCTATGCTGTAGTTCTACATGGATGAATTGCTCACTTTTTTCTTTTTATGAATGGACACTACCTACCATAAGTCATGAAATAGATTGTGAAACTGAAAACAAAGAAAACCTCGTCGTATCAACTTCAATATTCACGTGAAAATATGGACCGCAAGTCCCCTTTGACCAAACAATTCAATGTGAATAGTGCATGTTAATTATAAAAATCCAAGACCTAAACCCGTCTCTTGTGAAAGAATTATCATTAGTATCAAAGGTTTATCTACGTTGCAATGGCGGAAGAGAGGTGCAAATGCCTGGGTCCTGAAGTTACTTTTGAAACCTCCAAAATAGTCGCAGTAGATTTTTTTGTATTTGCATAATGGAAGAGAATAAGCTTATAAGCAATTAATGCATGATAGCATAAATTTTGAGCTTAGAAACTGAAAAAAATAGGTATTGGACATTGTGTATAGACCTCCATGTTGAATTCATAGTCCACACATGTAGTGTTCCACTTTCACCGGCAGCAATGAGATGGTTAGGTTCTGACACCAAGATGCAATGGAGACTTTCAGTAGTTCTCACTTTTAGTAAAAGTGAAACATAACCGGCTTTAACTTGCACAACTTTCACCTCACAGTTTTCGGAACAGTCTGACTTGCATCTTGAGCACAAGCAATCAACTCTTCCTTCACTGAAGGCATGCATACGAAGTTACAGCCTGGAGCTTAATCTTATAAAGAGAAACAAGCTACAGAAAATGACCAACCTGCAATAAGGTGTTTTTATGCTACCAATTAAAACCAGGCACTGCCCATCTGGGGTGAGCTGCAAACCAGATCCTTCAGCTGCAATCTATCCGAGTCGAAACTTATATTATGAAACTAAGCGCCAATTCCAGTAAATTGAGTCGTGTGATTAAAAATGACAGCTATAATTATACGAAAGAATCTTACCTCTCTACCAGAAAGATCAGTCAAAGATGGCAAGAAAACCAACGTGTGTCCAGTAGAGCAAGGGAATCCTATCCTTAGTTCTTCAATGGCTATTTGGTAAAGATACAAGGATTTTTTCTTAGCGTCTGTTGGACCACATAATGCAGCAATGTATAGTACACTCCCTTTTGTGCGCAACATCACCAATGAAAGAGGCATATGGTGGAAATAGCATCCCAGAAGTTCAATAATGTCTGAAAGCTCATTTTTAAGCTCCAAGTTCCTTTCTGGCTTCTGGTGTGATTGTGCATCAACATCGTTGTCATCGAATGTGATATTGTTACACCATCCTGTTCCTTGTTTCTGAGATGATACAGGATTTCCAGAATCTAACATAGTAGTTCCCCCAACCAGCCTCTCTTTAGGCTGGCAATGTAATTCTCTATCTGAACCTGATGGAGAAAAAAGTTTTATAATTGTTGTCAGTTAAAGTACAAGCAGAAAATTGAAGTTAAAACATGAAAGGGGCTCTATAACATGCCCTTCTATTGTGAGTTCAGCATGGCAAAAATTACTTATATGTGGTTTGTCGGTAGAATGGTGCATTTGCAACAGCTCCGAATCAGGTAAAGTTTGTGTAGTTGGTCGGACACAAATTTCTTCAGAACTTCTGCATATACTTTCTGAGAGCGAAGCATTATGTAGAGTTGTTGTGGAATTTGAATTTCGGACTTTCTTCCTGCTATATACTCTTCTTGCAGTACCAGTAGTTGAAGCATCATGAACTGAGGCTGTTCCATGATTAGGAATGATGTCCTCTGGTAAGTGCACGGATATCCCTGAACGTCTTGCTTCTGTAGAAATAGTCGCAGACGTAGGAAATGAATTTGAAGCATCACCCACAGAATTAGGTTCCATTAGGAAACTCTTTTCCTGAGATTCATTTCTGTCATGTGTCAAGTTTCCATGCAAATATTCACTTACATTCTGATGTTCTTCAGAAAAAGCTTTATTCCCAGAAGGAATTATGTGAACAAGAGCCTCAGAATCACGAGGCCTTTTATGTATTGCTAATTTAACTCCATCGTGGCAGAGAATATCTTGATTAGAGCTGGCATTAACATGACAAACTGAGGAATCCTTCACACCCATATCAGCAAAATGTTCATCATTGCAGGCAGGATGAGGAACTCTAAGAATATTTGGTAGATCAGTTTTTAAGTTGCAAGGAGGTACAATTTTCTGTTCTGTAGCATGAAGCCCACATTGATTATCATCAAAGCTGTGAAAACCAATACACTTGAGCTGTTCAGAACCTGATATAACAGAATGATCAACTTGGACAGTTTGAACCTTCGCCAAGCCATCAGATTCTTGAGATCCTTCATCAGGTTTCGGCGAAGAAGGTAAATTCTGTAGAGTGCTAACAGATTTCTTTTTCTTCTTGTTGGTAGAGGATCTTTTGAGTAGAGGTACTGCTTGTGGAAGTAGTACTGTCATCATGGACTTTGCTACTTCTTCACCAACTGAATCAAAATCACTCTTTCCAGAATTAATATTTGAATTAGATGTGGCTATGTCTTCCTCAGGATGCGACTCAGTCACCAATCCTTCAGAAAGTCCCATATCACCTAGAATACAGACGTCAGACAACCCGCAAGAATTTCTATCCTGAGTACCTGAAACAGAGTGATAATTTTATCCGCATCAAACTAGTTTCCATGTCCAGAAGCCCAGAGAGTAGACGTTTAGTGATGATCATGGATTCGGCAAATGAAGAAATTCAGAAAACCTACGTTCTAACATTTGATACTTTAGAATTAAAGGTCTAGATATCTTAACAAGTACCATGCCCAAAATCTTCGGTGTCGGGTACAAAAAGACTCATATGATGATTGCCTTCAGAATCCTCTGCTGTAAAGGCATTTTCTGCTTTTTCGTTGACCGATATCGGACAGTTTGGCTTTTTCACTTCAATATGCTGTGACCTAGGAAGCTGTAAGAACGTAAGAACAGTTCTACTACCATAGCAAATCACTGCATAAACATTAAAATTCTGTTTTGCAGAAAATAGATAAAATTGATGGTTAGCAAATGGGCACACCAAAAGAAGAGCTGACTTGACCTAGTAAATGGTAATGCCCAATTATCATTTCTTTGCAGATAAGAAATGTGGACAACTTTCAAGACAATATACATCACTATCACTCAGGAAATTTCAAGGCAAACAAAGTCCCAAAAGAAAAGGTAGAGATGCTTACATATTTTTCATCTATAAGCAAGTCATTAGAAGCATCAGGTTTGCTTTCTCCATCTCCATGGACAGAATTCTCCATCAGATGGACAGAATTGTTGAGAAAATTTTGCGTATCACCTTGGGCTGACAAATTACTAGGTTCTTCTCCACCAAGAGACTGTAAGTTTCCAGATTCCGGTATTTTCTGTGGAAGCCTGTCAAGTCCATTTTCTTCATTGAAACTTGAAATAGAGTAAGCTAAGGAATTCTGTTGTATATGCTTGATAACTGTTGCAGTTGATGCTTTAGCGATACATGTCACATCTTTCTGTTCAGTGCTATTAATTTCACCGGCATTTGATGACTTAGGATCTATAATTTTACATCTCTTATTTCTCTTCCCAGTAATCCGTGGTGTAGAAAAACAAGAAAGCAAATCAGGAAGTGCACGCTTATCTGGGTATTTATCATTTGGATATGTTCTGCAGGCTTCATTCAAGAAGCTGGAAGATGCCAGACTTTGTTCTGCAGATCCATTAACATTAGCCATCAATTCCCTTAGCAGTCTCTGGACCAACGGATTTTTTAACCCAAAAAACTGTCAAAAAAAATTAATACGAAATTAAACCGTGAAAATTGTCAAATTCCTTTTTCTTATAGTTCTATGCAAGAACTGAGTACGCCAATTGCTAGCAGAATAATATGCATGACTAGCACACAGCAAGGATTAACTCGTAGAGACATCGTCCCAAATGGCCAGGCATAAAGTACGTCATAGGCAAAAAGAATAACTGGAAAGAAGCATTTCAATTTCATCATCTATATTCATTCAGACTAGTGCCCCAGATAAAAGGAATCAGAGTCCAAATTTTATGACATTCAACTTTCCAGAGTGTTAGCACTTTGAACGTATAGTTACAATGACCCAAGATTCCGGAGCTGAAAGTAGAGTATAGTTTTTCTTCAGCATGAGAAATTAAACCACTTCAGACTTGTCTGCTTAAGTAAAACCAACAAAACAAACATTCAGATCCCTAATTGACAACAAAACAATGTATTTTAGAATGGTAACACGATCACTTAGCTTGAACGCTCAAGACGTGTCAAAAAGGAAAAGCTAAATTGGATTACCTCCAGGCCATCAATCTTGCACGAAGATCTTTTGCCGTGCCAAATTTTGACATTCTGGAGACCTCCTCTCTGAAATTTCTTCCATGCAATATCCGGAGTTTGGCCAGAAGAACACAAATGACCATCCACACTAGTAATCTAAAAGCAAGATTAATTAAAAAAGAAATAACAAATGCACTAAAAATTAACAAAATCAAGAAATGTACGAAAGGATACAAACCTCAAACAGGGGGCCTTTAGGGCCTTGACGAATTTGCATGGTATAAACGCCTCCATTATAAGATCGCCGAGCTTCGTATCCCACAGGATACGGGTATCGATCTTTTCCCTACAAGATTAAACACTTGAATTTAGCTCATCCAAACACACACAAAAACTTACCAGAGTCCATCGGATCAAACAAAAGAGTCAAAGAGAAAATCAGACCCGAGACGAGCTCCAATACTTCTTGTCCCAGGACCCCGTGTAGAGAGATCCTATGCAGATGATTTCCAGACCGTCCGACTGCTCATCCATCGGAGAAGAAGAGAACGTACAAATCGATTCAATTGGATTGCGCAGCGTGAGAGAGAAGAGAGAGCTGAGCGTGACGGCGGGAATAGAACTGTGGGGTCAAAATCTTCCCGCCAAAAGTGTAGTGTTTTTTTAAAAAAATATACGAGGCTAAAATTGTCATCGGAAATTATGATATTTTGGCATAACATTTCTATTTAATTAACCCCGTTCAACATAATTTTAATGATTAAAAAATTGCACTAGTTCTAACAATTCAATTGTAAAAATCTTAAACGTTAAACCGTCAAATTTTTGTTATATTTTTAACTTTTCGGTTCGATTTATTTTAATAATTTTTGTAGTTAAGAATTGATCAATTTATTAATTAATTGGTTAATTTTTGTAAATTAATAAACCTAATATTTTACATCAAATTTTAATATATTCTAATTAATTATATTTAATTTATGCACCCATTTATGAGGACAAAATGTTTAAAATCAAGAAATTGCAGTATTTCTTTTCCAATAACTCTTGAAGAAAAAATTGCTCTATCATTTACTTGTATCAACATATCATCAGCTACATAATGTCCTCAAAATACAGTTTAATCATTCAAAATGTTGTTTTATTAAAAAGAAAAAAAAGCCTATCACGTGCATGACACTTTTTGTCACGTGCATGACACTCCTGTGATAGATCCTGTCACATTGGTGATAGCTCCTGACACACAAGTGACACTTCTTTTTTTTTTGGTAAAATGACTTTCGTTTCTCTCATAATCGGAGGGTATGGTGTAGTGCCCCAATCTTGGATATAAAAATATCGTTCATGCAATCATAATATATCACCAAACAGTTGTTTTTCATTATTTACCCATTATTGTAACGCCTCTAACATCTACCCTGAAAGTATTATAACATGTCTAAGGTGTATTAAAAAGTGAACATAATAAATTAAGTACATCATAGTAAGAGATATAATGGTACTTAATGTAAGAGACAATGGTAAATAGATAATTTGTTCGATTTAGCATAAACATATATACTTAGACGTGAAATATGTATGAAAAAAATTTATATGTTCGCTTGGATTTATAAATGTGATGTGAGGAGAATTGATAAAAGAAGTATTTCATAAGTAAATGGGATGTTTTTGGTAGACATGGCAATAATGGCGCAGCTTGGCCCGGCCCATGGCCCACTCATTTTTTCCGAAACTACGTTGCTTTGCATTTTTTCTTAAAAAGTTAACAGCGAACCGACCCTCGGCCCGGTCCGACCCATTGATATGCCTAATTTTTGGTTAAATTGGATGTATTTTTGTGTCGTTCTTGCATGATAAGACCGAAGTTAGTTGATTTAGGACGTGTACCTCGTTGAATAGATAGGTACCACTGAACATATTTATGTAATTTGGCCATATCTTGGTTTGTAGACCTCTAAATTGGATAATTTCAACTGTATATTAAATTAGAGACATAGGTCTAAAACTTTCATAAGGAACCGAAATTTTATTGTGCCTTTAAGATTTTTGTATTATGGCTTGAAATTGAGTTATGGTTGTTGTCCCTGTTTTCAAACAGCCTGTAGTATTCTGGGTATAACTCCCGAAATAATTAACCAAATGATGTGATGCCACAAGTTCACGGGTTCCAAGTAGTATAGTATAATATCGTCCCACAGGGAGTAATTGTGTAAGTACTAGGCTTGGATCACTCAATTAATTGGA
>JANIIA010000001.1:1801682-1822606 GCA_027478495.1 Erythroxylum alaternifolium
TATCATGGCATTTTGATTTAAATGGAAAGAAGAAAAAGCATGTGAATATGAACTTGTGATTGATTGAATTGAGCATGAGATTTGATTGTGTTTGGGTGAGAGAGGAACCGTTTCGTAGTCACGTGCACGTCGACATAAAACCTTCTCCCGGCTGCCTGCTTGTGGCATACGAGATCTGTAAAGTGGACTTGTTTGGTTCACAGAGTAAACTTCATTTTCTCCATTTTGTTCCACGGAACCCTCAAGCCATTTTTTTGTGCTTTGTATTTTGATGTGTTAAGTTTTGATGAAGTTGAGTATTACGCTTTGATGTTAAATCACATCCAATATGTTTTATGTGATGATGTATTGAGTTATAAGTTATGAATGTTGAACTTACATTGTTGGGTCAAGATAAGATGAGTGTGCTTATATGATTAGATGCATGTACGTTTGATTGTGTGGCTTATCGCCAATGGTTATAAATATATTAGCCACTGAGTTGTATAGCTCAACCTAATATTTTTCCCACTCCTCAGGTGTAGATTGAGAAGATCAGTGAATCCTTGCAAGGCATTTGGACAAATTTCAAAATAGTTAGCTTTTTTACTAAGTTAGTGGCTAGACTTTTGGACAGCTTTATAAGCACATTGAACATTGAGCATCCAATGTTTTTTTGTATCTTTTGTTAAGACTTTGATGAAATGTTGATTTGCAATTAAAGCTTTGTATGAACCTCATTTTGATTTGGAAATTAATGAAGAATTGAAGAAGTTTCCAATGTGTATGTGCTTAGTCATCTTGTAGTTGTACATTTCTTATTTCAGGTCTTCCATAAGAGTAGAAATTGTGTTTTGCCTTCAAGGGAAAAACTGGATCAATATATGTAGAATTAGATAAAGTTGTCTTCTTAGAAATTGTAGATTATTTTTCTAGCTTTCCAATGATATATAGTATGAAATTTTTGGACATTGGAGTTGAGAGATATGATTTTTAGATGTTTGGGATGTTGCATAGGATGGACTTTTGGGACAGCTGCATTGGTTTGAACTTTTAATCCTTATAGGGGTAAAATTCTTTTTGAGGTCTTCATGGAAGTTGTAGGTCTAAAAGTCCTCTTCAACACGGCTTTGAACAACCTTAATTTGATACCCGTAGTAAAGGTTATGCCCTTTTTACCAAGATAGGTTGGAGGAAGAAAAGAGAGAAGAGGCAAGTCGTGATCGGGACAAGACATTGCGGGCGCGTGTGCCAGGTCGCGATCGTGTTTATGCACGATCACGGACCGCAGGTCCTTTCCCACAGCCTGAACATATTTCACTCTTTTGACCATAACTTTGTTGTCCGACCTCTAAATGACCTGATTTTTGAAGCATTGGATTCCTAACACATTTATCTATCTGTTCACAAACATTTATAGCTTTTGGTATTAATTTGAAAAAGATTGATTGAATCAAAGTTAGGGGATCGGTTGGAAGAGTGTGAGTTAGATATTTTTACTAAACATGTTTCAGTGTTTTGATGATATCTTAATTCGTAGAGCTCCAATTGCAATGATTCTTATCTCTAAATAAACTAGAGAGCCACAAATGATCTAAAGAAATCAAATTTTAGTTCAGTCTCTAAGACTTTCAATTTTTGGATGGAAGTTAAGTATAGTGTACTTGTTGGATCCCGTTTTTAGGATTTTTATATTATATTATATTTATTTTATTAAATTATCAAACATGAAAATAACTTAGAATTTATGAATTAGGAATTTTTGGAGTTTAATATGGTATATTATAAATTTTATATGGTGATATGAATTAAAGAAGGAGTTAGTAGGAAATTCCTTTAATAAGGAAGGACAAAATTGGAAGAAAAAGTTATTTTAAGTTAATAAGACAAAAGGAGAGAAGATGTCGTAAGTATTAAGAAAGAAAAGAAGGAGAGAGTTATGGAAAAACCTAGAAGGAGAGAAGAAGAAATCGAAGCAAGGAGGAAGAAGAAGAAAAGAGCAAGGGAAAAGATAGAAGGAAGAGTTTTAGCTAAGCTTTTCTTATTAGGTAAACCTTATGACTCTTTAATTTTGATAGAAGAAAGAAGTAGAAAGAAGTAGGTTTTAATATGATGAAGACGAAGAAAGAAAGAAGAAGAACAAGAGGATGGTATTTTCTTTAGATTTTTATAGATCTTAGTTTTTCTAGTTAGATAAAATCAAGAATAGCTCAAGCTTAAGTTTATTCATAGATAGTTAGGTTTAAGAAAGCTCTATACGTGTGTGTTGATTAAATGAACATATGTTTGTTCTTGGGGAATCAAGAATACTGACAACAAGAGCAAGGAGAAGAGTAAGCTTGACTCTTGGTAGTATTCCATAAAAAAGGTGATGTGGTTCCGCAAGTTCACGAGTCCTAAGTAATATAGTATAATATCGTCCCACAGGGAGTAATTGTGTAAGTACTAGGCTTGGATCACTCAATTAATTGGACTAAGCAATTGTGTAAGAATGGAGAATTTAATATTAAAAGAAATTCAACTATCAAAATAAATAAATAAAACCAATGCTAAACAAAGATGCGAATATCTCTAGGAATTAATCGGTAAGCTTCAAGGATGGTTCCACTTTTAGCGTTTTCTATGAACTTTACCTGGATTAATCTATTAGCCAAATTTTGGTTGATAGAAGGTTGAGCCTAGAGTTTCTTAGACCCTTTTTCAAGGCATCAAAAGAGTATTATGCAATAATCCTAATCTACTTTCGTAAACTAGCAATCAAGCATAATCCATTAGTTCTTTGCTAACCCGTTTTCTCTCATAAATTTAGTTTATGTCTAAATCTGAAATTTATAAGTTCACTGTTTTGGAATTCCGTTATTAATTTTCACCTGTCGGTTCTTCAATTAACAACTGGTGTCAAGTAATGGTTGGCCAAACACAATACCAGCAAAATTAATCTCAAAACAGAAAGATCAAAACCAAAAAATCCATGCTTATAAATCAACCAAGATTTAATCCACATAAATTAACTAAAAGTTTCAGCCTAACCTTGAAGCTTTAAGGAAACTACTCACTCATGGTGATATGAAGACATCAAAAATCAGAATCAACAAACAATATAGGAAGAGAAAAAAAATAGATATAAAACAGAGGACAATGGGTTTAGAATTTTCCTCTACGTCCCCCTTTATGTGTGGTCTCTTCCTAGGGTGCCTCCAAGAAACTTGATGCGTCAGCCTTGGAGCTCGCGTGCGTCGTTCCTCCTACTGCGTTGGTGCATGTGCTTATTGGTTGTCCTCCCTCCAGTTCATGCACTGAAGCTCCTGTGTTGGTGGTCTTGTTTTTCAGTCCCTGTGTTCTTCTTCTTGTCTCTAACAACTCCTAGCCACCATCTCTCTTCAACGTCCTCTAGCTGCCAACGTTGGAGAGTTTTTTTTTTAATTATGGTGTAACGTGAATGCTCCTCCCCAGCTGTCGCGCCTCCACCTTTTCTCGTTGATTTCGTTTTTTTTCTCTCTTGTGTGTTGGCTTGGTGGTCTCTTCGTGCTGTAGCTCCCCTCTCCTCGTCTCTGCGTGGTCTCGTTGATCAGCCTTCTTTGTAGCGTGCTGTCACTCTCAATGATGGGCCAGCGTATTTTGTGCTTGCTGCGTGTGTGGTGTGCCCCTCTTGGAGCTGATTTGCGTTTTGATGTCCTCTTTTTTCTAGCCAGCTGCGTCGTTATGTTGAGCCTCCCCCTAATGTCTACGTGGTCTGCATGGAGCTTCCTCTTAGTGATTCAGCCTGGTCTGCGTCGGAGGTCCCCCACTGTACTGTAGCTCCTGTTTTGCATCATTGCTTCTGCTGCTTCTTATTTTTGCTCTCATCTTATTTAATTCCTCTCCTGTGTAGTGCGTCTGGAGCTCCTCGTGGTGGGGTTGCTGTGCTTTTTTGTTTAATCACTCCAGCTCTCCATTTTTTCTTTCCAGCTATCCTCTTTCTGCTTTGGCATGGATTGTATGTTGGAGCTCCTTGTGGTGCGTTGTTTTGGTGGGGTTGCTCCTCATTGTGTTTCCACGTTAGCCTTCCCAGTGTTCACGTCTCCTCTACTGTTCCTTGACATGACAATTTAGTGCTCTCTTAATTAAAACCTACCTCTCACCGATTGGCTCCTACGTTTTCTCCTATTTGTTTTTACGTTTTGGACTCTCCCGTAGTGCTACGTTTTCTTCTCTTTCTCCAGCATTTTGCCTTGGACTTTCCCTCATTTAATTTTTGTTGTGGTCTTTACAACTAAAACCAAATGCATTTCTTACAAATTAAACATGAACAACTATAAATGCAAATTCAGGTAAACTAAACAATTTAGTAGGAAAAATATGTATAAAACCTAATGATTGTATACAAAAACTAAGAGAAAATGTCACTCATTCTAACAAGAAAATGCATTCAACACCAAATTACATTAAATTTGTTACATTAGAAAATTAAGACATAGGAGAATGAAATTAATTTATAAAATTGAAGGCCAACATGGGAAGTAAAGGAAGAAGAAGGACTAATATGCAATTTTTTAAAGTTAACACATTGATCAATTGGATTAAGGCCCGTGTGACCAATAATAATAAAGCATGTGTGCTAATAGGAATAAAGCATATGTATGGGTCTTGAAAGTTCTGGAATGGGGATATAGAGAGGGGAGATGCACGAAATTTTGGGGGTTTTAAGTTCAGAATTTTCTCCTCTCCATTTCATCTTCTTCATCCCATCATTTTTCATATAAGAAATCAAATCAATCTTAGGTGGAAATCAAGGTAAAAGTTAGGATTTTCTCTTCACCTTTGTCTCTTCTTACTTTGCTTATGAAGGAATGAAATTATAAGGTTTTAAGTGGGATTCAGAGGTATATTTTTTGTGTTTTTAGTTGGTGAGTCAAGCAAAGTCAAAGAGGAGGGAAAGGAAAGGCAATATACTTTGTCAATTTTCAGGCTTGGGACTTCAATTAGTTGATTTCTATATTTGTGTATGATTGAATGGATGTAAAGATTCATTTAGATGTGAAATTGTTATGGGGATGTTGCTTTGGTGTTATTTTGGTGTTATCTTAGATAGAATTGGTTGAATATGGCAAGAGAGTGTTATTTAGTAGAATTCTGTCTAGGGTTTATTTGTGTCAGTCACATTTTTTGAGTTATAACTCAGCATACATATCTCCAAATTGTGTGATTTTAGTTGCATATGAAACCTAAGACATAGAGCTAAATATCTCTAGAAGGGACTCTGACTTAATTTTGGCTCTATGACCTTTGAAATTGAGATCGACAAAGGTGACCTAACACTGCCCCTGTTTTAGAGCAACTTGTTATATTTTGCTTGTATCTTATGATTTAAAAGCCTAAATTGTCTGATTGTTGGTTCTATAGAAACCAAAGACATAGAGGAAAAAATGTCTAGAAGACCTCGAAACTCAGTTCTGACTTATTCTATATGCATATTAAGGAACAAGTAGTAGTATGAATGCAGAGAGTGTCTGTCACTACCGTGGCATTGTTTTTGCTTCCAATGTTTACCGCATCTTATCCGAACCTTTATGAATGTGTGTGAAAATTTTCAATCACCTATAACTAAATGAAATAGGACTTACCATGTGTGAATTGGGTGATTGAATGTTGGAATATAAGATTGAGCATAATGCATTCCAAAGAAAACTTATATTTACATAAATGATCTGTATGCATATTTATTGCTTATACATGTATAGTATGATTATACAAGTGTGATTTTGACACCCTTCTAATGGTGATTAGTTATGACTTGCATGTATGAACACATATATAGATTTTACGACTTAAAATGTATATTATATGATTTGTTGATATATGAATTGTGAAATTTGCAAATGGTTAAAGGAAATTATATAGTGCATGCTCTATTTGTCTTGGTTATGTATATATAGACATGCCTATAGGGTTACAGTGCAGCTGCTACGGTTTGACATCACCGGTGTCCACAGTTCGATACCTTCGAGTATTCATAATTTGATATCTTCGGATATCCACAGCACCCATTATCCACACCTATAAAAAATGTATAGACCTAACACAAAAAGTACAGTAAAGAGATATAACTAAGAAATATAGTATGACAACATAAATAATCAGTATATGAATGAGTTTTTGCATTTGTATTGATAGTTTGTATCATTGAGTGTTGAATATTAATGTTTGAGTTTTGAAGGTGAACTTATGGTATATGAAAAAAAAATCGAAGCATGTTTGCATTATTTATTTGATTAATTATGCCATCGTTGTTTATATTTGTGCGATGTTCATGAACGTATGTTCTTGGCAAATGACTGCTATGAGTAGTTATCAAACTAAATGTTTCCCTACTAAGCTTTTAAGCTTAGCAAGAGTGTTAATCTGTGTAGGTCCAAGTCATAAGAGTGAGGCACAGTGAATATTTGTAGGAACTAAGGCCAACAGATAGAAGAAAAAGTACTTATAGAAGGCGTGTTCAGTTAAAGATGATTGTACGTGTAATGGTTAAAAGAAAGTGTATGTTTTCTTTTATATTATCATGTAAATGTAAAAATGTTTTACTATTGTTAAATGATAATGTTAAGCATTGAGGAGTTTTGTGATATGTATATGTACATCATTAAACCGAAATGCATGTCGTGAATGTATGTAGAGGAAATTGGTTGCCTTATGTGTGGATGGTTGTAGGTTTCGTATAGGGGTGTTACAATTATTTTCTTCCTATACTTATTAACCAAGCACCCCTTAATTTAAATATATGTATGTAATGACTAAAAAATTCAACCGATTTGGTTGATTAACCATAAAAACTTTGAATTGTCTAACTTTTTGATTCGGTTTTTAATTTTCTGATTCGATTTATTTTAATAACTCTTGCCAAAAACTGATCAATTTATTAAGTAATCAGTCAATTTTTATTAAGTAATAAGTTTTTATAAACCAAAATAAATAAATTAATTTTATTTAACAAATTTTTAATTAAACTTCAAATTTTTCAATAGGTTAGGACAATTTCTTTCAATTATATTTCAAAATTTTTAATTTTATTCAATCTTTAGTCAGTTTTATAATAATCTAATATCAATTAAATATTTTAAACTTTAAACTTTTTATCTTACCAATTTAACGTTCGTTCTAATGTTTAACCATTGTGTATATGTATATATATAATGAGTGATGCTTGAAGGATGGGCTTGTACTAAGCTTTATATGGCACAAGAATGGTATTTATGGGAAAGAGTACTAAAAATAATTTGCAACATTTAAGATCATAGCTATTTAATAGATAGAGTTAGTTACCTCTTGGAAATAAGCATTAAATATCACTTGGGTAATTTTTAATTATCTTCTATTTATTGTATGTTATATGAATGCAAATTAAGTAAAATAACAACTATGATCTAATCTATATGATAAGAAAATTGAGTATCTAATTTTATGACATATTGACTTTTTCTTTATAATATTTGTTAAAAATTGATGAGAAGTACATTAAAACTAAAAAATATCTTAGTTTAAATATTGATAAGTTTTGCATTTCTATATTTAATAAAAGCCCCTAGCTCATGTTTGTTTATTAAAAATTATTAAATTCATGATAGAGAAATGTTATAAAGAGATAAAATTGATATATTTGATTATTTAAATTGATTTTAGTATAAGAAAAGGCATATATTTAAGCATGCTTAATATTTTTTGTATTGGGAAAAAGATACTCAATTAATTATTTTTCTTTTTCTTTATTAAATTTATTTTTTGTACTCTCAATGCATATTACTTTCTATCTTAATATCATTTTTTTAATATTTTCAATATTGGCCTTATTTATGACAAGAAAATACTGTGCCAAATAATCCAATAATATTAACATTTAATTTACTCTTATTAAAAATAAGCTTCTAAGAAATAAATTGAATCTATATTTAATTGCATGGATTATATTCTAGGATAATTTGCATCATTTAACAATGGCTTAATAGCTTTTTATTGATGCAATTATGTGTCAGATCATTACAAGTTGAAATGTTTAATGTTTATTTTTACAGTCAAAATATTTAAATTCCATATTAGGTAAAGTGTAATTATCTATGTATTACATGGTGTATTGATGCATAGCAGAAGTCCCGTCGAATGCAACGTTTGAGAAAGTTCAAAAATATGTAGTCTTACCTTTAATTAGTAGAGATATAGCGTGTAGATGCATAATATGCACAATAACAACTTTGTTCTAATTGATATATCATGAAAATCAATTATATAATGGCAAAATATTCACACTTTGTTACAGGTCTTTTGGAAGAGCCCAACCTAAAAGTTAGCTTAAAGGGTGAGAAAGACATAAACCTATAAACCCTACATTAACTCCTCTTATTACCTATGTGGAACAATTAGACCGTAACATTTCACCGCGTTTCGTAGCCCAAGTACCTACGGATTGGCTATGTCTTAGACCTTTTTTAGTTCTGGACGAACAATGCAATATCGACATCACCACCCGTTGTCTTAAGACTCGGAGGTGTTACGATCTAATTGTCTCACATTGGTAATAAAAGGGACTAATGTGGAGTTTATAAGCTTATGAGTTCTCCAACCTTTTAAGCTAACTTTTGAGTTGGACTTTCCCATATGACCTATAACACATCGGATAATTTTGATAAATAAGCACTTAACCTATTTAAACATACATATACGGATTTGTATATATTAAATTGCTCATGAATTTTTTCTCTCTTTTTTTTTGTTTTTACTTAAATTACTCCTTTTTGCTTCAACTAAAAGATCCATATTACTTAAATAATGCTACAAATGGCAATATGGCAATAGGCCCATCAAATTCTTTGTTCCACTTACTCTGTTCTAGTCCTTTTTTTATTAAATCTCATCTATATATTTATGTAAGGTCTATGTAAATGTGTGGATAAGATTTAATAGAATATGATAAGAACACCATAACTGGTACGGAAAATTTGATCGCGACAATAGAAGGATGTCTTTGTAAAACATTAAAGTATTGCTTCTTCATGCTTTAATGATTACATACCTACAAATGGTCTCAAAGTACAGAAAATTTGACGTTAATATGACAAATGCATTTATTATTATTAAATTTTCACTACATTTTACAACCTGAAAGTTTATGAAACTTTATTGCTTTAATTGTCACAAGCCATGTGAAGCATCACCTCATAAGTTTTAGCAGTTTGCACCATTTGATGCTGCAATTTTTAGTTATTTCTTGAATGCACATTGCGTGATTAAGCTGGCGTTATAAATGAGTTAATGAAAAGTAAATTTTGGAGTAAAAAAGCTTCCATCTTGGCAATGGAGCCTAAAAAAACTAGTTACTGGGATATTCTGTCTGCTAGCCATGAACAATTTACGGATGATTCAGTCTGTAACAAGTAACATACATTTGATTGATTGGTTCATTAGTTCAACTGTCTTAAGAGGTTAAACATATGCTTTATGAGTACAATACCACCAAAAGAAAAGAGTTGTGTTGTTGGAGATATTGGATTTTCGGTTGCAGGAAGCCATTCACTACAGTACAACCACCAATCAGGACCTCTAGGATTTAAGGTTGTTCTGTTCCTTAGTGTGTTACTGAGTGTGTACAGTTTTAAATGATTATGGTAGCTTTTTCTTATTTTACCATTTCTCATTGTTGGTGTGAAAAGTGGTCAAATGAAAATTGTTGCTGGATCTTCATTTTTTCCTAAGGGTTCCCTCTTTTCATACTACCTGTAATTGGACCACAAGAAATATGCCTAACGTAAATTATTCATGAGGCTGAAAGGGAAAACCAAACCAAACGAAACTCAAACTCAATCTGGAGCCATAGTTGCTGACAAAGTGCCAACCTTGTGTTTGACAGTAAATTTCAGTAGTGGTATTCACTTCCTTGATGTGGATCCTGGAGGCAGAAGCTCAATTTCAAACTCATCATACAATTAGATTTCACCATCAGAGTCTCTTCAAAATGACTAAACTTTTGGATTCTTTAGAACAAAACACAAATCTGTATTATACCATCAACTGAAGCTGTTATATATATTCCAAACCTGTAAGCTCATAGTAGTACAAGTTCCAAACAGGTAAGAGGAAGAGAAGAAAAAAAAAAAACAGAATCCAAGATATAATTAAACGGCAATCAAATTTATAAGTAGAAAAGCATCTACTTGGCATTGTCATTAGTTAACTTTTCAGGTTTTTCCTCTACAGATTTTCCCTCAGGAGAGTTGAGTTCATCCCAAGCTTCAATCCAAGTAAACATGGCATCTGCTAGCTTAATGAAGTAAGGATCTAATTTGCCAAGTTTCTCCTTCACTTGCTTAGCCAATTCAATATAGCACTTCTGAACAGTATTGCATTCGTTTGTAAGCACAGCTGACTGAAAAAATGGGATTATCTCTTCCTGCCAATAGATCCCCTTATACTCCTTTTTCAGATTCACGAAAGGGTTGCTTGCTTTACTGTGCCAAATGTAGGGCAAGCCGGTCTTAATTCCCCACCCCATATGATCACATATCACCTGAAAGTTGAGAAAAATGTTCAGTTAAGAATGTTTGTTTAAACACATGCTAAGCTAGGCTGCAAAATGGAAAGAGAGCTATTGGCTCCAGGGAATTGTGAGCAAAATCTACCTTCACGCACCAGCCTGCCCACATGTCGTCGTATCGTCCAATTGGCTGGCCATCACCCATGAGACCGAAATACATTGCAGGTCCGATCAACTCACGGTTGAATGCCAGATTCATACCACACATAGGGAATAAGGTTCCCTTAGGAATTGTCATAACAGCATCAACATACCTGGAAAAGGGAAATGAGTTCGAAACTTTAATGGTGTTAGGATTACATAATTCCTGATGATCGCAGATACTCCAAATCTATAGGGGTCCCAATACCTTGTGTTCCTCTCCGTAGGCTTCACCAGTTGGGTGGGAGCATCATAATCAGGGATGTTGAGCCAGAGACCATGAGAAACAGCAGTAGGGTGACCATCCCGAAGACTGAAAGGATATCCGCGGACAAAGTCTGCCCCTTCTCTGTATGGATCATAAAGAGTATTGAAGAAATATGGAGTTGATGGACTTAGCAGGTTCTTTATATGCTGCTCTAGTGCATTGATCTCTTTGCCTGATGGGTCTTTAGCCACCTGCACATGAACATACAAAGTTTAGGACCTAAACAGACATGAAAAGTCACAGGTTTAGCTACTCTAAAAAATGTAGGTGACATGCTACTGGAGGCTGTCACTGAGGATCTGAATTGCTCAGCAATTTCTTCAGTAGAGTTTTCATAACCAGACGTTGAAGAACTCTATAGCTTGAAGGTTGGATCTTTTAGTCGGGTTTAGCAAGAATCATAAATTAGATCATAACCATCTTATAAACAGAGAATTTAAGCAAAAGGGCATTCAGGAATCAGGAGAACTAGAAAGAAAAAGAAACTCACAAAGCAATCATCATCAATGGTGTAGACATACTTTTTCTTGGAGACCATGTAGCCAAAGCAGCGACAAGCAGAGTCCTTGAAGGAAATGCAAGAGGCCTTAGGACCCAAAATCTTGTTAATGTCATTCCTGTTGTAGAGCTCATAGTCAAAACCTTCAGGAACCTTGATGGTCTTGGAGGGATCACCGTCTTGGACTATGATCAAGTGATATGGCTCAAAGAATGGCCTCCACATCTCCAAGAAATCAAGGTTTCGAATTGTGGGTATTACAATATCAAGCTCATCTTTTAAGAGTGGAGTGGGTTTGATGGAAGATCCCGCCATTGGTGGGAGAGAATGAGACGAAACTGAAAGAGAATTTTACACAGCTACTAGGTAAGAGGAAAGTGAGCAACCTCGTGCTGTTCTGCTCTGCTCTGCTCTGTCTCATTCTGTTTGTGAGTTTAACTATTATAGACGTTTCTGAGGGGCAAAATTGGAATAAGAAGTTGACACCTTTTGAGGGTTTTGGTTTTCATTAAATATAGTGAAAGAATCGGAAACAGAAAAAAATCAAATATTATAAATAACAAAAATAAAATTTTCTTCGTTTAATAATAATAATAATAATTAAAATTCACTAATTATTGATTATTAGGTCTATTCCTTTTTCCTTTTTTAATTGGTAACTTAGTATTTGCTTATTTAAGTGAATGTTGAAATTTTTGGGTTCAATACTTCCTAATTTCTTGAGATTATCAATATTTTAAGGTATTGTATTCTTCGAGTTTGAGTTTTCAAATAATAATAACAACAATTCAATAAAAATTTCGCTGATACGTAAAGTTTAGAGAATTATAGTAGTATACAATCTTATCTCTAATTATTATAGAAACATATTCGGATTTTAAACAATAATAACATTTTATGATGTGTATCTAAAAATTATATAAGTTTTTCATTATAAAAGGAAAATATCATAATGCAATTATAAAGAAATTGGCCTATTGTTATTTGTTTACATTGTGACATAAAACTTGCCACTTGATTTTTTGTTTATAGGAAAGCAAGTACTTTATTAAAATTTAAATTTTGGGAATAGAAATTCAAAGTCCTCATTTTTAATTAACCACATTTGGATGAGATCAAATCTTCTGTGTCCATAACCCTTTGCCAACCCTATTCCAGAAGATCTCGTCTACACATTTCTCTGAATCCTACATTTTTGTGTGGATGGGATCGTCTGAAATAGAATTGCCACAGGATTATGGGCACAGAGGAACTTGTTTCCATTGGGATTAAATCTTCTGTGCTCATAACTTTGTGCCAATCCTGTTCCAGACGATCCTATCCACACAAATATGTGAATGAGATTGTCTGGAACAAGATTGTTCTCATTAGGATCAAATTTGATGATACAGAGTAATAAATTTGATGAATTAAATGAAATTAAAAAATTGATTATGGAAGTTATTTTTGAGTGGGGAGGAGGAATTAAAATTTGATAAAATTGAATAGAAAATGCAATTATTAACAAATTTAAATCTATTCGATTGATTTTATTATAAAATTTTGAACTGATTAATCTTTAGTTCGAATTATTTTAATAATTAAAAATTAGCTGGTTTATTAATTAATCAGTTAATTTTCATAAACTAATCGTTTTTTATAAACTATATAAACTAGTTAATTTTTATTTAATAATCTTATTTTTAATTAAAATTTAACTTTTTAATAGATAAGGAAAATATCTTTCTTTAATCTTATTTTTAAATTCTTCAGTTTTATTCAATCTTTATTATATACCAATTTTATAATATTTAACACTGATTGAATCTTTAAATTTTAAATTTTTTATCTTGTCAATTTAATTTATCAATTTAATTTTCAGTCTAACTTTTAAACAACAAAAAATATACCTAATGAAGTAATGAACATATCAAAATGAAAAACGTATTGAGAAAATAATTTATTTTCTCTAATTTAATCCTTTGGAACCAAATATTTTTGGAGCTTTAGAGAGGAATTATATGGTTTAACTATTCTTCATCCTTCTCAAAATATGCATAAAATCCTTCAGAATTCTAATTATTTCAATTTAGGACTAACAATTATTGATTGGTTTTACCATATGTTTTGTTAATAATTATCAGTTCAAAGCTATTTTAACTCTTACCCCATTTGATCTAATAATATTATTATTTGTATCAAAGCAATACTTCAACTTTTTATAATTATTATAATAAATATTTTTAAATTATTAAATAATATTATAAATATGACTATAAAAATTATTAAAACAATAACTCTTCAACTTTTTTCTTACCTAAAATCTAGCTACCTCCGTGACCTCCAACACTTTTGACCGTCATTTCTAATTTTTGGTCTTAGGATGTCAATTTTAGCTAGCCCGATTTTGGTCTAAGTTAACTGGATAAATGACAAGCTACGAGCCAAAATAGTTTGGTCTGATCAGGCCATAAGTTGAGGTTGGGCTGGCTTATGACCGGACTGCAGTAATAAAAACAACTTCATTTTATAAATTTTTTTTAAAAAGGATGAGCCCGACCGGGCTGCCCTACCTATAACCCATACAACCACGAGCCGACCCTCAAGCCATCCAACCAAACTTAGACTTGACATGGCCTCTTGACATCCCTAATCTTACCATATTTTACTCCAAAGTTCAGAACGTTTGTATTTCATATGCTCTTTGTCTCAAGGTTGTCTGCAGTGGAAATTGACTAGACTCGTAGAGATTTGGACATAGAAATTAGAGGGTCCTTGGTTTATTCTATCAAATTTTGTGTTTCACTTACTCTTTTCTAACTATATTCTATTAAATCTCAAATATATATTTATATGAGGTCCACGTAAATATGTAGATCAGATTAATTGAAACGTGATAAGAATACCATAATCGATACAGGAAATCTGATTCCCTTGATTTATAGGTATGGGAAGCAAGATATGGGTAAGAAATGAAACATCTTGTCTTTCTAGTAATATATTATCATTGAATGAACAATATTTTTATATATAAGTTTCGGGCATTACTCTATATCTCCTGATTATGAGAAAAATGAAATTCATTTAACTAAAAAAAGCATATGTGTCATGCCAGTGACATTTCTTTTTTTCCTCTTTTTTATTAACTAAATAAAATATATTAAAATTTGATATAAAATAAATGAAATTTTATTTCTCAATATTTTTAACAAATGAAGCACTATCAATAATAATCATTCATTCATCCTAAGTTCATAATCACCCATCATAATTATAATGATTATATCAATTCTCATTCCACACTATATTCATTCTCATTCTCAGTCTTATTTTTACTACCATTATTTCATGTGAACCAAGCACCCCTTAAATTATAGAAAAGTACACTTACATAAATTTGGGTGATAAGAGATTCTTAGAGGTCAAAAGAGTATGTACATTTGTATTAAATACAATTTAAATATTAACATTTTAAAAATGGTTAAAAATATACAACTTAAATATTAATATTTTAAAAATGTTTAATGTTTTCAAAATGTTCCAAATAAGCAATCAATAGATAAAATTTTTTATGAAAATAAAATTTTATCAATTAAATGACACGTCGTTATTTATATAATTTTTATATTTTAAAACTTTTTAATAAATAAGTGGTTATTATATCTTAATAAGAGGTTAAAAAAATGCTCCTCATGCCTATGAATTATTTAATCATAAAAATAAAAAGGATAGTGTATTATTTATCAATGTTTTTAAAACCGGACTGGACGTTTAAATTGGTAAGATAGGAGGTTTAATGTTTAAAAAATTCAATTGATATTAGATAGTTATAAAATCGTTTAAAAGATTTAATAAAATGAAGAATTTGAAAATTTATTAAAAAATTTGTTCTTACTTATTGAAAAATTTAAATTTTAACTGAAAAATAGACTATTAAATAAAAATTAATTGATTTATTTAGTTTATAAAAACTAATTAGTTTATGAAATTGATTAATTAATTAATCAATTTTTAATAAAAAATTGTTAAAATAAATCAAATAAAAAAATTATATACCGAATTGAAAAATTAGCCAGTTTAAAAATTTTTACTGTTAAATCAATCCAACCACTTCAGTTTTTAAAACATTATTATTTATTTATAATAGTCCCTTTTGAAAGATGGGTTGATGGAATGTGCTTTAGTTGTTCATAATTTCAAGTAGTTTTCATACCAGAAAATGTGTATTATCCAATCAATGATTTTCTTTTTACAGATCTCGAACGTGAATAGCTTCACATGTCACATGTTTTTGCTTCACTTGCATTTTGATTCTCCATCTTATTGCTTTTTATTATGTGTTTGTGCCTTTCAATCTCCATCTTGTGATAAAAATTTGTCCTTCTGTTACGATTTTGCATGCTGAACATCACTTTCTTACATGAAAAATGTGATCAAAATCGTTATCTGAAACTGAAACCTATTCCAAATCTCAAGAGTTTTGCAAGTTACAAATTCTCTTCATTTCTAATTATGTTTTTTTGATATGATTTTTAATTTGTAATTTTAGTTTTTCTTTTAAATAAAAATAAAAATATGTGTAGTTACTAAAATTATCGTAGTTTTATTTTTATTATTAATGATAATTATATATTTAATATAATTAATTAATATTTATTTAATGTTAGCTTGTAACAAGTTAAGCGACACATGTGATTCCATGTATAGTTATTTTAATAACTACACAGATTTTAATAGCTATTTATTAATAGTTATTAATAAGTAATTTATTAAAAAATATTATATAAGAGACAGGTTAAAGGGCACATGTAATTCGGTGTCAAACACATCGAACGTGTGTTGAATGCTCATAACTTTGTCAATAATGATGAATATTAAATATACAACAAAGAGGTTACGAAATAGCTCCAACTTTTGTTAATATCAAGTTCTCGGTCATTTTGACATGTTATATTCTACAATGGACAGTCATGAAGCACATTCTATTTGTATATTTTATTTCTAAAAATAAAAATTATGACCATTACAATTTGGTAATAAAAGTTGCAGTTTAATCCTTAAAAGTATTTTTGGACTTTATAGTATCATCTTTCAATATTATAGTTAAATTTTAAATTTATTTATACTAAATTAAATGTATACTATATATAAAGTTTGTTAGTTATTGAAGTGATCTTGTTTGAAAAGATATTTAAACGTTTAATTATATGTTCTTTCAATTGTTCAGATTATATGCTAATAAATGACATAAAAGATGAACTGAATAATTGAGATTATTAATTATAATACTAGGAGATCACTCAAAAGTAGATCATTGCTTATAATTAATAATATTAAAGAGACTTATTTACATACTTGATGAATATGTTTGTATATCCAAAGATAACATGAATACTAACTTGAGTATGATTGACTGTCTATCAAAGTGTGTGTATAGCATATGTTGTTAGTATCATTATGGATTAAGAATATGTATTTAAGTATTACCCAAATGTGAACTTATATATATATATATGTATAGTTTATTGTTGTCTAAATCCACTAAATATACTCAAAGCATTAATGTGTGAGTTTGTTTTTACGTTTGCAGCTTCTAATAATTTGTTAGCTATAAGCAATGGTCTTATCAAGTTCACTAGGCTAAATTATGTCAATTGGTCTAAGCAAATCCAATTTCAATTGGGTATTATGGATAAGGATTTGACATTAGTTGCTGAGAAACCTGCAACCGTTACTGAGACTAGTACACAAGCCAAAAAGACATATTTTGAGGCTTGGAACAAATCTAATAGGTTAAGTCTAAACTTGATGCGATTGACAATGGCTGAAAATGTTAAACCATTAATGCTTAGTACAGACAATGTAAGGAAATTCATGATGAAAATTAAGGAGTACTTATAATCAGCTATACCTGACAAGTCTATTGTAGGAAACTTGATGAGTGAATTAATGACCAAAAAGTTTGATTGGTCTTGACCTATCTATGATCATGTAACAGGCATGTCAAATCTGACTTCAAATATGAAATCAACAGACATAGATGTGAGTGAATCCTTCTTAGTACAATTCATCATCAATTCACATTCTCTTGAATTTGGTTAGTTTCAAGTGAATTATAACAATCTTAAGGAGAAATAGAACTTTCAAGAAATCAATGCCATGTTGGTATAAGAGGAAGGGAGATTAAATAAAATAAAGGAATACTCTATTCATCTTACAATATACAGTGAAGCTAGCGGTAGAAAGGGAAAGCCAGGAAAGAAAAACAACAAGAAGGACAGAGCCCCATTGAAAGTTAATAAGGAACAAATCCATAAAGAGCAGTGTTGTTTCTTCTACAAGAAAGTTGGTCAACTTAAGAAAGATTACCTTAAGAGAAAGGCTTGGTTCGAAAAGAAACATAAGTACTATGTTTCGACATATTTTGAATCAAATCTTATTGAGGCGCCTAATAATACATGGTGGTTAGATTTAGGTGCAACTGCTCATGTGTCAAATATTTTGCAGGATTCCTTTTAGTCAAACCATAAACAGAACTGAAGAATTCATGTATATAGGTAATAGAATGAAGACACAAACAGAAGAAATTGTGACATACAAATTGATCTTAGACACTAGTTGTAGTCTAGATCTTGAAAAGTGTCTTTATATTCCTGGATGTACTAGAAATTTAGTTTATGTTAGTAAGTTGGATAAGATAGGTTTTAATTTCAATATTGGAAACGGTGTTTTTTCTTTATATAAACAATAGTACTATTATGGTTCTGGTACATTAATAGATGATTTATATCGTTTTAACCTTGATGTTAATTATTTTGAATCCTTATTTCATGTTGAACATAATATTGGTAATAAACGTAGTTCATATAATGAACACTTTGCTTACTTGTGGCATCAAAGGTTAGGTTATATATCTAGAGAAAGGGTGATGACGTTAGTAAAAAGTGAAATCTTACCTTAACTAGATTTCACTAATTGGGATGTGTGTGTGGATTGCAATTAAAGGCAAGTAAACTAAACACATATCAAAGAATTCGACCATAAAAAGTACTAAGTTTCTTGAATTAATACACATTAATATATGTGGTCCTTTTCATGTTCCATCTTGGGGCAGTGAAAAAATTTTATCACCTTTATTGATGACTATTCATGTTATTGTTATCTCTACTTACTGCATGGAAAGTCTCAATCAGTGGACATTTTTTACATGTTTATTAATGAGGTATAAAGGTAGTAAGATAAAAAGTAAAAATAGTAAGGTTTGATAAAGGTGGTTCATATTATGGTAAATATGATGAGAATGAACATTATTCAAGTTCATTTGCAAAACTTCTTCAAATTCGAGGCATTTGTGCACAATATAGAATGCTCGGTACATCATAACAAGATGGTGTATCTAAAAGATGGAATTGTACTTTTATAGATATTGTTAGGAGTATGTTAAGTTATACTAATATACCTTTATCTTTATATATTTATGCATTAAAGACAGCAACATATCTACTTAATAGGATTCCTAATAAAGCAATTATTGTGACACTTTATGAATTGTGGACAGTTAGGAAACCTAGCCTGAGGCACCTGCATGTTTGGAGTTTTCCAACAAAAATAAGGATTTATAATCCTCATGAAAGGAAGCTTGACGCAAGAACCATTAGTGGTTACTTCATCAGTTATCTAGAAAAGTCTAAAAGGTACAATAATAGTTGAGTTTGGTACTGCTAGGTTCATTAAAAATGGACAAATCAGTGAGAGTGGGGAACCATGAAAGGTGGATATTCAAGAGAATTAGGTGAAAAATCCTTCACCCAAACTTCTTAAGTTGTTGTTCCTCTTGTTGTATCACATTCATGCAACATATCAGAGCAATAAGACAATATTCCAAACCCATAAGAAGAGAATGCCAATAATGAACTAGTAAATTATGTGCAAGTTACAAATGATCAAGTGATACCACAAGAAACAATATTGCAAAGGTATATAAGGATTCAGTCTCATTTAAAGAAGTTGTGAAATATAATAATTCTGAAAAATAGCTTAATGCTATGAAAGAAGAGTTTAAATCTATAGATGATAATCAAGTATGGAAACTAGTTGAGTTACTTGTAGGCTCAAAGCAAATGTACTATAAATAGGTCTTTTAGACCAAAAGGGACTCGAGAGATACTACTGAAAGGTACAAAGTTAGACTTGTAGCTAAAGATTATACTTAAAAAGGATGACATTAACTATAAAGAGACCTTCTCTCTATTTTTGAAGGAGGACTCTTTAAGAATTATTGTAGCATTGATAGCTCATTATGATTTAGAGCTTTACCAAATGGATGTAAATATCACTTTTCTGAATGGTAACTTAGAAGAAGAAGTTTATATGAACCAACCAGAAGTTTTTATGACTGCAAGAAAGTAACATATGGTGTGTAAATTAAAGAAGTCAATATATGGTTTGAAACAAGCTTCCCGACGGTGATATCTTAAGTTCAATGATACCATTACCTCGTATGACTTTGTATAGAACACTGTTGATAGGTGTATTTATATGAAGGCCAGTGGAAGTAAATTCATTATTTTGGTATTGTATGTTGACGATATTCTTTTGGATGCTAATGATTTAGGCTTGTTACCTGATGTAAATAAATTTCTCTTTAATAACTTTGAAATGAAAGATATGAGTGAGACATCCTATATGATTGGAGTAGAAATATTCCATGACAGGGCATAAAGATTGTTAGGGTTGTCTCATAAAGGATATATCAATACAGTATTAGAGAGCTTTAAGATGAAAAAATGCTCAGTACAGGTAGTTCCAATTTAGAAAGGGGATAAATTGAGTGAAATGCAATGTCCCAAGAATGATTTAGAATGAAAGGAAATGGAATCTATTCCTTATACATTTGTAGTTAGGAGTCTAATGTATATTTAGACTTGTATTCAGTTCGATATCAGTTTTACTGTTAGAATGTTAGATCGATATCAAAGTAATCCCATAATGGACCACTGGAAACCTGCAAAGAAAGTTCTTAGGTATATACATGGCACCAAGAATTACATGCTCACATATAGGAAATCAAATCACTTAGAAGTGATTGGCTATTCAGATTTAGACTATGCTGGTTGTGTAAACTCAAGGAAATCTATTTTCGGTTATCTATTTTGACTAGCAGGAGGAGCAACTTCCTAAAAGAGTGGAAAATAGTTTGGAGGCTGAATTTATGGCATGCTTTGAGGCCACCATTCAAGAATTATGGTTGCGAAACTTTGTCTTAGGGTTATGTATTGTCGACAGTATAGCTAGACTACTAAGAATTTATTGTGATAATTCAGCATTTGTCTTTTTCTCTAAAAATGCCAAGTATTCTAAGGGTGTTAAAACACATGGATTTGAAATGCTTGTCAGTCAAAGAAGAAGTTCAAAGTGTCAATTAAGCATATTGGAACTGATCTAATGGTAGTGGATCCGTTAACTAAAGAACTACCGCCTAAAACATTTATTGGCCATCT
>JANIIA010000001.1:1822706-1839507 GCA_027478495.1 Erythroxylum alaternifolium
TATAAGTTTATTATTGTCCAAATCTATTAATTGTACTCAAGGCTAATGTGCGAGTTTGTTTTCATGTTTGCAGTTTCTAGTAATTTGTTAGCTATGGGCAATGGTCTGATGAAGTTCAATGGGCTAAACTATGCTAATTGGTCTGAGCAAATCCAATTTCAGTTGGGTATTATGGATAAGGACCTGTCATTAGTTGCAGAGAAGCTTGCAACTATTGCTGAGACTAGTACAAAAGTCAAAAGGACATATTTTCAGGTTTGGGAAAAGTCTAATAGGTTGAGTCTAAACTTGATGAGATTGAGAATGACTGAAAATGTTAGACCATCAATGCATACAGACAATGCAAGGAAATTCATGATGAAAATCAAAGAGTACTCACAATAAGACATAACTGACAAATCTATTGTAGGAAGCTTGATAAGCGAATTAACAACCAAGAAGTTTGACTGATCATAACCTATCTATGATCATGTAACAGACATGTCAAAATTGGCTACAAAGCTAAAATCAATGGGCATGGATGTGAGTGAATGCTTCCTAGTATAGTCATCATCAACTCACTTCCTCCTGAATTTGGTCAATTCCAAGTGAAATATAACACTTTGAAGGAAAAATGGAACATTCAAGAAATCAAGGCCATGTTGGTGAAGGAGAAAGGGAGATTAAAGAAAATGAAGGAACACTATGTTTGTCTTATAGTACACCAAAAAGCTAGCAATAGAAAAGGAAAGTCGAGAAAGAAGAGCAATAAGAAGGACAAAGCCCCATTGAAGGTTAATGAGGGCCAAATCCATAAAGAAGACCGTTGTTTCTTCTGCAAGAAAGTTGGTCACCTCAAGAAAGATTGCCTTCCAAGAAAGGCTCGGCTCAAAAAGAAAGGTAACTACTATGTTTTAGTATGTTTTGAATTAAATCTTATTGAGGTGCCCAATAATACGTGGTGATTAGATTCAGATGCAACTACTCATGCGTCATATATTATGCAAGGATTTCTTTTGATCTAAACCATAAACAAAACTGAAGAATTCCTGTATATGGTTAAAAGAATAAAGGCATGAATAGAAAGAGTAGAGACGTACATATTGATCTTAGACACTAGTTGTAGTCTATATCTTAAAAAGTATCTTTATGTTCCTAAATGTGTTAGAACTTTAGTTTCTATTAGTAAGTTGGACAAGATATGTTTTAATTTCAATGTTAGAGACGATGTTTTTTCTTTGTATAAATGACAGTACTATTATGGTTCTGGTACATTAATGAATAGTTGATATCGTTTTAACCTTGATATTAATTATTTTGAATCCCTATTTCATGTTGAACATAATATTGGTAATAAACATAGTGCACATAATGAATACTCTACTTACTTGTGGCATATATCTAGAGAAAGGGTGATGAGGTTAATAAAAAGTGAAATCTTACCTCAACTGGATTTTATTAACTAGGATGTGTGTGTGAATTACATTAAAGGCAAGCAAACCAAACACATATCTAAGAGTTCAGCCACAAAAAGTAACGAGTTATTTAAATTAATACACACTGATATATATGGTCCATTTCATGTTCCATCTTAAAGCGGTGAAAAGTATTTTATCACCTTTATTGATGACTATTCTCGTTATTGTTATTTCTATTTACTGCATGAAAAGTTTCAATCAGTGGAAATTCTTGAGATGTTCATTAATGAGGTAGAAAAGCAGTTAAATAGAAACGCGAAAGTCAAAAGGTCTTATAGAGGTGGTGAATATTATGGCAAATATGACGAGAATGGATAGTGTCCAGGTCTATTTGCAAAATTTCTTCAAAGTCAGGGCATTGATACACAGTATACAATGTCTGGTACACCACAACATAATAGTGTAGCTAAAAAGCAGAATCATACTCTTTATGAATATGGTTAGGAGCATGTTAAGTTACACGAGTGTACCTTTATCTTTATGTACGTATGCATCAAAGACAACTACATATCTACTTAATAGGGTTCCTAATAAAGCAATTCTTGTGACACATTATGAATTGTGGATAGGTAGGAAACCTAGCTTGAGGCACCTACATATTTGAGGTTGCTTAGCCGAAATATTGATTTATAATCCTTATGAAAGGATACTTGATGCAAGAACCATTAGTGGTTACTTCATCAGTTATCCAGAAAAGTCCAAAGGGTACCTTTTTTATTGTCCTAACTATGGTACAAGAATAATTAAGTCTCGTAATGCTAGGTTCATTAAAAATGGACAAATTAATGGGAGTGGAGAACCATGAAAGGTGGATATTCAAGAGATTCAGGTTGAAAATCCTTCACTTAGTATCTCCTCTCAAGTTGTTATTCCTCTTGTTGTATCATAGTCATGCAACATATCTGAACAACAAGTTAATATTCTAAACCCACAAGAAACAAATGTCAATAATGAACCAATAGACAATGTGCAAGTCATAAATGATCAAATGATACCACAATAAATCGTATTGCGAAGGTCTAAAAGGGAGAAAGGACCAGCTATATTAGATTACTATGTGATGTATTCACTTGACTACTAGTGTGACTTGAGCATTGATAAGGATCCGGTCTCATTTAAAGAAGCTATAAATGTAACAATTTTGAGAAATGGCTTAATGCTATGAAAGAAGAGTTAAAATCTATAGATGATAATCAAGTTTAGGAACTAGTTGAGTTACCTAAAGGCTCAAAGCAAGTAGGTTGTAAATGGGTCTTTAAGACCAAAAGGAACTCGAAAGGTCTTGTAGCCAAAGGTTATACTTAAAAGGATGACATTGATTTTAATAAGACCTTCTCTCTAGTTTCAAAGAAGGACTTTAAGAATTGTTATGGCATTGGTAGCTCATTATGATTTAGAGCTTCACCAAATAAATGTAAAGACCGTTTTTCTGAATAGTGACTTAGAAGAAAAAGTTTATGTGGACCAACTAGAAGGTTTTGTGACTGCAAAAAGGAAAATATGGTGTGTAGACTAAAGAAGTCAATATATGGTTTTAAACAAGCTTCTCAACAGTTGTATCTTAAGTTTAATGATACTATTACCTCTTATGGTTTTGTAAAGAACACTATTTATAGGTGTATCTATATGAAGGTCAGTGGGAGTAAGTTCATTATTTTGGTACTATATGTTGACAATATTCTTTTGGTTGCTAATGATTTGGGCTTGTTACATGATGTAAAGAAATTTCTCTCTAATAACTTTGAAATGAAAGATATGAGTGAGGCAACTTATGTGATTGGAATAGAAATATTTCGTGACAGGAAACAAAGATTGTTAAAGTTGTTTTAGAAAGGACATATTAGTAAAGTATTAAAGAGATTTAGGATGAAAAAATGCTCAACATGAGTACTTCCAATTCAGAAAGGAAATAAATTTAGTGAAACACAATGTCTTAAGAATGATTTGGAACAAAAGGAAACGGAATATATTCCCTATATATCTATAGTTAGGAGTCTAATGTATATTCAAACTTGTACTCAGTCAGATATCAATTTTATTGTTAGAATGTTAGGTCGATATCAAAGTAATTCTGGATTGGACCACTGGAAAGTTGCAAAGAAAGTTCTTAGGTATTTATAAGGCACTAAGGATTACATGCTCACATACTGGAAATCAAATCACTCAAAAGTGATTGGTTATTTATATTCAGACTATGTTGGTTGTGTAGAACTAAGGAAATCTACTTTTGGTAATCTATTCTAACCAGCAGGAGGGGCAATTTCTTGGAAAATGGAAAATAGTATATCATTACTTCTTTCACTACGGAGCCCGAATTTGTGGCATGCTTTGAGTGTTAGCCCCAGGTCTCCATATGGATTTTATGGTGACTATGTGTCACCAATGAGATTTATTGAAATAATAATAAATATATTTCACATTGCAATAAAATAGAATTTCAATATTTAAATTTAATTACAGTCTAGACAAGAAAAATTTTACGGTGGGACTTTTCTAATATAAACAAATAATCATTAAAATATCGTAGAATAATTTTTAACAACAAATTATTTAATAAAAACAATTAATACACAATTAATAGATAATATCAAAATAAAAGAAATAAATAATAATTATATTAAATAAATAAAAATTCATAGGAAAAGTAAAATAATACCTAACAATTTTATGAAAAATTTTCCATAGCAAAAGTGATCAAAGTTTACACCGTAAAACGAAACGAGTCTGATTTCTCAGGATCTCGTGGCCACAAGTTGGCAGCCGGGAGAAGGCTATAGGTCATCGTGCACGAGACTAACGAAATGGATTTCTCTCTTGCCCACATAACAGGTTTTACAATGCTCATACATTTTTGAATATATTCATGCTTTCATGCTTCTTAAAGTTTCTGTTTTTCATCCACACAAAGTAACAAAATCCTTACAAAGCAACATGATATACATTCACAGAGAATAAAACAAGCATATTTATCATACATACACATAAATATTAGTTCATCATCACAAAACCATAAGCATATTACCCACCTTTTTATGGAATATTACTAAGAGTCAAGCTTGCTCTTCTCCTTGCTCTTGTTGTCGGTATTCTTGATTCCCTAAGAACAAACACATGTTCATTTAATCAACACACACGTATAGAGCTTTTCTTAAACCTAACTATCTATGAATAAACTTAAGCTTGAGCTATTCTTGATTGTATCTAATTAGAAAAACTAAGATCTAAATAAGGTGTATAACAATCCAAAGAAACATCAACCTCTTCTTCTTCCTCTTTCTTTCATCTTCATCATATAAACCTAGTTTCTCCACTTTCTTCTTCATTTCTTCATATAAAACCTACTTTTTCTACTTCCTTAATCTATCAAAACAAGAAGAATACACAAAGAATACCAAAAGAACTCACCCAAACTTTTCCTTCTTCTCCTTTCTCTTTTTCTTTCTTTCTTTCTTCTTCCTTTTCTTTCTCCTTCTCTCCTCTAGGTTATTCCACGACTCTCCCTTCTTTTCTTCCTTTACACTCACGACATCTTCTCTCCTTTTGTCTTATTCACTTAAAACAACTTTTTCTTCCAATTTTGTCATTCCTTATTAAAGGAATTTCCTACTAACTCTTTCTTTAATTCATATCACCTTATAAAATTTATAATATGCCATATTAAACTTCAAAAATTCCTAATTCATAAATTCTAAGTTATTTTTATGCTTGATAATTTAATAAAATAAATAAAATAAAATATAAATATAAAAATCCTAAAAACGGGATCCAACATTGAGGCCGCTATTCAAGCATTGTGGTTGTAGAACTTTATCTTAAGGTTAGGCACTGTCAACAGTATAGCTAAACTACTAAGAATTTATTGTGATAATTCCGCATCTGTCTTCTTCTCTAAAAAAGACAAGTATTCTAAGGGTCCTAAACACATGAATTTGAAAATACTTGTTAGTCAAAGAAGAAGTGCAAAAGTATAAGGTCTCAATTGAGCATGTTGGAACTAATCTAATAGTAGCGGATCCGCTAACTAAAGGATTATCACCTAAAACATTTACCGGTCATATTGAAATTATGAGCATTACAGATAAGTCCTTGTTAGCATAAGATCATGTTATGTATATACATATGTTCAGATATTTGCTATTATTGTTTTGACACTTATGAATTCAATTAATGTTATGTTTTTGCTTATTTGTAGTTATCACACTATGTTGTGTACACGCATTGTTTTATTGTGATGACCAATTATGTTTTGAGAAAACATTAAAGTTGAGAATTATAGTGTTTCTTAATTAAAGTTATTTTCAGTTGAGATGATTGTGTGACATACAGAAGGAATCATGTCGTTAGATGACTTGTGACCACCATGATCCCACTATTTCGTTCAAGTTTGATGGCTCGATAGATTTAATATATGGTCCACACTTATGTTAGTAGATCGTCAAGTCATAACATGGACCAAGTAGGAGGTTGTTATATTAATTTAATAATCATAAATGTGGCCCATATTACTTTATTTGATTCTAATATAAAGTGGGCCCAAAATAATAGTTATTGGGCTTGTAAAGGAAATTAGAATCATTAGGGTTAATTAATAAAACCCTTCCCTTTACCTTTAAGGAACATTTTTACAAATATTAAAGAGACGTATGTTCTTGCACCACTGAGAAGAATGAAGAAAAAGAAGAAGGCAAGAGTGGATAAAGTTTTTGCATAGAGAGGGTATTTGTGATCAGAAAAGGATTACATTAAGCATAGATCAAGGTTAGTATTACTATCTTTTCTTTATAGCATAAACTTTAGGGTTTTGATGGTGTTGAATCAATTATGTCATAAATGATCTTGGGTGATTTCTATGCTTGAAATATTGCGAAGAATGTTAAAGTTTAAATTTATATATCATTGATTAAAATATAAGAATAAGATGCGTAGAAATGGAAACAGAAAAAGAAAAATGGTGAGTCTAGAAATATGAAAAATCAAAATAGCATATTGTTTATGTCAAAATTCCATTCAAAACATAAGGAATAATACTGTTGATATAGTTAATTCAAAACTATAGCTATGCAGGAAGTATCACATCATTATTACCAAAATTATGTTATTTTCAAAACTAAGAAATAACATAATGCTATTATCGAACCGAAAGACATATTCAAAAAATCAATTGAAGTTAACTGGCAGAGATAGCAATAAGGAGTTTTATTTTGTTAACCTACGTAAAACTACACAATTAAAGATCTACATCTTCAATTCCAAAAAATTAAAGGAATCATATGAAAAAATAGAAAATCAAGAAATAAATATTAAAGAAATAAACCAACAGTAGAGGAAAGGAGCTAGCTAATCATTATAATCATAATCATCAATAGTTCACACCATTTTATTTGTATATAGAAAATTATTACGTAAATTATACCTAACTATGCAACAATTATATTAAATGAATATTTGACATACAATAATTAATAAATAATTATACTTTCAACATCAAATATTTGTTAGAAGAAACTTCAATTGGAAGAATGATCTATGTACCTATATCAATATAAAAAAGACAATATAATATATAATTGTTGAAATTATGAAAGTAAACAAAACTTAACATATTATAAAGAAAACCTTGAATATCTTCATCACCTAACTAACTTCAGGCACACATAAGAGCTTTCACAGTATTAGAATGAATCGAGCACGATAAGAACAAATTATCCAACTGTTAGTATTAAAAGCAGACTCCAAAACAACAATAGATACTGGAATTGTTAAGAGGTCTTGTGTAATTGCTTGCAAGACCGAACAAGTACCTCCATATGTCTTCCACTATGATAACACATTGAATTGCATCTTTTCAACTGAGGTCACAATACCTACCTCCAAATGGTTGTCTAACTCCATCCCATTGTAAGAAGTCATCATATTTTTTTCCTTGACGAATTCTTCAAATTTGTCACTCATGCCAGTTATAACAACAATAGATGAAGATGAAGCTAAAGGTGATAGTGAAATTGAACTACCATGATCCTGGTCTTTTTCCAATCATAGTTGATAATCATTAGACAAATCATACCAGAATTATTTGATGATGTAAAAATGTGCTTAAGTTCGACCATTATATAATATTTTATAACAAAAATGTACCCCTTTATCTTATATCTTGTGTCCAATAGAAAAATAATTGTCATATTCATTTTTAATGATATCATTAAAGAGCATCCTCTTCATCTTATATCTCGCATCCAATATAAAAACGATGTCCGATCTTAGTTGATAATCATAAGAAATCATACTAAAATTGTTTAATGATATTAATACATACTTAAGCTCGATCACCATACAACTTTTGAGAATAAAAGTATCCCCTTCATCTTATATCTCACTTTTAATATAAAAAGAATGTCACAATTTCTCTTATCATAGATTAATAAGAAATGAGTTTCTCTATCGTGTATTATATAATCCTAGATCACCTCATTTGAATGAAAAATCTAACCATATAAAGCTTGCTTAATCTCACACATACGACTAAAACAAATGTCCAAAGTAGGATATTTTATTCCTGAGAACAAATTAGTAATAAAATATCTCTAACTTCACATAAAGTGCTTTAGCCAACTCTTATTGCTTTTTTGTTGGTAAGTAAGAATATTGAAAATCTCTTTGTCTCAACCTATTGAAATCTCAATACACTTAGTTGCGAACTCTAACATCTTAAATATTAAATTCCATCTGGTCAGACAATTCAAAATCAATTTCTTCATGCAAGAAATGCTTACTTATCATAGGTTTTTTTTTAATTTTTCACTCTTTTAGGTGTCACTCTCTAATATACTATGCTACTTTGATTGCTTCTACCACTTCCTTTATTGCCTCCAACTAATCTTTCATTATCAAATTAATGATATGCACAAAAATAACACAAGTGAAATAGTCTTCCACCAATCAACAAGCTCTTAACTCACATCTTGTTCTTTAATTTTTTGATCATCACATCATTTGTGCTACAGTTATCAAGAGTTATGATTAAGAGCTTTGTATCGATGTTTTACTCCATTAAGCACTTGATCATTTCAATTATCAATCTTTCGCTTGTATGTAATACCAACATAAAAATAAACCTACCATTTAAAATATAAATAAATATTAATTATAAATTAATCAATAAAAAATGATAAAAATTAAGAATATACTTTACTTCAGCAATAGAATGTAAAAAGTTAAGTCATTGTTAATATAGTATGTTGTCATTATCATATAATCCTTCTTTTAGTTATCGGCTATCTACATATCTAATATGATGACTACTCATCCATAAATACTTGTCAACATCTTCAAAAATAAATTCTTTTGATCATTGTAAATCTTGAAAATATCTTGATTTACAATATTCCAAGTTGGGATGTTGAAGTTTGGTTGGGGTAAGTAACAAACATCTTGAAGTTTTTGTTATCGATAACATAGAGTAGCTTTTCATCACCAATGATCATCTTAGCTAACAAAAACCTTAATTTGTTACTGCCACTGTCATAACCTGTGACAGTCATTTCATTCTTCCCTTTCATTAGGCTAGATATAGAAAATGTTTGACCTTTAATACCATCTTCTTTTTGATGCACGACTCTTTGTGTCTTTTTAAATGAGAGGTTCCACCTTTAGAACTCTTAGCCAACATCTTATGACAATACTTGCATTCAGCCTTTGAAATCCATCCTTTGATCTAGTCTTGGTGAAATAATTCCAAATATCATTTCTTAATGAACTTGTTCCTTAGCTTGCATCATTTCTTTACTTGGTATATTTGTGTCAAGTACTGGATTAGAATTCTTTCTTAATATACTATTAAGTATTGAATTAGAAATCCCTATTGAAGGAATATGCTCATTTATCTAAAAGAGTCAACATATATAATTTAATGAACATTTACATACATATATATAAACATAGGTACATGCACACACGCACACACGCACACACGCACACGCACACATATATATAAACACACACTCACGCACACAAACTAAATGTAATGAGCATATAAGTTATTCATAGACATTTATATATACACATACACTTTAATGAACATTTACATTTATGTATTCGACTGCTTATAAGTATGTACTTGCTAGACTAAAGCTAGTCTAGCAAGTACATAGATCCTTATTTTCAATGGTCTGCAGATGAGAAATTTTAGGTTTAAATGTCCTTAAAAAAGCATTTTTTTTTCAAATTTGCTAACATTTATATCTTAGATAATTGAGTTGTGTCTTTTTATAGTGATTAAATAATTAAACCTATATAAATCAATAATTTCAATTCAAAATAACGAATTAAAATGCCCTTTAAAAGTTGATTGTATGTTAAAATAGACTTCATATAAAGTGTGAAAAAGGTAATTAATGGAACTTCCATTATAAAAGATGCCTTAGTCACCATTATGGAGAATCTATTACTGGGCATAGACATAAATTCATCACTAATACACATGAGACTATAATTCAAAACCTAAAACAGTAAAATTTCATTCATAAAAGTGAATAACCTAACCAAATGAAAAATATAGTAAAAGGAAATGAATATAATTATCCTAATAATACCCTAAAAACAATCTAAACTTAATGATAACTACACAAAAAAGCTTCAGTTTTGTGAGATTGTAAGATGCTCCCAACTCTTTGAGTTCTTAAATGATCTTCGACAAAATAACATAAAGAAAATCAAAATGTAAAGGGTTAAGTAAATATAAAGGAGATTAGAAAATGATATTAAAAAGCATGAAGATACAAGTGTTTTAGTGTGGGAATTAAGAAAAAGAAGTAATTAAATAATGCTCCTTGGAAAGAACCCACACAAGATAGCTAAGAAAAATATATTGGAAGGTGTAGAGGCGACACAAGAGGCACAGGTGAAAGAAATAGACATGAGGAAGAGGAGACGAGGAGAAGGGAGGTATGAGGAGGGGAGACTGACAATAGTGATGAAAGAGGGAGTTTTTGTTTTAATTATGCTACAGTGAGTGACTAAAGAGAGGATCTGAGAGAGTCAACAAAACAATATTGTTTTAAAATGAATATACCGACCCAACATTGTGTAACAAAAGGACATCATTTTAGTAAAACAACATTGTTTTAATAATAACCAAATGTTTTGAGTTAGGCTAGTCTGAAATGTCTAAGTTTGAACTTGGCCCAATGCCTAAAAATTAAAAAAAAATGAGTCTAGATTGATACCCAATCAAACACAGGAAAAAAGGCCCAACCTAAATTTAGAAAGGCAAATAAAGCAATTTAAATCTGAGAAAAGTTATTGAGTGAGAAACAAATCAATACTGGAGAAAACTAAGAAGATTAATGAAGATTCACTAAGAACATTTACGATTCAAGGCAAGAGAATTCAAAGTTCTTTCTTGTTGACTAATGATTATGTTTAGTTTATTATGAACTAATTGTAATATAGGTCTAGATGGATGAACCTTAGAATTATGTTTTGAATTTTTTTTAGTTTAATGAAAGATTCTAGTTTCTTGAGAATTATTTACACTTTTCTATTATATTGAACTGAAGTAACAAATGTAGAAGATTCAATATTGGATTCATAAATAAGATTGAAGTAGCGAACACATAAGATATAACCTAGGTCACAACATGAATGATGAGGGTTAAATGGAGTCTTAGATATAAAATCCATAATCTTTTTTAGTTAGAGTGAAATTTATCACGAAAATTCATATATCGTATTAATACATTCTTATGAAATTTTGATAACAGAGAACTTTTAAGTGTAGAGATTGTATGTCTTGACCATCAGTGTACAATTATATTTTTGGAATTCCTACCAATCTAAGAAATTATGGTACAATTATAATTTTGGAATTCCTATCAATCTAAGAAATTATGGTTGATCATTGAATTACGATAAATTTAAGCATAGTAAAGTTTTAGAGAAATTCTTATACAGATCTTGTTAATCGACTAATTGCTTATTCTTAACTATTACTTTGCCTTGGTATTTCAAAATTATTCAGTTTATTTACTTATGTTTTTCAATCAATCATTTGCTTATTTAGATTAGGTAATAAGTAAATATTCATTACTATACTAGTAATCACAATTCTTATAGGATCGATACGTTGCTCACCCACTATCGACAACGATAAGTTCTCTTGTCAAAACTGTTAGTTAGAGATATATATGGTATAGTTTGATTGTAATCCCTAATTATTGTTAGTTAGAGATATATATGGTATAGCTTGATTGTAATCCCTAATTATAGGGAATTTAGTCTTATCTACACTTCTCTTTTACAGCTATAAATGTACAGTGTATGTAACAGAAAAACTAAGAAATACAATCAATTCTTCTTCCTTCTTCTTTCCCATAAAATAGTTTTATTTTCCACAAAAATGATTTCTTTAGTATTGTTTTGTGTTTTTGTCCAATGTAGCTTGAAACAACTAAAAGACAATAATGCAATTATGAGCTTAATCTTAAAAGATTATGTGGACGCCTCTACATTGTTAGCTCCAGTAATTGAAGTAATTTTATTTCATGATATGAAACTATTGACCGGTGGCCAATCGTTGTCCAGTACGGGAACTCTGGGAATCTTTCTCTCGCTTCGATGGTTACCTACTTCAATTTTCCTAAACTCATCGTCCGATAACTTTCTAGTAAAACAACATTCATATGATGAGAACCATCTCTCTCTATACAAGATCTCAAACTGTATTAGCTCTAAGCCAAGACAACCCTCCACTTGATTTTTCTTCTGAAAATTTTCCAGATGACCACAATATTTTCTTCATTAGAAACAGAACTACTTCTAATGAATCAATCAAAGTCGCCAAGTCTTTTCATAAAACGTAAGGTACTCACTAGTAAATGATCTTAAACTGGTATCAAAGCTACGAAATCCCAGCAACGCCAGGGCCATGCATCAACGTAACTGAGATATTATTAAAATTACTAAAGCAGCGTTTATCTCAACAGATATAAGATTAAATTGAGAGTCGATCGGGATTAGTCTCATAGTGTTGGAAAATTAATGCAAAATTAAATTTAAGCATAGCGGAATGAATTTTAAAATTTTCCACATAATCAACTTTAACAAATTTTAGTTTGAAACATAAAACAAGAAATTAACAAAGTTATACTTGTAACACCTCATTCCCATAGGGCATATTCCCAAACACATCGACGGTATTCGAAAATACACTCTACAAGGGTGATGTACTAGGATAATCAATCAATCATAACAATTAAAATTTTTTCACGCAACACACGCATTTTTAGAAAAACTCATAATCGTTTCGTCCCATTTTATTTAAAACACCACCAATTACAATTGTCATTACAAACTCACATTTGATTAAACATTAAACACATTGTTGGAATTTCAATAATCTTTTGGGCCCATTATAAATACAAAAACGTATTTGATCATAACTGTTATTACAAACATAATTCATTTATACAAATGAAGCTTATGAATACAACATTTAATACTAAATTTACAGAAAATATACACAGACGCCAACTGATCCCGACCTCTATCTCTTACTCAAATGCAGTGGTTAAACTCTAGTTGGTCTAACTGGGTGTCTTATATGAGCCTGACAAATATATTGCAAATTTTGGGGTGAGTTTTGCGAACTCAATGAGTGGACCATCCTCGATGGCTCACTCATATCACATAACACATCAATTCATGTAATCATGTATTTCACATCATTTTATCAATTAACACTTTATTTATTTATTGCACATTTCACGTGCAGAGCAGTGAAACAGTTCATTTTGATCATTTAAAACATACATATCAAATATATATGCAATGCTTATGAGACTCACTTTTATTTGTTATTGTTGTGACCGAGTGCCTGTAACTATCCCGTATCCATTGTGGATACCGAGCTCATTAATAATTGTCCCTTATCTGTTAAGGATACATCGCTCATTTTATATAGTGAGCCAGTTTGAGAATACATGGCTCATTTTACATAGTGAGCCAGAGGCTCTTATCACATTCTGAGCTTTAAGCTCTTTTTCACTTTATGAGTTTTAAGCTCTTTTTCGATGGCTACTCTGGTCACAACAACCTTTATATTGTCATGCATTCATATAATAAAATGCTTCATATTCACATATATTCAATCAGTCACTTGACTTCAGTTTCACATTCACATTTATCATCAGACCTTGGTCCGACATTTAACAATAATGTTGAGTATCACTTATTTCATTCACATTCACATTCAATGAAGCACTTCCTATGTTCTCACATTTATCAAACTCCTCAGACTGTTAATGTCCGGAATTATCTCAATCACATTCACAATCACATTCAGAAATAATTCAATACAAAAAATTTAAAACAGAACAAGCAATGAAAGTGAGACCATCTAGGTTGACTCACAGTACGTTCCAGATTAGCATTAGCTTTCATGATCCGAAAACATTTGGATGCTAATGTTCTATCCTGTATATCAACATTATGTAATACACATATTACACACACATTATTAATCGCACAATCACATAAACATGCAATTATACTTATATGTATATGTGTAATGTATAACGCATGCTCCTATTGACAATCCCCGGTATATTTCTTTTATTCACATCTTAATCATTCAATAATATCTTTCAATCATTCTTTAATACCTAATGCACTTTACTCATTTTACTCACCTCATTCATCATCAACTAGGTTCACTTAAGATCTCATTCAAGCCTAAATACCTTTTATGGAAGCACCCTAGCATTGGTTAGTTCAAACTTCACTCAAAAGACAACACTTTTTCTCCATAAGTCTGGCCACGATCATGGTGTCCTTGCTACGATCGTGACAGAAATATTTTTTGGCCAGGCCACGATTATGTCAGAAACTTTATTTTTTCAGGCTAAGATTGTGGGATAAAAGCCACGATGGTGCCCTGCATTTTTCTTCCTTCATCCTCATAAATTTAACACTTATACAAACATCAATTTCACACGAAAATTCCCAGAATTTGTTATCTCTAATATAACATCATTCCACACTAATTCAAATACCAATTTGATTGCGTTAAACTCTCAACTTCTGCTCATTTGATTCACATTTCCTATTTAATCTCTTCATTCATAAATTCCTATTCTTTTTCCATAATTCCTCATTCATAAAGCATCAAAAATTCATTCACTAAGTTATGTCCTCATTTAACACTCTAAACATTTCAGATTTAGATGCATTGGCGTCAAACATCCTTTTCCTTAAAGTATAACATCAAGATCAATCAAAACTTATTACACATTTAACTAACTTTTCCAACATCAAATTATGTTCATTTTAAGCCCCAATTAAGTCCAAAAGCATCATAGTTATATACCTCACCCTTAATTGGTTCAACCATTTCATAATCAAAACATTACTAAAAAAAATTACTGCCTATGCCACGATTGTGACAGAAACTAATCTCCCATTTATCCTGCAGTTTTCCAGTTTTTCTCAAGACAGATTTTCAGGTTAGTTTTTTATATGTATTAAGTTTCTCAAAACTGTTCCTATATGTATTAAGTTTCTAATGACATCAAATTCATGCATTTTGGTTCAGTATTCTAAAAGTTATAACTACAGACTGTTCTTATACCATGACAGCACACAGTTCTCAACTTTAAGCCAAATTTCAAGACCCTTTCGGGACAGAATTCAAATTAAATTTCTTTATGAAAATTGTATCCATATGTCTCTAGTTTAATATAAATAAAAAATCATCTCATTTAGGTATCCACAGATCAAGATATGGCCAAAATACAGATGTATGTTTAGTGAAAACACTCCATCTAACATATTCCAGTACACATCTAACTTCATTTTCAACTTTATTTTTGTCTCAAAACTATCATCCTACTTCTTCTCATTTCAAGAAAATACACTAGCCTTTTCTTTGGCTTTAAACTCATTCTAGTTCATTGTCATAACTGCTACCAATAATCCACATGATCACACCTCAAAACAAAACATGAATATTCATTTACTAGTTAAATTTTTCTGCATATTTCCTACACCATTTTAATGCTCTTTCAATTCCAACCTCATCTCTACAACAACTTATGAAATATCACTCTCAATATATACAAAAAAAAGACATTTATACATCCATTTTTCTTATCCATGTTTCAACATGTACACATCCTCATTTTATGATCTTTCAACATCTAACTATCATCATACATGTTTCACTCAACAATTCAAGAAGAATAACATGCTACTTACTTGTTTAAGCTTCAATATCTTCAAAAATCACTTGACCTTTCCCATTTATCACACGATTATCATCAATCAAGGAGTGATTTGGGTCATTTTGTAGCAAGATAAAGAGGACAACAAGGATCTTGAAGTGGGTAGATTTATTGTCAACAAAAATCAAGGTTATGAATGTGGAGAACAAGAATCATAAATGGAGAAGAAAAAGAAATGAAGAAGATGAATATGAGAGAGAGACTTACGAAAAGAGGAGTAAACAACAAGTGAAAGAACAAAATGAGAGTGGGTCTTTCAATTAATAAAAATCGTGGGTTAAACAAGTGGTGTGGTAGCTTGTCACTTGCCACTTGTCACTTTCTTAAAGTCCTCTTTTGGTCTTTTAAAAAATAGCTAGTCCATTTGTCTCCCAATTCTAATCCAATTCACTCCCAATTTTAAATAATATGTGTCATTAAATCCCAATATCATATATCAATTATTTCTTTTGTCACTTGCCACTTATTTCTACTACCATTTATTAATTGTTCTGCCACTTGACATTTTTTCTAGTCTATAAATACCCAAAATTCCAGAAAATTCTCAAAATTTACCAAAAATTCTAAATCACTAATTATACATACCAACTAAATTTTCAAGACACGTAATCCATAATTCACATTATAATCACTTTAATAAAAATCATTCATACCCAGAAAATGTCAAATGAGTGCATAAACAGTCATTGTAATGTGTGCAATTTTCAACAATCACGTGAACGTGTATGCTAATATTATGCATAAACATAAAATGCATTTTTTATTCTCTCATTACTAGTTCTCATGTACGGCATTCCCGGGCCCTTAATATGGGAACGAGATGTTACAATGCTAACCTATTTCAATTTCTTGTTGTAATTTGTTTCGCCTTGAATCCGTCAATCCACGAGTCGTTCAATCTTTCGACGTCTGATGGTATCCACAGATCTATTAGGAGAAAACTCAAATCTAATTTAAAAGGAAAAATGTAATAAGTGCTAGCTCCAAATTTTAAAATTTTTCCTTTTATATGAAAAATCATATTTTTCATGTCCTTGGATTTTATCAAAATTACAACTAAAGTCAAACTTT
>JANIIA010000001.1:1843906-1889478 GCA_027478495.1 Erythroxylum alaternifolium
GATGATTGCATGCATAAATAGATCAAAAGGACTTGTTTAGGGTTGTAATGTGGTAAAGCTTAAAGTGGGTAAAGAGGGACATTAGTTCGTAAGCTTCGTAAATGTTCCTCATTTCATCACTTGACCCACTTTTATTACTGTCAGAATCTGAAATTAAGCTTTGAGCTGAATCTTTTGCATTTTTTCCGAAATTTTCAGATTTACTCACTTTTTCATCTTCAATTACTTCCTTCTCAGTTATTGTTAAACAAGTAACTAGATTTTTGCTGTACAAAGTAACCAACGCATCATTATTAAGAACTTCTTCTTCACTTCTGGATTCGTTATCACTCCAAGTGCTCATATAGAATTTTTCTTTTCTCTTCTTCATAGTGTTAGCACATTCCGCTTGAACATGTCCGAAGTCTTGACACTCATGACATTGAATTCTCTTTACTTTTCTTTCTTCCTTATGATTTTTGGCTTGTTGATTGAAGTTGTTGTTCAACGAGCTCTCACCTTTTTGCCTAAACTCGGGTCTGTCCTTTTTCACTCTCTTCAGCCACTTACTGAACTCTCGTGTTAATAGCTCTATCTCCTCGTTCTCGTCGGATTCATCTTCTAAGTCATTCGCGATTTTACCAATCTCGAATTGCAATGCTAATCCTTTCTTCTTCTCTCGATTGTCCCTCAACAAATTCATTTCAAAATTTGTAGGAATTCTAATTACCTTCTCCAATGACAAATCATTGATGTCATGAGCCTCCACGATCTCAATGTCTTCTTGACTAGTTTCAGATTGGAATATTTCTTGTCGAGTTGATATGCCTGATTCGCTATATCACGCAATTTTTCATGGAAGTCCCCAATAGTCTCATTCTCATCCATCTTCAGTTCTTCAAACCACATAGCTAACATCTGTAGTTTTGACACTATAACAGATTTTGACCCTTCATAAATAGTCTGTAACATATCCCACGCTTCTTTAGCCAATTTACAGGCTGATATCATTGAGAAGCTTCCTTCATCAACAGCACTGAAGATTGCGTGCAAAGCTTGTGAGTTTCCAAGTGCTCTTTCTTCTTCGGCTCTTGTCCATTCAGATGGATCTTTTAGAATTGTCTCTCATTTGTCGTCAGTAATCATCGGATATATCCAGCCATGTACTATCGAGTTCCATGCTCTTGTTCCCTGTGCCTGAATAAAGACCCTCATCTGTGATTTCCATGTAGGATAATTGGAACCATCCAACAGCGGTGGCCTGATAATTGATGCTCCTTCTCTTATGGTCATGTTCGCGAGACTAGGATCTGTACCAACGTGCTAACAAGTTCTGAAATGGTGACCCGCTTTGATACCAATTGAAAAATCAAAGAGGGTTAATTACTTTTCACTTTTACCATTGAAGTTTCTGGCACAAACGAAAATAAAAGTAATAAAAAAAAGACACCAAAAATTTGGTAATGCAGTTCGGCACATCTTGCCTACGTTTGCGAGGCCCTCATCAAGCTTAATCATTTTCATGAAAGTACAATAGAATTACTCAAGGCTTTACTGAGCCGACCTCACTCAACCCTTGACACTATCACTCAACCTCACTTCGCGTGAAAGAATTTCACACCCAATAATATAACCGCCTCGTACTAACCTCAGCAGAGGTTTTTTCTCAACACTCTTTTGAAATAAGAACAGTAACTAAATCACAAGAAAATAATAAATAAAAATAGAGAAAGATAACTTCCCACATTATTAAGCTCTTCCGAAATAGATCTGATGTTATTCAGCTAGCTTCTAGGATGCACATGCAGTAACAGTTCACTAACACCTAAGACTCATTACTGTCTTCTCAATAAATCAAGAGATGTGCGTCACACCCACTGGCTCACCAACATATATCAAGTTGCTGCAAAACACACACAAGATACATTCTTCAGCTATCTACCAAAGCATATGCACCACTACAGTATCTATTTTTGATTAACAATTAACGTCCCCAGCATCTCAACTACACACGCATGTCAACTCCATTAAACACTATCATGTTGAAGATGGGCTTCTTCTAAAGATTGGAGATGAGGACAAAATCACTGGAGATTAACTTTAGATATGCACAATTTTCCTGACACCCTAAATTCACCTTTAACCAAAATAATCACCACACTTTTTTTACGTTGCCACACATTTAACTTGAAATATGCGTTTCCAATAAGCAATTGATGCATACCAATGGACAATTAATGCATACTCCAACGTTTCCTTATCTCACATAGACTTTATGCCTTATATGCACATGAACTTTGTTGTTGCACATTCACGGTGAAAAATACACTTCTACAGTAGACAAGATATCTACATAATCCCTCAAGCAATGAGAGTCCTACTACAATCAAGAGTCCTACTTCAACTAAGAATCCCACTTAAAATAAAATTTTGTCACAACTGAGCCATTATTCAAATACCTTTTGAATCTAAGTCAATATTCAACTAGTATCTTATATGTCTAATTAATAAATAATATCAAAATATATATCCTAACAGTTAGTGAAAATCTGACTCACTCTATACATCCAAGTGCTTTTGGGTGGTCATAAGGATACCTGAGTGCTCATTGTAGTAGTTGATACTGTTTCATGTCCTGAGGACGGCATTGTAATCATTTGATCATATATATGCGTACAGTGAGTTTGTACTTACCATCCTGATTCATGACGTTGCCAAGAATGTCATTTCGAGTTGTTGCAGAAGCTCTTCTTGAATAAACAACTTGTCTCAAGAATTTCAGGACTTCTTTTCTTCCCTGGAAAGATATGTTCATCTCCATATATATTAGTAAGTTTTGAACTCTGTTAAAAAGAGAGATCAGCAAATGTTGTGTGAGGATTGGAGATTTAAGTTTGTAATCAAGAACGTGTAGACCCTTGTGGTAGATTGTGCCTGGAATGTTGATAGGTGGAGACAATGCACCTAACGCCAATTTATCAAACGATCTTTTGAAGTTCTTCTGAACCTATCTTGAATCTTCTTCACTTGGAATTGGGTCGAGAGCTATAGAAATCATCTGGAAGTAAAGAAGCATCAAAGCAGAAGAAAATGGGGAAGTTCAGATGAAAAGGTTGAAAAAGTTCCTAGAACTTGGATCATGTCTTTTGTGTTTCCATTTATGAAACTCGTATTTTTTGTGGTCTGCTCTTTGAAACAAAACTAGATATGAATCCGCAACCCATGAACACTGACTAAAACGACTAAACTTTTGCGTTTTCGAATCAAACCTCCTCAGTTTTACCCTGGATATCAATGGCAGTTTTACCCTGGATATCAATGGTTTTGCCTTCCCCGTTCCAAGAAAATGATCTCACAGACTTGTATACCTCTACCAACAGATCGTCCTTCATCACAGGAGGATCAATCATAGATAACAGTGACCCTCTGATGCGTTTGTGATCAGAACCATGAACAGCAGAAACGTTGGTTTTGCCAAGAATATCCAGAGCAGATTGCGGATAACCTGGAACAAGTCCTTTCGATTGACTCATGAGGATGATCATATTGAGCTTAGGATCCATGGAAATAATTGTTGGAGAGCCCAGCACGTGTGTTTTAAAGAAGCTTCCATATCTGTCAGGAAAAAAGAATTTGGATCTCTCTAAGAACACTGCATTAAGAAGAAAGTTTTCTAGTGGTTTCATGCAAAAGAACGAAATGGGCAGACCCAAAATTCCATTTTTTATACACCTGACATTGTTAAAGCTGTTCAAAGAACTGACAGAACCTGGAATGCTCTGTAGGGTTTTAAGCCCTTTACAACGCACGTTCCGTTAATATCAAATCATCACCAATTAAATAAAAGCGAAAGCGTACTTAAATTTATTGTGAAATTTATACTAAAATCTTGCAGTTTGTATTCTAAATTAGAACTAAATTAGAACGTAACTTTTTTACTAGAGTTTTTTTTAATCTTTCTATTTTCTCTCCGACAGTGAAATTTTTTTAAAAAATTAAGTGTACATTTAATTTGAGAATCATAATTACCTTTTATTAAGGTAAAACCTTAATCTAATTTTTAGTTTGACCCATTATAAAACTAAAAAATCTAGCCCGATCTCTATACATATAAAGCCCACACTTAAAATAGATACATAAAGTCCAATATACAATAACCATATTAGACCACTTTAATTAATTGGACTCAACTTTATATGATAGCCTTTATACATATATAAGCTCACATGTTTATTTAAAAATCTTTACATCCACTTCCATTTTCTAGGCTACCTATACTTCAGGAGTGATGATAGCAAACAAAGAACACTGTCCGCCATGAAAAGGGATCTTCAATGCACCGACAAGAGAAAAGATATCAAAACAACCATACGTAGCTCTGTGTAAAAAAACTGAACAATACTCAAATTTTTGTCTAAATAAGATATGAGGAAGGTAAGAAGTACGTAGTTATGCCTGCATCTCTTAAGAGATACAGAAACTGTTTCTTTATAGACCTCTGATTGTTTTGATGACTCGAATTCAAAATCTCCTTAGTCTTTTAAACGAGGAGTTAATCAACTAGATTATTCCTTCTTGTCATACATAACTCTGTGTCTCTTCATGAAATTAGGTCCAAACTTGAGAAACTCAATGGTCTCGCCAAAATCTAGCCACCACATTGTTCCTGGAGGCAACCCATTTCTTCGATACCATTTCACTATCAGAGTAAAGAGGCTACAGACACTTGAAACCAGCCCGCAAAACAACCATCCTGACCTGACGCTGCCATTGTTACCACTTAGCTTAGCTTTGGATCAGGACTTTATAGGCCAGTGTCGTGAGGGTATAGACAATAACATGTTTTATTAAACCGTTTTCCTGTTTAAGCTTTTGTTCCTTTTTTATTATTTTTTCAGCTTTTATTCCTCTTTCAACTTTTGTCATATCAATATTATTGATACACTAATATGATATTATTTTTTATTTTTAAATAAAAATAGATTTTACCATCAAATAGCAAGTGAGATCTATTGGCTAAAATGTATATCAATAATCCATTGATGTATAATACTAGACTTCATTGTCACATGACAATAAAATTCATTTTCTAATTTTTAAAAAATTAATTATGTAACAATGATCAGACCTATTTTCTATTAAAAAATATATAATAGTTTTATGTTAATATTGTCATATCATTTAACTGATGAAAAAGTTAATTTCATAAAATTTTAAAAACGTCATTATTCAATTTAAATACTTTAAAATATTAAAATTCAAGTTATATTTTATTGTAAATTATGAGATTCAAAATGTAATTTTTGACCCTCTATATATATATATATATAAGCGCAAAGTTAAACTTACCACAACTAAGTTTGCCAAGGATAATAAGATAAATAAAAAAATATTAATTAGTATTAAAAACTCACAAAAAAATTGATAAAAGGGAAAACAATAATTTATAATTTATAAAATAACTCATAAAAATACATGATAATAAAATCAATGGGGCAGTAGATTAACATCAAGACTCTTATTGTGAACTTTTTTTTTTGAATGTATATAACATATATAGTATGTAATTATGACTGAAATATTATTTTTATCTCTCTATTTCATCTTAAAATAAAATTTAATAAACTCTATACCATGTTTTGTTGGGATAATATTTGTAAAAAAAAGTTGATATTTTATAGTAATTTATTTTACTCTAAAATTATAAATAACTACTTATAATTAATTTTTTCTCTTTTTCAATTTTAGCCTAAATATTTTGCATTTAACCTAAATATTTTCTTATAATGACTTTCTGTTTATGTATTTATTTACTTATTTTATCTTTTATTTTGAATTTTTACTTTGTTCTATGATCTTTTATGTCTATTTTATTTTTAATTATCACTATCTTAATATTTTAATACGTATATTTTTTCCGTCACGTGGATCTATCATAAATAACTTTTCTACTAATTAAAGACAATGCTGTATATTATTAAATCTTTTCAAACCCCACTTATTAGCGGGACTTATACTGAATTATTTATTGTTATTGTTGTTCTTCTAAAGAGTGGAATGTTATATAACAAGCTTGTGAAAAGATTTGCAAAGCAAGCTAATATCAAAAAAGGAAGACCACAAAATTTTCTAATTCTAACTGTTTAGAACTTAGATTAAGCCCCTGTTGTGCTTGCATTGTCCTTTATTTCCAAGTATTACACCTCTCTTTGTCACTGAAATTGACCTTCTTCAAACCTTGTAACTCTTCTACTCAGGCCAAACCAGTCTTGTCTTGGTCTTGTGTTGCTAAGCTGAGCACACTTTTTTGATGATCCAGGCTACAAGAAGAAGTAACACATTCAATATAAATATTAAGCTTCAAACATATGATAGAAATATAGTTTAAGTAATTTTAATTTGTTATAGAAATTTTTTTAAAATTTTTAATTTTTTAGAGAAATCCTTTTTCTTAATTTACGATAGACTAATTAAATCCGATTCAAAATTATAATTTATTATAATTATCTTAAATCATCGATTGAGTATGATTGTCGAGTTTAAGAATTATGTTGGATGATTGTATTAACAACATTTTGTTGATCAATATTTGATGTTCATATTACGAATGCTTGAAAAACGGAAGAGTTTTTTATTAAAAATTATAATATGTTTTTTGGAAAATTTTTAAATATTAATGTTTTTTTAATTATAGAGATGCCCCATGCCTTTTGGAAGATAGTGTCAATCTTCACCGAATATTTTCTGAACCATCTTACGTCATAACTCACCAAGCACGCAGCAACATCATTACAGCCACACATCAGCTTTCCATTTAGAAAGTCTGTGGCTTGAAATGCTCCTCCCCCCTCACTCCTCTGCAACAAGAATGAAAATTTCTGTTAAGGCGGATTCAAATGCAGCTTGAAAAGCATTATCTACAATGTTTATCGGAAATCTGCACACTTATCTTATGAAAATCTGTTAGTTTATACCTTGTAAAAATCAACAGCAACGAAGTTAGACCATCTGTTTCCAGCTTCTGCATAACATGTATGAAGTGCATCCAACAAACTTGCAGAATTCTGAATGCATGCAAGTCCAATAACAGGTACTGATGCGAAGTGATTCACCAGAACCAATGATTTAGTCTTATCATCAAGTGATGATGATTCTCTTCTGTTAGTACATTTGTTCCCCAGCAATCCATCGTTTCCATCTGATAGGAATCGTAATAACAGCATTTGGTGTTTAATATTAAAACACTTGAATATGAGTTGTATTTACTTGGTTCAGGGAACTGCTTACATTGATTTTCGACCATATAGTTCCATTGATATGCTATTCCTTCTGATTCTTGCTTGGATTTAATCGAACTGAAGACAATAAGCCTCTGGTTATTGGTGAGCATATGGTTTACTAGTGGCCAATCTTGACCATTTTCAGGCATTTTTGACAATGGAAACCAATATTTCTTCAATCCAGAATCATTGAAAACTTTGGTTAATCCATTTGGAGCTTGAACATAGTCTTCCAGGATCAAAGTTACAATTTCCGATGGATTTCTTGACAGGAAAGCTTCAATTTCCCTGAAAGTATATATCGCAGGTTCCTGAAAATTGAATAAAGAAACAAACTTTATCTGTTTCCTGCAACCTGGAAGAAAGATAACTTTCAGGTTTCAAGTAACCTGGAAGAGAAAGAGTTTGAATTTTAACTAACTCACAAAAGCTGTGTAATCATGGCATTCGCCGTTAAATGAATGACACAACCATACATCTCCTTCAAAGTCATAAGTATCGAGCATCAGTGCTCGAACACCGTTCTGCATATAAATTCATCAGAAAAAGGCTTCAATCTGTTTGCAGTGAGGAAGCTTCTAAACAAAAAGTTTTTTAAGATAGCTGTACATTGAGTTGTTCTGTGACACTGTCCTCCTGGTTTGAGAATGTAATCCGAGGAACTCCATTACGAGATGGCTCTCCTCTGATTGAAAAAGAATTGTGAGTCGTCAAGAATGCGTACTTGTTGAACGGCAGAGAATTGTTCTGTGGAAGATGATCATAAGCAAAGAACTTAACCAGATTGATTTAACTTGGAATGGATTTTAATTTAACAGATCTTCATTGTTCTATTACCAGGAGCTCGAATTGGTTTGTTATGCTTGATCTTACACATCTGTGTCCCTTAAAATCGAAAGAGCAAGATAAACAAGACTCCCCAGAAACACAATCTCCGTCAGACTCGCAATCTTCTTCAAGCTAAAATGACAGAAACTATACAAACTCAAGCTCAAGCACCAAAAAACCAGAAAATTAAATCATTCCTGAACTAAATAGATTTGTTAGCACCTTGAAAGCATCAGATGTTGTGGCAATGGCGGCCCTGACAAAAACCAAAATTGTGATGAGTGCAAATGTAAGTTTAGCCATTAGATAGAGGATCGTCGTATGTTCTTTCTTTTTCTTCCTGCAATGAAGTTCAGAGGTACCTAAAACATGGCAGCTTCTGACAGATGTTACAGAACAGTAAACGTCTTAATGATTTATGACATTGTAACAGTACAATCATTACGAGAAAACCGAACAGACTCTGCATAATAATGCAACAGTCGATGGATTGGAAGTTGGAACCTTCTCTTGTTGCAAGTTTCAATCCAATTCTTAGTTACTTTCAAACTGCCTTGTTTGGTTCGCGATGTTTCTTGCTTCAGAAAATAATATTTTTCTTAAAATTTATATTATCACGTTTAGTTTTTTTCTAAACAGTTAAGAAAGTAAAACTTTTCTTAATTTAAAAAAAATAATAGCACTTTATTTAAAAATTTTCTCAAAAATTTAATCTAAAAAATACGTTAGTTAATTCAATTATTCCTTCTCTCTTAACTCCACGACAATTCTTTTATAAAATCCTAACTCCTCTTCAACTATTCCAAGGTAGATTTAAAGAGTAATTAGTTTTTAAGATTTTCAAATTTATTAAATTCAGGATGTTTAGAAAATATTTGACAATTTTTATTTTCAAATTTAAGATTGTCTAGTTGAAATAATGCATTATTTGTATTTTTTTCAATGTTAGAAAAAATTTTAATATTTGATTTGAATTTTAAGATTTATCTTTGTACTCGGTTAAGATTTTTTTATTATTTTTCAATACTATATTTATAATATAACAATATTATATGATTATAATATCATAAATGAAAAAATTAACATTTAATAATATAATTTGTATTACAAATTAACATTATTTAACGATTTCAATTGTTATTCGGTTTGTAGGGTTATAATTGAAAGCATAAGTCAAAATTAAATTACATTCTATGAAATACTGTTGCATACTAAATACTATAATAAGAATCCACCCAACTTTCCTATTAGAATTCTTATAAGTATTCAAATATATGAATATTTTTACTTTCCATATATTTATTTTCCGAAGAATCAGATTTCAAAGTTACTTTACTTTTCCGCCAACCAAACGGGGCCTTAGTTATTTCAACGTTCAACATGCTCAACTAAAAATTAAATAAGATTTAAGAATTTGAGATATAATTAAAATATATTGTTCTTAATTCTTAGAAAAATTTGAAGTTTAATTTAAAAAAAGGAATTATTAAATAAAAATTAATTAATTAATGTTAGTTTATAAAAAACTTATTAACGTACAAAAATTAATTAATTAATTAACTGATTGGTTTTTAACAATAACAACTATTAAAATAAATCGAACTAAAAAGTTTAAAAGTTTAAAATTTTTACTATTAAACCGTTCGAATCGGCTGAGTTTTTTAATTATTAATTAAAACTGGTGTTTTTTCAAAGAATTTTGAGTTTATTTCTTATTTAAAAAAGGATTTAGTACTAAAACTTAGCCCAATAATCCTATTTACTTCAATAAAGTGCTTTGAATAGGCTCCGCTTGTTGGACTTCAATTAAACCCATTAAGTTTCAATAGAGTTACTTGAGCAATGTTGACGAAGCCGACCCCAAGTTTAGTTTGATTGATCCCCTACCCTCTGCATAAAGGGATGATGGAATGAACATCTATTTATTTGAGTTTTGGTTTAGATTGCTTCATATTTTTAAAATTTATGAAAATTATAAAAAGAATTTTGTTTTTATATATTTTTTATAATATGATTTACTATCAATTAAATATATTATTTTATTGTTTAATATTAATTATTAATAAGAATTATGAATATTTTAATTTAATACTGTAATTAATTAATTAAAATTATGAATAATAAGTTAATAACAACTAAAAATGTTTTTATTTTTATTTGAAAGAAAAATATAAACTAAAAATTACAATAAAAAAATATAAGTGCAACCAATCTGTTTCTTAAGTTTTGCTAATTGGTCAAATTAAGATTCTACTTAAATTTCAATCTTTTAAATTTTCATTTATGAGAACTTCATTGAGATTATTATTTAAAGTGGTACTAAAATTTTTCATTTTGTAGAGGATTCAATAAAAAAATTCAATTTTTTTAGCGTTTAACAAAATTTAGAATATTGTTATATCATTTTTTTCAACCTAAAATAAAAATAAGAAGGCTCAATGTCCTAATGAAAATCTCAAATATTTATATTTTCCGATGATTAAAATTTAATTGATTGGACCAGTTCAACCATAAAAACCTTGAACCGTCTAACTTTTCAGTTCAATTTTTAATTTTTCTGTTTGATTTACGTTAATAACTTTTGTTGTAGAAAATCGATCAATTTATTAATTAATTGGTCAATTTTTATAAAATAATAATGTTTATAAATCAATTAATTTTTATTTAACAATTCCTTTTTTCAATTAAATTTTAAATTCTTCTGTAAGTAAAGACAATCTCTTTCAATCATATTTTAAATTCTTTAATTTTATTTAATACCGATTGAATCTCTCAAATCTTAAATTTATTGTCATACCGGTTTAATTTTTGGTTCGATTTTTTAAACAATCATATTTTCTTTGCAACTACTAGTAACTACCAATTAAATCCTTCGAATTTAAAAAAACAAAGCAAAACTATCATGTTAGGAAAAGCAAAGCAAAGGCCCTTTTCAAGGCTTTAAGACTGCTTTATATTCTGGTGAGCATTATAAGGGAATCAGGAATTTCTTTATACTATATACCTTTGCTAGAATATGTTCTTAAATCTTCAAGATTAGACTAGCAACAATGAAATGATTATTGGATGGATACCACCGTCAATAAATGAGTAACAGATCTTCTGATTCTAAAAACCTGTTCCAAAACAATCTCATTTATCTGTTGCAATAAATAAATAAAAATTGGATGAATAAGATTGCACAGAAACAAAGAGAACAGAGTATTTGGAAACAGAAGATTTATTCCCTAATAAAACATAATTCTTAAATTTAAGAATAAAATATATAATTTTTATCACTAAATTAATACATATTTCACTAAGTGAGATTCCCTTTTATGATAATATATTTTTAATTGCATCAGCCTAATTGCATCAGCCTAGCTACCTAGCTCTACATAGGTTGAGTTATAATGACACTAATCTAAAAAAATTGAAAAGAATTATTTCTTATCTTATCCCTATCTCCTACTAAAAATTCACATAATTAATGTGATTAATAGTAACATAATCTCTAAAATAAAATTTTAAAGATATAAGTTAGATTTGATGAATATTATAAATTCAACTAGTAGTTCGTAGATTTGCTACCTATACTACTTTTTAATTTAAATATCGTTAAGGGTCAAAAGTAACAAAAGATATTGTTGTTTAATTTTTTATATTTTATAACAATTAATTTTGGTCTAATCAGGTTTAGAGACCTTGAAGTTAGTTCAAGCTCAAGTTTAGCCCGATAAAATATATATTTAAATTTTTTAAATTTGAAAAATAATATTATTTTATTCAAAACGATATTGTTTTACTTAATTTCAAACTTCAAATTGGAATAGATCAGTTAAAGCTAAAAAAAGATCCCGAGTTTTATCGATTCGAATTGATTCTTTTTAACTTTAGGGTGGGTTGAGAATTTTTGCCATTCTTAATAAAAACTTTCTATTTTTAACCAATTTAAGGAACTAAACTAGTTTAAGTGTGAACAAATAAGTTGGAACATCACTAAGATATTGACCAAATTGCAAGATAATAAAAATTATTTCAACATTAAAAAATATAAGTGGGGTTAGAATTGGACCAACTTCCCACCAAGAATAGGAACCTTAGGGATAGAATAGGTGTAGCAACCTATGCATCCTCAAATCCATTGTCTTATTTGTAAATTATAATAATGTTATTATTGTTTACTTAGACAATACTTTTTGGAATGTTCCCATGTCTAAAATTATACTCCAACATGTGTTAGAACGAGGATCAGATTTTTTGTACCGATTATGATTTTTCTATTTTCATCTATACATTATATGAGATTAAATAGAACATGATTAGAACAGAGTAATTGAAATAGACTATTTGATATGGTTAGGTTGAGACAAAAAATACAAAGATCTAGACCAACCAATTTGGGATTTCCATAACTAGGGTTATGTAACCGTCTCTAGTATAGTTGCTTTCAACAATATCTCATATGATATTAAACAATCATTAACCCTATCGAAGTTAAAGAATTTCTAATCACATGTACGATTATTACATTAATTAAAATTTATTGTAACCATTCAATTATTAAGTTTTAACTGTTTTAGAGAATACTTTATTTTTCTTTTATTTTTTTATTTATATTTTTGTGGGTCATTCAAAAATAATTTCTCTATTGGTTAAGAGTAAAGCTATGTATACTAAACCTCTCCAAACTCTACATTTGGTAAAATTTTTATTAGGTTGTTTATAATATAGTAAAGATATGTGTGCTCCAACTAACTCATGAACATGTCATATACATGACAATTATAATAATGACTCATTCTTGTTGGTAGACTCAGTCTACACACAAAAAAATAAAAAAAGGAAAAAGAAAACTTATTAAATAAAAAGAAATTGCACTTGTATTAGGTTGTATTTCACATGGAATGTGACTAATATATGCCTTACAACCATGGCAGTTACATGTATCACGTGTGACACTGTAGAACCGAATTATAAATTTAAAAATATAAAATATTATACTTAATTAATTAAATATTTTCTTAATTATTATTTGAATTAATAAAAAATTATAATTGACTTAATTTTTAAATTCTAAATGTCATATTTTAAAGAGTAATATAACATTTTTTAAATTTCCAAAAAATGCCCTATTTATCAAAATCATTAAATTGGAAATATAATTAAAAATAAATATAAAAGTCTCTTTAATATTTTTTAATAAAACAAATTTAGTGTACAAAATATTTGATAAACTGAAAAAAAATCTTGTTAATAATACATGTGAATAAAATTATAGGATTGATGCAATTATATTCTATCCTAGTACAAGGAATATATATACATAAAGAGAGATAGGAATAAAAAAAAATGCAAATGAAAGCAACTTGCACTTCATGGGCATGTACAGAATGGTGGGATTTGGATATCCAAATCTAAATTGCATCTCTTTTATCATGAAAAAGACAAAGGCTTTTTTGAGGCACAAACTCACCCACCTAGCTAGCTAGGTCCTGATAAAGAATAAGAATCCCAATTATATTTTACCATATTAATGTTTGCCTTTCTTGGTTCTTATTCTACCATTCATTCAATCATTTGCAGAGGCTGCACTGTAAAGTTTAAATAAAAATAAAGAGTCCTAGATAGGGTATATATATCTAGGCTAATATAGTTACAACCACTAGCAAGGAATCACACCTTTTTCTTGTAACCCAATTCTTCTTTTTTGTTTTTTTTTTAAATTTTTTGTGGTATCTTTTTTGAGCTTTTTAATCGCACCATCTATGCCAATTCTTCATTGGAAAATTGTTTCTAATTTTTGCACAAAGTAGCATGTTAATATGGTTTCAATCTTATCATTTTATATTAAATTTTTAAAAATTTTGTTGTTTTTTTAAGCTTTTTAGTCATACCATCTATGCCAAATTTCTCATTTGGAAGATTGTTTCTAATATTTGTACAAAACATGTTGGTATGGTTTTAATCTTCTCACTTTATACCATTTTTTAATATAAATTTGTGCTTCTTTTGAATTTTGGGGGATGATCGAGTTGGTGGAGTGAAGAGTATGAAGCCAAAAGATCACGTGTCTAATCGAGCCTATTATACATGGCTTGCCTAGTGCGGAGTATCATCTATGCTAAAATTCATATTTGGAAGATTGATTCTTATATTTGTACAAAGTATCTCAATTTAGACGTGCCCTCTTGTTACTATGATGATGTGGAGATTTGGAATTGCTTATTTGTCTCTCTATAAGAAAAAGAAAAAAGAGATAAAAGCTTTATTAGTTCTTAGAGAATTGATGCAATCCTATGTTTATCTTGCCAAAGATTTGACAATCTTAACACTACTTAGTACTCTTTATATGCCTAATTTAATTAAAATGCAAGTTCATTTGCTAGAGAAAGGCAGTTTATCTTTATAGATATTATAGCTTAAGACTCGTAGTCTTGAGTCTATTATACTTTAATAATCAACAACCCTTATTGAGGCAATTGGAAGACAGGGGTGAGGGAATTTGGTATTAAAAAGAGTTCCATCAAATTAAAGAATATTCTTATACTAAGGAACAGAAGAACTTAAAAAAATAAAAAATGGAGAATGAGAATAAAGGTGTGAATGAAAGGAGGTTGTATTGGAAAATGGGAAGGGTGAGCAATGAAGCAATATTTAGACTTGCGCTCTTGTTACTGGCCTGAAATCTTCTGAACTACTTATTCTATTATAACTCTGTTCTATTAAATCTCATTCATATATTTATATGAAGTCTATGTAAATGTGTGGGTAAGATTTAATGAAACATGATAGAAACATTATAACTGATACAAGAGATCTGATATCTTTTTACTATAGTGTTGTGAAGGTTTGGAATTGCTTATTTGTCTCTCTGTAAGAAAAGACAAGAGTTGAAATCCTATTAGTTCTTAGAGTTGACAATCTTAACACTACTTAAAATTGTTTATATACGTAATTTAATTAAATTGCAAATTCATTTATTTTATGAATTAGTTAAAGAAAAGCAGTTTAGCTTTATAGATATTAATAAGCTAAGACTCATAGTCATGAGTCTTATTATATTCTAGTAATCACCAATCCTTGTTGAGCAATTGGAAGAGTTACATTAAAAGAGAAAAAATGAATAGTCTATACTAAGGAACAAAAAAATATTTAAAAAAATGGAGAATGAGAATAAAGGCGTGAATGAATGGAGGATATATTTGTAAATGGGATGGTGGGCAATGAAATAGTTCATTGTGAAAAGGCAAAAAGAGGCCAAGAGTGGAATTGTATAAGGTATCTATAAAAGCATTATAGGCCATATGCATAAGAACAAACCAAAAAGATGAAGAAACAAAAATTTCATTAAAAGGAAATCCCTTTTTTTAATTTAAAACTCAACTTTGTTAAGGTTTTCAAATTTTAATAAATTTTAATAGTTTATAATGAAATAAAACATAAATAAATATAATATTAAAAAAATATTATTTAAAAAAATAAAATAAATTTGTTTAACATTTTACATTACATCGTAATCTTTTAAATCGAAATTTAAATTTTATCTTAAACTATCAAATTAGAAGTAAATTATTTTTATTACTTAAGATAGAATAAAATGTAATATAAGCGTGTCTCTTCTATCATATTCTTTACATTTTATTATAAACCTTTCTCTATATATATGTGTGTAAATATTATAATTAAGATAAAATATAAAATAATAACTAAAATTTTAGTATATTACATTATGTTAGTATTAATTATGAACCATTAATAATTTTTAATACTATATACGTTTATATTCTATCTCATTATAAACTATTAAATTCCCTTAAAAACCTTTTCATAGATGAGTTTTAATTAAAAAAAGGGATTTCCTTAATATATTATATAAATATTCCCAAATAAAAAGTTACAAAATTTTCAATTTGATTTCAAGGGTTTTAATAAGCCCATCAAATTCTTTATTTAAGATTTAATAAAAGTAAATAAAAAGAAAGAAGACTCAAGATTCTGATCCCCTTAACAGGTGCCCTTTTGCATTGTCAACCAAACCTTTCTAACTTCCCATGTAAAAAGGGTTTTCATTGTATCCTAATTTTGTGCCTTAAATTGCAACTTTTCCCGACCTATCCATTCAACTTCCAACATAAACAGGTTTCATTATATTCTAATTAATGTCCTTAAATCGCTTAAAGACAATCAATTCCATTCATTTCTATGATAAAACGGATCAAACCATTCAACTTTCAACGTATATTGGGTTAATAGTATATATTTGTGTCCTTAAATTGCATTATAAAGCCTAAACAATCAATTCCATTCATTTCTAAGACATCAAATAAAGGTAGAAATCAACGAAAGTTGGTAAAAATAGAAGACATGGAATGCTAAAAGCAAACTATGCACATAAAATACGTTAGAATATATTTCCATGCAAATACATAATAAAACAAGCCAAAGCTAGAGGGGATCAAGAGTATATTACAAAAGCAGATTCACACTATTACTACTGATAATAATAATCCTTAAGCTTCTTCACCGCACACACGAACACAAAAATCCGGAGCCGCCAGAATCTGGCTAGGTCCAGCCAAAAGTAACACAGGTCAGAAGCAACTTAATATGAAGCAAACAAACCCTACAAGCTTGGAAGCTACCTACCTAGAAAACCTACAAACCCTTCCATTTAGTGACCAGATAGGTAATCAAATCCATGATATTGGATAGACAAACCAGTTAAGCAGTTCTAGGGACTGCCCTGCAAACTAATGGCTTCTTCATCTCCATTGAAAGCTTCAGGCACTCAGTTAAGTCCACTTCACATTGATCACAAGACACCCATTTGAAGTTTTGCAGCAACTGAGCTAACCATAGATGAACAGTAGCTAATCCCAGAGCTTTTCCAGGACAAACCCTACGTCCAGACCCGAATGGAGCCAACCTCAGATCAGACCCCATGATGTTCACGTCCTCATCCATGAATCTTTCTGGTTTGAACTTCTCTGGTTCAGCCCATTCTTCTTTGTCATGTGTGATTGCCCACATGTTGACCATAGCTGTTGTTCCTGCAGGAATGAAGCTACCACCTAGATGAACATCATTAATGGCTAAACGAGCCCAGGAAAGTAAAGGTCCTGGAGGATGAACCCTCAAAGTCTCCTTCACGATTGCTTGAAGATAAGAAAGGTGTTGAATATCACTATCACAAACAGACCTTGAGCTCCCAACAACACCATCGATCTCGGCTTGAGCTTTGGCTTGAATATCTTGGTGTAACACCATTCTAGCAAGAACCCACTCCAGTAAAATGGCTACAGTATCTGTACCTCTGAAAACCATCTCCTGGAAAAAAAATGATCACAAGACAAATGAAAAAACTTCAAACAAATAACTTCCATTAACAAGAGATGCATATAAAGAAAATAATAATATAAACTTACCCATAAAACTGCAATCATGTCTGAGTCACTGAGCTTTTGATCTTTCTCCATATCAAGTAATACGTCGACAAAATCACCAGTACTACCAACTTTCGAAGTCCCCAACGCCCTTCTCGTTCTGTGTTCACTAATGATTTTTTCGACGAAGACATTAACTTTTGAGACCAAGTTCCTGCACCTCTTCCTCACACCTTGCAAGTCAAGCAAGCCAATAACAGGAAAATGATCGCTCCAGTTGAAAATGCCCAGTAACTCATAGCCTTCACTGACCAAGTTCTCAAGCTCCAAACCATCTTGGTAATTGTTAAACCCGTAGCTTCTACCGAAGACGGTCATCATTACATTATTCAGAGACCCGAAATGAAGCAACTTTCTAACCTCAACTTGACCAACTTTAGACATGGAATCTTTAACCTCCTCAACTATTTTTATACCCATTTCACGTCTAAAAGGCTCGAAAGCACCTATTCTCATGGGACTGAACAAATGAGTCGATGAGATTCTTCTCAAGTTGCGCCAATACTCACCGTACGGTGCAAAACCCATTGCCCTATGGAACAGCAGCTCGTATGCCGACTCTTTCACGGGCCTATCAGCAAAAGAGGAGCTGTTCAACATTTCCTTGGCAGTTTCAGGGTCACTTGAAATCACAAACCGAGTGAAACCCACAGAGAAGGCCATCAAACGCTTGGCTTTGAATCTCTCGGCAAGGTTAGCAAGAACACGATGCGGTATTGATCCGGAGAACACACTCAACAACCCAGCGAAAGGCAAACCAGAAGGACCAGCAATAGCAGACAAAGCCTTTGGACGAGTTCGCGCCCATGCAAGTCCACCAGGAGACAACCACAAAGCAAACATAGCAACAAAAGCCAACACCCAGGCTAAAAACTCAAAACCACCCACACCCACCAAATTAGGAACAAAAAGAAGGTGATTTTCAGACACCATTTTGGGTTTCCTTAATTGGGTATTTTAGAAAAATGCACAAAAAAGAAGTTAAAGAAGCTTTGAGGAATTCTAGCTGTCGAAACAAAGAAAGCTCGAATCTTTATATAAGAGGAGAGAAAGTTGGCTAGAAAGGTTCAGGAAACGAAGCATGGGGGGAGGAGTGGTTAAATAGTAGGAGAAAGATTCAATTCAACCATAGTTTAAGCAATTAACCGTAGTTGAAATCCTAGAGAAGTGATTGAACGGTGAACACAGCAGTACCATCCTGAGGAATATAAATCGTATGAACAGCTGAATTTGTTCCATATTCATCATATATTGTTTTGAAAGGGTAGCAGTTTGACAGTGATGTTGATCACATTCGCAGGTCGATCTTAGCCGTGCGATTGTGTGCATAAAATTTTGTACGCGATGCTGTAATTGTTCTTCGGTTGATACGGTAAAGAAGGTTTTCGATTGCAAGATATTCACGACTTCACGTGGGTACTTGGTGTTGTGCTGTTTTCTTACTCATTACTATCATCACCACAGCTCCTTCCAACTGATGAGTAATCACTGAAACGATAGAGACTAATATTTTAAATTTTTTTATTAAAAACTAAATTAATACAAATAATTATTTAATATTTTTAATATTTTTTTATTATTCAAAGCATTAAAAAATTCAACCCACTTAGTTTTATTTTAAAAGTTAAAAATTAATAAATTTATTAATTAATATATCATAAATTAATTATCACTTATAAATAAAAATAAATCAATTAATTTTCATTTATCAATATTTTTTTTAAATTTTAAATTTTTAAGAAAAGTTTACTTTACATATATTTTAAAATTTTAAATTTTATTAAATCTTTAATCAATTTTATGACAGTCTAATACGAATTGAACATTTTGAATAATAAAACTCCTGATTCACTGGTCTAACTTTTGGTATAATTTTTAAAATATTAATTATTTTTAAAAATGAAATTTTAATTGAAAATTATTAAATAAAATTTAATTAATTTATTCTAATTTATTAGTTTAAAATAATTAAATGATTATTTTAATAATAAATTTTTATGATTTATTTTTTAATTATTGATAGAGACATTGGTCCCTCTTGTTATAAAAAAAATATTCATTAATTCTTCACCGTTCAATTCTATATAAAACCCCCCACTTGATGCATTATATATAAAGCAAGTGTTATTTTAATTTATGAAATTGAAGTATAGGAGAGGTTATATATGTATACATAATTGACAAATTGTGCAAAAGGAAACAAGAAGACGTATCAGAAAGGACCAGATTGACTTGTCTTCTCTTCAAAACAATGTTTGATAGATACAAACGTATCGCTATCTTTACATAATAATTTGAAGGTTTGAATCAAAAACTTAGAAGGCTAAGAACGCAATTTTAGTGTCAAAATTTTCATTATAATACAACTTAAATTTTAATATTTTAAATAATTAAATTTTAAAAATATTGATAAATATCATTATCAATTACTAAAAAATAAATTAATATTTTATTTATTTATTTATTTACAAATACTAATAATTAAAAAGTTAAGCAGGTTAATTTTTCAATTTTATTTTTATTTTTTTGTTTAAAATAATTATTTTATCAATTAATTGATCAGTTTTAACAAACTAATCGATTTTATAAGTTAAAATAAATAAATTAATTTTTATTTAACATTATTATTTTTAATTAAACTTCAAAATTTTCTATCTATAAGGACAATATTTTTCAATTATATTTTAAATTCTTTAATTTTATTTAATCTTTAATTGATTTATGAGAGTTTAATACAGATTGAACTTTTTAAACTTTAAACCTCTTGTCTTGTTGGTTTAACATTAAGTTAGTTTTTTAAAATATTGATAAATACATATAATTTATTTTTCAAATTTATTGATATAATTTGTATAAAATAAGTTGGTCCATATGTGATTGTTAAATTTATTATCAAATAAAAATATATAAAAATGTCACATTAATAAAAAAATAAATACACATAATTTACTTTGTATCATTCACTAAGAAAACTCTTTATGATTTTGGTACAAGAATATTGCAAGATATTTTCATATAAAATATAAAAAAAGGAAAAATCTATAATAATGAATCACGTGAAACGACGTCGTTTTAGTGGTAGAAGGTTGGAGCAGAGAACCGGCATGGAGAATCTGAAACTGAACAGAAGTTGATGTGATAGTGTGCAAGTTAAATGAGTAGACACAGAGCAGAGCGATGCAGGACGCAAGAGATTCAGACGGACTGTAATATCTGGTACAGTGCAGCAGCAGAATAAGGCTGCCAATTATAGTACGGCGCCGTCCTATAACAACGTCCCAACACAGCCACTCTCCATTATTACAACCTATTTTTCATCGCATGTTCTTAGACTAAATATGGGCTTCTGGTTGACACATCATAAATGTGTGTGAGTATGTAACTAAATGGTTCAGGTTGCTTACTTTTAGTTATAGTTCCAAGTAAGAGATTGGTTTGATTTGGTTTGGTTTGGTTTGAATTCTGTTCGAACGAGACAACAAGTTTGGAGATTCTTAAGAATGTTCAAAGTAACATAACTCTCCAGGAAACTATACGGTTTCTCTGGTTTCAGAACAAGCGGATTTTTTCAAGTAAAGTAATAAACGTTAAAATCTGTCAGACTCTGAAAAGTGATATTTGTAAACACGTGGACTCAGCACAAGGTTATTCTGACAAAGTCACAAAACCACCTCCTCCTGTCGTTGTCGATGTTTAATTTTAAGAGAGTGCAAGTGCAAGTGCAACGCAGAGGGAATTGAGATTTTTAATAATTCACAAATCTTTTTAAATTTTTAATGAATTTTTTAAAAATATAATTTAATTAATAAGTTATATTTTTAAAATTTTATATTATTTATTGATTTTTACATTTAAAGTAAAATTTTATTTTAAATTATAATTGTTCAAAATAAATTATTCTTTTTGTCGCTAAAAATGTTAAATTTTTTATTTTCATTAATAAATTATATTTGTCAAAATTTGAAAATTTTAAATTATTATTGTTAAAAACTAATTATTATTTTAATCACGAATTTATTTAATAAATTAAATTATTAATATATATATATATTAATTTTGTTTAAGATAATTTAAGAATCCATTAAAAATAATATTTAAACTATAACAAATGTTTAAAGGATATTAAAAAATAAATTAGTATAAAGTTATAGATTTTTTTAAATAAACTTCAATAATAATATAAAAATACAATTTTTATGTTTATTATTATTTTAAAATTTATATTAAATTCAATCATATTTTAAACTATTAAATTTATTAGTAATTTATTATATATTAATAGAAATTATTAGTAAGTAATTTATTTTATATATATTTTTCTTATTTTTGATATTTTTACTTCTTATTTTTTATTTATTTATAACAGTTTAACGCTTTTCTTTCACCCGTCCAATTTCTAAAACATTATTATTCTAGGTTTAACCTTCCCTAATGAGCAATTATGATGTCAAATTGGTTACGATCGCTGGCATTTGCATTCCTGAAGACAGATCACATTTTTCTGTACTTTGGTCTGAAATTCCAACCCTGAAAGAGCATTGTAGCCCCTGAAAATCATGTAATAAGTTCCTTTCTTTACTCACACTACCCTATATTTTAAATTCCTTTGTTCAAACAAACTCGCGACAAATTGGAAGTTATAGCTCTAACACTTAGAATAGATGGGATATATGAATCAGATGAATGCCAGGACGAGCCTTTCAATAGATGAATCCAGTCTTTTCATTCAATAAACCAAAAAGACAATGAAACACCCCCTATATTACAATCACTTGATCCACAAGATTACATTTCATTAAGATAAAAATTCAGATGACAGGTCTCATAAAAATCAACAAGTTTAACAACATAATGATGACACGGAGACATATATTACTTACTACCACCACCAAAGAGGTAACCCAGAGATGATCCACCACCAGGGGCAGAGTGAACCTTGGTCGAAGGTCGATCCTAGATCCAGTAAAATAATCGTTAGGGTACGTGAACCAGCTATCAGAAAAAGGTTTCACACATGAAAAGCAAAATCGTTGGACAAACCACCACATGACGAACCATTTCCTACCAACCCACGACTAAAGAGGGCACCTTAATCTTGAGGCACGAGAATAAATTAGAGAGTAAAATAAAGTCATGGATGGCTTTAATCTACATGCCAAATTCTTCTGGTAAGTAAACATTCTCGTATTTCAGCAGAGATTTAGGTTTAGTCTAGTTCCCAAATCCATAAAGTCACGAACTATTAAAAGGGAACTACCATCTAATCACAAAAAGAAAGACAAGCAATCTTTTAACTTGAACAAAATACACCAATAATTAGAAGTCATGTTCTACAGCACTTTGAATTCCATAAACAGATTTAGCAAACTTAACAACTTTTGCGATAAAATTAGTTATCAAAGCATCAAAGAACAAGAAATCTGAATGCCACCAGCAAAATGCACTGGCGTAGTTTTGAAATATCATACCGTGATAAAGTTTCCAGTATTCTGTCCGTCTGCACGGAGATAATTGTTTGAAGAAGTACTGTTGATACCAGCAGGGATTTGTTTAGCAATATCAGCTGGCTGAGGAGAAATGGCAGGTTTGGAGGGTGGTGCACTGTTTACAGTCTGGTTCTCGCTTGGAGCAGCAGGGGCTTTGTTTGCAGCAGGAGCTGGAGCTTCACCACTTCCAAACAAATAGCCCAATGAACTCTGACCACCACCACTGCTGACTCCACGACCCATGTTGTATCTTCTCGTTAAACTCTGCATCAAAGATGTTTGGGACGAAAAGAAAGATGATGAAACTAAGAATAAAACGACAATGTCTCAGCAGAAGTTCAGGTGGATGCCTACTTTGCAGGATCCAAGAGAAAAGAATAAAATCTTGAGAAAAAGTTTGATGCAGAAACATCACATTTGATGCCGAGACATCACACAAACTTCTCTCAGTTCAATTCCCAAACAAGTGAATTATCCCTTCCATCCCTCCCTCAGTTAAGTTTCCATTAGAAAGGGGAGCAGGGCTGGGGTCAAGCTAATTCACGTGTAGTAGTTTTAGACGGATCTGGAATATGCAGATTTCTAGTTTTCCACTAAATAGGAACAGATCCCAAAAGCAACAGAATGCACTGTATTCTTTGGAAATTAATCTCGATAGCGAGACACATCTAGAAGTAACCAACAAGAATCGGAGACCCCGGGTATATCCTCAATTCCAAAACATATACTTACTTTAGCACAAAACACAAAAGGCTGCACATTTTCAACTAGACTCATCGAATCCCAATCAAAACAATTCTCAATTCCACCAACGCTGAAATAGAACACCATAAACAGAAATTCCCCTCCCAAATCGAACTATCAGCAAACGTATCAGTTCACACAAACGCCTAGATAACAAAATCAATAAGACCAGAACCCTAAAGGTGGAGATCTAAAACAACACAAACGCCTAGATTACAAAATCAATAAGACCACAAAATGATTGAAGCGACAAGCAATTGGAGCTAAGTGCCTACGTTAGTTAAAGAAATCGTAATATTCTGAGCTTGGATCTAAAAGGTAGGGCTCGATAGATTACCTGAAGATCAGAATCTAAGCGGAGGAGAAGAGTGAGTGACGAGACTGTTGCGTTTCAGAGACGCAGAGAGAAAGCGAAACGTGAAGGACTGTTTGATAAGAAAAAGGTTAGGTGGGGGTGAATATGGAAATTTATTACATCTAAATTAATAATAAGTTAATTTCAATATATTTGAATTAATAAATTAATAAACATGTTTTATCAACTTTCATGAATTAAAAATTAATTTATAAAATATCTAAATAAAATTTTATTTTTACATTATTTTGGAACTTTTTAGATTTTTAATTTTTAAATTTTAACATAACAATACAAAATATTTATTCTATTAAAAATAAAATTATATATAATTTGAAAAAAGAAACCAGGTAACAAAATTAGTTTTTATTCTATATTTATGGTATCATTAATTTTAAGAATAAAATTATTGTGTTGATTAAATTGTATTTTTTAATAAAATTTTAAAAATATTGAATATTAAAATTAAAAATAATTATAAGCGGAGTTAATTAGGTATTATCATGTTTAACAATAACAACTCAATAAAAATCTTGCTAAAATTCAAGATCTGGGGAGATCGAGTAATTTCCAACTTTATTCCTAGCTGATAGAAACTTAGAAAGGTTGTTCCGAATGACTAACATAAAAATAAAAAATAAATACATTAATTAATTAATTAATTAAGAAGCTTATGAAATTAATCAAATTATCATTAAAAAAACTTTTAGGAATATAAATAATATTTTTCCAGTTACATTTAGAAATATATTGATAATTATTATATTTGCAAATGACAATTTTAAATTATACATTGGCCAAAAATAACCTTTATTTAATTAAACTTTAAATTAAAATTACATAGTTCAATTTGAGGGGCAAAAAGAAGAAAGAATGAGAATCTTTACTTTTCCTTTGAAAAGCTCCAATGGAGAAAAAGTTTAAACAATCAAATTGCTTATTTTCAAAAGATAGAAGATTCATGGGAAGTTTGACTCAAATTAGATAATCATTATAATTACGATGGCTTATTATAATAAAAGAATGATTACCGTTCTTATAGATAGTAGCTGATTTATTAAAAATATTAAGAAATAAAAGTTTATTAATTTTTTACAACAAATTTTAATTAGTTATATTTAATTGCTAAAAAGGTAATAATTAATTAATTAATTATATTGTAATTAGTTAAATATATTTTAATTAATTGTATTATAATTAATTAATTATATTTAATTATAAAAAGATTAAAAAATGATGAAGGGAGTGTTACTCAAGAATAATTGACTTTCCTCTCATGTTAGAGGTGTATGGCTAGATATCATAAACTCATAAACCAAGCACTTTTATTCAATGTTTTTAAAACCAGATCAAAAGTTAAACAGTTAAAACAAAAAGTTTAAAGTTTAAAAGGTTCAACTAGTATTAAACTTTCATAAAACCGGTTAAATTTTAAATAAATAAAACTAATTAAAATATAATGGAAAGAAATTATTCCTATCAATCGAAAAATTTGAAGTTTAATTGAAAAAAATTGTTAAATGAAAATTTAATTGATTAATTTTGGTTTATAAGAACTCATTAATTTACAAAAATTGTCTGATTAATTAATAAACTGACCAGTTTTTAACAACAAAAGTTATTAAAATATATTAAAGTAAATGTTTGGAGGATTCAAGAATTTTACGGTTAAACCAATCAAACGGTTGACTTTTTAATCATTAGATTTATTAATAAAATGGAAAAATTAAGGAGGAAATTTATTATAGACATATTTTCTCTAAAAAAGGAAAAGTAGATCGATTACCAATAAAGAAATTTATATTTTTAATACATTTAAATTATTTATTTAATTAAATCGAGATTTATTAATTTTGAGCCAATTTAAAAATATTGATTCATACCTAATTAAATTATGCTAGTTAAATTTAAATTATTGAATTTTGTATATATTAGTTAAATTTGATTTAGTTTTATTAATAATTATAAATATAAAGGTTTATATATGTATTAAGTACTTGCAATAAATAAAGTGGATGCAATTGAAAATGGTCTACTTAAATTTTAGTATATATCAAAAGAAATTTTTTTATATAATATACTTATTTTTTTATTCATATATAAGCTTAATATATTTATAAAGTTGGAATTTGTATTCAATATTAAATAAATATTATATATATATATATAAACTAAAGCATGTGATAAGGTCAGATTTGGGTCCATTTGATTTAGGATATTACATACACTCCACGTACAGAAAATTGTGACCGACAGGTTGGTTGTGTCGGTTTGCTTGGATCTCGTCTCGTCCCAACTTAGCATATTCCCAAGGCCAAGTTTATTATTTAACACCAATAATTAAATTTTTATTTTAAATAATTAGTTTTTCCTGTTCAATTTATTTTAGTAATTTTTATTACTAATTAACTAATTAGTTAATTAATTAATTTGTATAAATTAAAATAAATTAATTAATTTTTATTAAAATTTAATAAATAATAAGTTTAAGTGTTTAATTAGGATTAAGTTGTCATTAAATTAATATATAATAAAGATAGAACAAATTTGAAGACATTTTACTGTTTTTTAATTATTTTTATATGCATATAAACACAATTTTAAATGACCGTCAAGTAATTGATAGTATACCTCGAGGACCAAAACTTTTTGTTTCAGAACGCGAATCCATCAAACTTGATCATCCGCTAACGAATTATCTTAATGTAGGTGAATTTGGGCCGAAGATGTGGAAGTAGTACTTCAAAACCCATTACGTGTTCAAGATCTTTTACTCTTTTCAGCTTATGATATTTTGGCACAAATCTTTTACATCAGTAACTACTAAATTCAAATCACTTGCTGCCATTACTCTTTAGTTTTCTGTTTTAACTTGTTTTAAATAAATAATTTGATTTGATTTGATTGTTAAAAACACGAGTAAAAAGTCAAAAAAATTTCTACGATTTAAATAACTTAAAAATTTTATAATTTTTTAAAATTCTCACAAAAATTTAAAACTGTCATTAAAAATAAAAAATAAAAATATGTAACATAATATCACACAAATATTTAAACCATTAAACCTTAATGTGAATTTAAAATAATAATATATTATAATTATTTAAAATATTGATTAATTAATTTTTATCAAATATTGTGTAAAAATAGGACATTCCAAAATTTACAATAAATTAAATTTTAATTTAATTTAATTGATCTAACACAACGTCATTATCGTCATCATCATTTTTCTCTTTCTAACCCCTCGCTTTAGATCATCTAAAAATAATATCTCTATGAATTAAAAATAAGATTATATACTATTAAACTTCCTCGTACTTACATATCAGCAAGATTCATATTGAATAGTGTTGTTGTTATTGTTGATCTACTTATATCACATGTTTTTATCGTTATTTTACAATAAAAGTCTAAAAAAGATGTTTTTTAAAATTAAAAAGTGCAAAAAAATTATTTTCAAAAATTTTTAAAAACCATAAATTCTAAGAACCTAGAAACTACGTTACTTCAAAATGAAGTAAAAAAGGGCCCACACTCCTCTAAGTCAGGTCCAATGTACGGTGGATTCTTGTGTTCGATTGTCTTGCAGAAAATATCAGTATTCTGAATCGACAAGCGTCAAAGATGACACATGGGGAACAATTAAATCCCATATGAATGCATATGAACATTATCCTGGAACAGCCTATGAATGCATACGAACATGATCCTGAACAGCGTTTGGCTGTTTCAGTTTTGTCCATTTCTGATCATAAAACTACACCGGTAACTTGTTAATGTAGGAAACCTATGAATGCACATGAACATGATCCTGAACAGCCTTTGGCTGTTTCAGGTTTGTCCATTTCTGATCGTAAAACTATACCAGTAACTTGTTAATGCTGATCTTCAAAAAAAAAAAAAAGTAACTTGTTAATGCAGGAAATAATTGTTCTCAGGTTTTGAGTAGACTCTGAATATCTGATGCATCTTGCTTGTACTCCATTCCAGTGCTCTCCACATATCCATTAAATCTTTCAGAAAGAGTTCAGAAATGTGCACAGAATTCAGAAGGCAATAGATCCGTCGAAAAACTTGCAAAAGGTGAACATCATAGAGAATTAAAAAATTGAATCTATAGTTTTAGTTACAATGAGGAACCTAAACACAGGCCAATGCCAAAGTAATCACGGACAAAGCATGATTAAGTTGTAATTCCAACGGCACAGAAGAACAATCCACTGCCCAGATTCTTCTTTAAGGCTAATAAAAATAATAGAACAGTACAAAATCTGGTGATGTTTATGAATATAAATGGTGAGAAGTAATATGAAATGCACAGAAATAATGCCCCTGGCGTTTGCTCATCATCCCAGTATCAGCCATCCGATCACTACCCAAAGGCCAAAACATTCCAGTCAACATCTGGGAGAAAGGGTACACATCCCTGTAGGTAGTCGATCTGGTTTTTGCAGCATCAGGTTATGGTGGTTTTTATGGTTACATTTATATCATGGTGTTTGCATAATCATTATACTATGTAATTGCTACACTTCCTGCAGATGCCTGGTTCGCTGCTCGATTACTTCCAAAGTTCTTGCGATTAGATTCCCTTGCAATCCTCGAACCAAACTACACCAGTAAATTTTGAGAGATTTATACATCTAACTACTAAACTGAATGTAAGCATTTAAAGCAGCAACAAAGAGGAGTACCCGAGCTTCAGAATACCTTCATCTCGCTTACCAGATTACCAAACTATAAAGTATTTAGTTCTCAAGAAAAATCTAATTAGGGTCTTTCCTACTGAAGGTGCATACAGAGCATGGGAATGCGGAGTAACACAAACCTGGATTGCTCTTTTAGGCAGAACAGCTGCTTCACATAAACCAAGCATCCTTGCAACCTTCAAAACATATGACAGGGAAGTTATACGGACTGAACTCACCATAACAACAAATTAAAGAATGTAAAAGTTAAAAACTGACAAGGTGCACCTTAATAGCCAACACCACCCACTGTTTTATTGACTAGATCAGTGACTAAAATTCATCTAAACCAAACCATTAATGTGGAAATTTTAAGGGTAGGAATTTAACAACTCCCATAACAAATGATCTGGTGTGTCCAAGAAGGAGACAAACCTTTAAATAAAATAGGTGATACAGCCAAAAAATACAAGGATCCATTTTACATATTACAGTGTCCATGAAATTGAGAAGACAAGATAGAGAAACGAAACCAGATCTAACCTTTCTCAGAATCTTCTTATCACCTGTTCCACTAGGTTGGTCAAGGTTGGCTACCTCCCATAAAGGAATATCAAGAAGAGTCCTAATTACATCTTCATCCAAGAAAGGAAATCTAGCCTAGTCAAGGAAAAAAAAAGATCAAATAAGGAAAGAGGTAAAGGATAAAGGCCGTACTTCCAAGAATTCTTTTGAGGTAATACCTCCTTCCCATTATCGCTAATGCATCTGTCATCTCTTCCCATATTGCGTTTCCAAATCCTCTGCATGTCCAACTTCATTTCCTCATGAAGCCCGCGCCAACTAACAACAGCAGATAACAAGAATGAATACAACAAATGAAAATTTATTGCTCCAAAGTCACCATTTGATTTCCTTATACTTAATCAAAACATAGTTTTACATGTAATAGGTATCTTGGGGAAATATCTCTGATAAGCAACTACACAAAGAAACAACTCAAGCTTTTTTGAGCTTCAAAGGGCCCTATAAAATTAATTGCTGTTACAATATCAAGGATTTGAAGAAACAAAACTTCTACAAGTAATTAATTGTGTCCTACAGTGGAAAAATATAATCAACCACTGAAGGTTGGTATAATCAACCACTGCAGCAGTTGCCAAAGAAGCTTTTACAGCAGTTACCATGCGTTTTCCCTACATCCAAGCAATATCATCCAGAGGCACATAATCCTTTTGTCAAGGGTACATCCAAAAGGGGGGTACATACGTTCTATGCCTTTTGACAAGGATTTTGCCTGTCAGCACTTGGATAAACTTCTATGTCTTTCCAGAAGGAAAATTATTTCACATTCGCTCACCACATAGAAGAAGAAAAAGACACAAAATGAAAAAGTTTTCCTTTCAAGACACTTAGCTAGAAGTTAAACAATGTAATCACTTCAGTATCAACCACAGACACCAATGTCCAATGAAATTCTAACTTTAGGAAAATAACTGCCTGTGGAAGCATGAAGATAAAAGTCAGCCATTGGAAATATGAAAAAGGACAAGAACTCTCTCTGTAATTCATCAGCTTAAATGTACCTTCCACATCTGTATTTAGTTTTATGCCTCCCGTAGCCAGCACACTGCTCATCAGCGCCAGAACCAACAAGAACAATCCTGGCCTCGGACTTGTATCTAAAGCGTTGTTGATTCTCATTGTTGATATTGTTAGTACCTTCATAAACCCAACCCTCACCACTTGCTGCAAGCCACAACGCAGTTCCTATGTTCAGGTCCTAGAATGATGGGAGTAACTTTTTGCCTCAGAAAGTTTATGAGAAAAAATGACATAAACAAAAAGGGAGTTAGATAAGATGTTAAACAACCAAGTTGATTTGGAGTTCCAAGGGCAAGAATTACGATTATCAATAGTTAAAGGATTACCCAAACACTAACATTCTAACCTTATAAATGTCAACAATGAGACTGTTTTGAACGCTATAATGGGTAAAACTAGAACACCATAAAATACAAACAAGTAGCGGAATCAATATCAATAGAAGAAAGCTGGTCACCATGTAGGTCTTTGCAGGTTTAATGAGAGACATGACATGCTTCATTTCAGCTGTCAAACTTGACAAGTCAGCATCAATCTCTACAAGGTTCCACCTGCATTTCAACCATACATGCTATCAACATAGAGGATACACAAACAGAAGATTATAAGATTGTTCAAAGGACCTCTTTCCTTTTCTGCTAGACGAAGATAATAAAACACTTAAATTGCAATTCAGAAATAAGATGAGGAGTTTTAAAATTCAATTTAGACCTTTCACCATTTATCCTATATTTGCAAAGAAAAATACAATCTAATAGTATATATGATAAAGAAGCCTCATGATAACCCACTAAATGAATTGCTGATAACACTAGCAGATACACAGCTCACAGAACTAAATCTAAATGTTCTAAAAATAAAGTATGGTGATCTTAAGAATGACCTAGATGTGTGGTATTGGATCCGAATATCTGACTTCATACCTTCTCAGTGGTGCAAGTCTTCTGAGTTCCTGCAGCCCTGCCTTCGCTGAAATTCTATCAGGAGCACATTCACCATCAAAACTCACGTTAAGCAAATCTATTCCATCTGTCAAAAGCAAGTATAGATCAGAATAACCAATCATAACTAACTTGCTGAACAAATCAGCAAAATAAAGTGTAGGATCAAATTCATGTTATATCCAAGGTTTGTTTTCTATCTTTTATGTGCTTCTCTTCAGGTGACTTTTTTCACACTGTTTTTCTCCTTTATGCTCATGGTCATGGATTTGAAGAATGAAAACGAAATCCTTTAATCTGAGTGGATAGCGAAAGTCCTTATAAATTAAGAGGTCATTCAAAACTTCAACTATCCAGAGGACCAGATACAAGTGAAAATTAAAAGATAAAGCTAGCATCAAAGAAAAACTCACAGTTGAGATCTAAACATTCATTCAATAGTGCTGCAAGTATCATTGAATCCAGTCCACCAGAAAAGAGAATTGCCACAGGACCAATATCATTTTGTCTGCTTTCTGATTTTACTGCCTAAGCACACAATTCCAAAACATATAATATGTTCAAAAGTGCCAATCAAAAATAAGCAAACTAACTTTTGCTGATGTTAATCTAATGAGCCATGTAAGTAATCACAAATTAACAGAAAAGAACGAAATATTCCATAGGTGCTTCTAACATGTAATAGATTGTTTAGTACATAGATCCTCTAACAGCATAATTTAACAAAGAAGACTTTATTTCATATTGATTCCATACCTGAAAATTTGTATGGAATGAAGTGCGCAGCATCACTGATTTCCTTAAAGCAAGCAACACATTCTGAGCTGACAAGAAAATGAACCAAGAATTAAGTTTTCCCACTTTGGAAAAGAAAGCTAAAGATTCAGAACAATTCTTTGCATGATAATCACCTGACCAATGAAAATAGATTATATCATTGCTGAATAAATTATTGCTACATATCAATTTTAAGTTGTACAATGGCAGGATAGAAGCCCTAATTTTTATGATCTATCTGGACAAGCTAAATGCAAGTAATGTTGTAACTATTTGACTCTTACAGTGAGAAGAATGAAAGACTACTGGCTGGGGTTCAACAGACAATCTATCCCATTTAATCAATTCCATCAATGTAGAATTGGTCCATCCATGTCTTTTGACTTGACCAGTGAGCCATCCATGAATCTTTCGAATATCAAGAGACAAGCTGTATATCCCACATGAAAGCTCTTCCCAAAAGTTGACATCTGCTCCATTTTCAACTTCCATGTCTGTGTCAAATTAACTGCATTCTATTATTTAATTTTGAAACATTTCAGTTCACAACAAGAAACGTTCTACCAAGTATTATATACCAGAGTTCTGCTCCAGAGAATAAATTGGCGATACAGATGATAGCAAAAAGCGGTTGTCACTCTCAGTTGGCCAATGAATAAGAAGACTCCGCCTACCAAATGCATCTCGACCAAACCACAATGTCCTTGATTTATACTGCAAACTCTCAAAAACATCATCATACAAACACCAAACCAAATCAACCTAACAGATTCTTAGTCCTATCAACCACAATCACCTGCCAATAAATTACAGCCCAAGGCCCTTTAATTGAAGAAAGAACATGGGGAATCGAATCCCGGCCCTGTTCATTACTAGAGCACGCAGTTTCATGTTCACTGGAACTACAAGAGCAACACTTCCCCAGCGTATGCAAAAGAACTTCACCGTCATTACCATCCCTATCAACATGAACTCCTCCAAAGATTTCACCTTTTAGTCATAAAACAAATGAATTATCAGTACCAACATAGGAGACTAAATTACTCACTGCAAAACTTGAAAACTAGACAAGGAAACATTTACCGTTGTAAATAAGGATGTTCCCGGAGGAATCTTCAAATGGTTGAACCACAGCATCGAGTCCCCTCAACTGCAATGTGGCTCCAAAGAAACGCAATTCAGCACAACATTTTTCTAGAAAATCAATCGGAGTCGAAATCCTAGATTCGAGAGTGAGCGTTTTGGAGCCCAAACTTTCGGGACCTCGTCTCAGAAGAGCTGCTTTGAGATCATCGACGGAGAACACGGCCCGATTGTAGACGTCGGATCTGTTTGTAAAGTTAATTATCTCCGCACCGGAAGTTGGAATCGGTGAATCCGTAGGTAGGCCGATTCGAACGCCAGAGACGATCAGAGCGATTCCGCACATTTTATGCCCACCTTACCTCTCTTCTTCTCGTCTGCTTTTCCATGGATTTCTAAAACCCTAAACCCCAAACCCAACAAGGGGTTTCAATCGTCATTTCAAATTCTAATATAAGAATTCGAGTCAAGGCGGCGAGCTTCCATAGCATACTGGTAGTGAGTTCGCTTCCTAAGCGAAAGGTCGCGAGTTCGATCCTCCCTGGGAGCACCTTGGGAGGCTTACGTTCAACTTCCGTAGTGGGATCCACTTGACCGGTAAACCCACTTTCATTTGACTGTCTGTCTTCAAATGCGGGACGCTGCTGTCACCAAAACATGTTTCTCTGACAGATCTCCCTCAGATTGGCGTTAATCTGACGTGGCATTTCGGTCTTTAAATGCCCGCATCCGCTACTTATTGGCAAAGCAATTTAAGGATATTGTTCCGCCACTCTCGTGCCGAGACCGTGTATTACACTCTCTAAATTTTCACAACCATTCACTATTTTTATTTGTAATTAAGGTTGACAAATTAAGTTTATTATAAATTAATAAATCAATTTTCAATTAAATTAAGATACAAGTTTCAACTATTATATTACCTCAAAATTCTATAATATTATTATTGTTATTTTATAATTAAAATTAAAATTTTAGTTTAAATTATATTCAAATTTATTTAATAAAATACATTATTTTTGTATAGTTAATTATTATTTTATTTTATAATTGAAGTTAATAATTTAGTTTCAATTTAAAACTATAAAATCATATTCAAATTGATTTAATAAAATGATATTATTTTATAACCCTCAATCATATGGCACGTTAAGATAACAAAAACTTAAAGTACGTGGTATTGTTAAACCATATAATAAAAAAAGACCCTTCTTACTATAATAGAGTGTTTGGAATGTAATGAATTGAATTGAATTCACTAATTTTATGTCATTGAGTTCAATTTATGCGTTTAGAATGTTAAAAAAGAGATGATTTGAATTCAACTGCGTAATTGAATCTCATTTTTTTTATGAATTCAATTCACATCTCAAATGGTGTGATTTGGTGTGTAATAAATTGAAGAGTCAATTCTTTTCAAAACATTAAAAATTCTTTGTCCAAATATACACATCATAAAAATACAAATTACTACAAAACACACACACATTGATTACATACTATTTTTAGTTAAGGATAAAAAGGTCATATGAAGTAGTTGAATTTATTTTTATTGTATTCCAAACAATGTAATTATAATATTTATAAATTTATTCCAAACAATGTAAATCGAATTTAATTCAATCTCATAAATGTAATTGAATCCAATTATTAATGAATCTAATTCGAAAGTTTCCAAACAGCCTGTAACTCTTAACCTATTAGAATATTTCACCGATAGGTCTTAAGAAAATTTTATTATAGGTTTCCATAACAAGAAAAGTTTATAAAGAACTTATATTCTTTAAACCTAAATTAGACATTTAAAATGAAATGAAGATAAAAAATATTATATAAAATTATTTTACAATATTAAAGAGAGAGAGAGAGAGAGACCACTAATTTCCAAAAGCCCCTATTTATAGACTCTCTCTCATTCTTCCTAAAGCCCTACTCTCTCTCAAGTCGCCTGTGCGGTGTCTCTTTTGCTCCATCTCTCTCCTCCGGCGAGGGAGGTTCGTTTGGAATAAACCCCTTTTGATTGTGTTTTCGCATAAAGGAGGTTCCTTTTTGATAACCCATCTTTTCCTTTGTTGCGTACACGTTCCAAGATGCTTGCTTTACTTTTGTTGATGTGGTTTTGATTTAGATCTGTTTAGTTGTTTGGAGATTGATGTGTTGGAGCTTGAGGTAAGGGATACTGGGTTTTGTCGCTGTTTAACTGGACGGTTTCAGTTTGTTTTTTTTTTCCTTTTTGCTTGTAGAGTGCTTTTTCCTGTGATCTTTCGTTGTTAGAATTATTTTCATATCGAAATTGCTTAGAATCTTACTGGGGTTTCAGCTGAAAGTGGGTCAGCTTCAGTTGCTTGGCAACTAAGGGTTTTTTCTATGGTGGGCTTTGACCCCATGCTCTGATTCATCAACTTCTTGTTTTTAAGTAAAAGAACTTCAGGATTCATCTATTTCTTAGTTTGGAAACATAATTTTTTCGAATATCAGCTTAAGAAATATGTATGGAATCTGAGTTTGGGAATGGGTTTCTTGTTGATATTTCCAGGTCGGCTATATTAAAAATTAAGGCTGTCCTCGATGCAATACTATAATTTTAGTAGGATATATGGTCATGTCTAGGTGTATATTTGTGATCGGTGTTATTGTGTTTGCTCTCTGCTCAGACTGATCTTTTATATTATTTGATATGTTTTTGATGTTTAGTTCACTTGATGTGTGCAATCATATTAGCTTTCGAACATTCCGGTAACGATTGACATTCTTGTGGTTTTCATTTAGAACAAAAGGTGATGGAGGCAATGAAGCCTGCTCCAGAAGAAGTTAGTAATGCCTTTGTGAATCAGTATTACAATCTTCTCTCACATTCCCCAGAACAAGTTCATAAATTTTACCAAGACGCGAGTGTGATTAGCAGGCCTGGTTCCGATGGTTTGGCCTCCTCTGCATCAACCTTGGATGTGAGTTCTTTGTCTTTTTTATTTATCTATACCTTTTCCTTGCTCTGTTACACACACAACATTATTGATAACCACAAGCATTCAATATTTTGTTTAGCCAAAAGGAAAAACATTTGTGGTGTTTTTCTTTACCACTGGGAATTAACTGATGATATTAACTTAACTGTCTTTAACTTAAGAATTTAATTACTTATACCTTAAAAAAATAGAATGCTTGCTACTGACAGGTATACATTTTATTGGGAATATTATAGTTAATGCATATTGAATGATTGTGACATATCTATTCAAGGGATCATGTAGTTTATGGAAATTTGTGCTTCTTGCCTCATGTGGAGCTGCTGTGCAAATTGTTCTTTTGGGATTAGTCCTGCACTTACCATCTGTTGATGAGTGAGTTGATATTCCTTGTAATTGGAGCAGGGAATTGATAAACTGATCCTCTCTCTTGATTACAAACACTGTGGGGTTGAGATACTGACTATAGATGCTCAAGACTCTGTTGGGACCGGGGTGATTGTTTTGGTGACCTGTTACCTTACTGGAAAAGAAAATATTAGAAGGAAGTTTACACAAATATTCTTTTTAGCTCCACAAGGAAATGGAAGTTTCTATGTCTTGAATGATGTCTTTAGATATGTGGATGCGGAAGACATACCAGTCCCAAAATCTGATGAGACTGATGATGATACGACTCTCACTGCTCCTGAGACATTGGATCCTGGTAAGTTTGGTGTGGGTTTCTTACTGACTGTTAATATTAATTGTATTGGAGAATAAATGTTGTTGGCCTTATGACTGCAGAGTCAAATGTCATCCCAAATCATTCTGTGATGGATCATGCAACAACTTCATTGGAGGAGGGTACTGAGCATCTAGAAGAATCTATTTCTCCACTAGAGAATGGAAAGATTTCTGATGAGAAGGAGTCTGTTGCAAATTCTGTTGGTGAAAATTTGGATGCCAGCAACCTGGTTCCAGTTGGAGTGGATGAAAATGATAGTGACCACCATGCTTCTACTGAAGCTGCTGCTTCTGATGTACTGGAGGATACTCCTAAGAAGTCTTATGCATCAGTGGTGAGCCCATATTCATATGCTTTAAAAAATAATTTAATTCCTTACTGTGTATTTAATCTCTAACTTTGCTCTTTATGCAGGCAAATGCCTTGAATTTCACGAAACAGCCATTCCAACAGAGAGTGTTGCCTGCCAAACCTGTACAAAGGGCTCCTGATCCTGTACCACGTGCTTCATCTCCTCGTCCTGTGAGCAGCAATCCTGTGGAAAAGAACAACAATCATATAGGTTTTTGTTTTTGTTACTTATACTTGTGCTATGCAGGGAGGTTTGGCAAATCTTTATTTGTACTTTATATGTTTAAACTAATAGTTTCTCTTTTGATGTATTTTAGTCAAAGGTTACTCGGTATTTGTTGCAAATTTACCCATGGATGCGACTGAACAGCAGCTCAGAGAGGTTCTGGAGAAATTTGGACCAATCAAAAGTGATGGTATTCAAGTTCGAAGCTATAAGGTTTTCCCACAGACCGAGTGTTTTGCATTTTCTTGGTGAATTTATTGCCCTTGGCATGATAGTTATTATGTGGGCATGTTTTTGCAGCAAGACAAAAATTGTTTTGGTTTTGTGGAGTTTGAATCAGCTGATTCTATGCAGAGTGCTGTACAGGTATTGTCGATATTTGGCATTATTTTGTTTCATTTTATGTATCAATATTACTTTAGCTTAGATCTTAGTAGTGAGTTAGATTCTTGAAGTTATTGTAAATCTTTTTCAACTGTTTCTTTGGTTGAGTTACGAAACAAATGCACGGTGTATAATGTAATTAAGTCCATCTCCCTTTCTTTTTGTTAAATTTGTTTGTGATCTATGTCAAATATTTTACAGTTTTCACTTCTTAAGTATGATTGTGCTTATGATCTTGGTTACAAGTTTTACAATGATCAGTTGTTATATAGCCATTCATGGAGTCAAAATTTGTTCTTCCTGTTCATCAGTTGTTGGTACACTAGTACTTCATGTTTATGAGTGCACTTGAATTACTTTTGTAAGTACCCAATTGGGCAAGTTTTTATATTTCTCTGACATGGCAAGCTGTACTCTCAGGCTGCTTCAATCATGATTGGCAATAGGAGAGCACACATTGAAGAGAAAAAAGGCAAGTTTCAAAATTCATCATTCTTCCTATAGATCTTTTTAATTCTTCTTTAAATGCTAACTCGGCTTACTCAAAATATCTACCTCGATTTATTATGATTTTGAGCTGGAGAACGTGGCTCGGTTTAAACCTGAACGCAATTTATATGTTCTTTGCAGCAAATAATGATGGTGGGAAGTATCCTGCACGAAGAGGTAGTTTTCGAAATAGTGGAGGACGTGGCTACGGAAGGAAGGATCCTGAGAATCAGGGAGGAATCCTACGACAGGGCTGGGGCCCTAGTGGACGCAACGGAGAAACTAACCATAAGGTTCACCAGAATGGCGGAAGAGTACCTCACCAAGCTGTACCACAAGGTGAAGGTGTGAAGAACTAGACTGCAACTATCTCTACTGGATTTTTGGTTTTACTACGTTATTTCCCTCCATATCTGCTTCCATAGTAGAGAATAGAACTGATTTAGGCAACGATATTAAGGCGATTTATTTATCAAAAATTTTTGTCCAAGTAACAATTGATAAACGAGTTATTCTTTGGTGATTTGCCCTCTGGTTTTCAAGAAATGAACGAGAAGATCGATCGATGTTTGTATGGAATTTGTTTCTGCATTATCATTCTCAGAAACAGAGTTGTAACGTGAAAATCATCTCATCCATTGGCAAAGATTAAAGGGTCTGAAGCAGAAAGAGATTGCTACAAAATATCCTTGTATGTCGGGGTATCAAAAAGTAGAGAAGAGAATGTTTCAAAGAGCTCATTATCTCTATCCCATTGCCACTAAAAAACGTAGGTGCTAAACAAAGTGTTGCTTGAAACATAACCTGTTCTTAGGCATATGTTTAGAGTCAGCCATCACCTGTATGGCGAGCAAATGAAGTTGACATATTCTCTTGGGACTTCATTAGATGCAAGAACCTCAAGCTACTTAAATAATTAAGGATGATAATCGATCGGATCAGGTTAAATAATAGCTTGGCCTGACTACTTTTAGTGGTCTTAGTCTATTTTGAAGTTTGGTTGATTTGTCAAAAAGTTGATATATTCTGTTGGGACTTCATTAGATGCAAGAAACTTGAGCAACTGAAATAATTAAGGATGACAATGAATCAAAATCGGGATCAGGTTAAGTTGTAGCTCGATCTGACTTTAATTTTTGTGGTCTTATTCTATTTTAAAGTTTGGTTGATTTGAGTTATTTAAATTATCTATAATTTGAATTTAGTCCCTTTGTGTGATTCGAGTGTATTTTGAAATTTAACTAGTTTGAGTTAAGATTAAAATAATTGACAAAAACACATTATACTTAATATATTGAACTTATAAATTAAAATAAATTCAATTTATCAAATTGGTTAGTATCAATTTGTGTTGGATTTTTTAAAGTCCAAACTTAATTTAAGTTTGGCTTGTTAACTCGGATCGAAGAATTTATAAATTAAAATAAGCTTGCTTTGTTGAATTAGTCAGGATCAAATTATGTTAGATTTTTTAAATTTGAATTCAATTTAAATTTAACTTGATAACCTTGATTTAAGAATTTAGATATTAAAATAAATTTGCTCCATTGAATCAATTATGATTTAGGTTGAGGCGGTCTTTGGTTAGTTAGTATAAGAAGAAAAGAATGCATGACGAGTGGAAAAAAAAGATTGGTAATGAGAAATGAAAGTCGTATATATTTTCATTTTTTACTATATCTATTATAATTTTTATTACTATTCTCTTAATTAAATCTAAGTACAAATAGTGATGATGGGACCTAGGCTTGAGTTTGGTCGAAAATAACGTTTTAAAAATTGAACTAAAAATTAATACGGTAATTGGCGAGATAGAAAGGTTTAAGATTTTAAAAATTCAATCGATATTGGATCATATGAAATCGATTAAATTTTAAAAAATATTTTTTATTCATTAAAAAATTTAAAGTGTAATTAAAGAAGAGATTGTTAAATAAAAATTAATTAGTTTAATTTAGTTTTATTAAAATTGATCAGAAAATTAATTAATCAATTTTTAACAACTAAAATTATTAAACTAAATCAAATTGAAAATTTTAAAACCGAATTAAAAATTGATTGATTTAAAATTTTTATTTTAAAATTAATTCTACTTTTAAAATTTTGGTTCAAAAATTTATTTTTAAACCCAAACTAAAAATATTTTTCATTTTAAAAAACTAAAAATAATAATATTTTTTACTTCACTTAAATATTTCAAAATTTAAAATAAATTTAATAAATGAGATATGCTTTTAATCTAAATTTTAAATTTTTTTAAAAATATATCTAATCTAATTAATTTAATTTAGATTATATTAATTTTTAGCCTGCTTGAGCATGAATTAGTCGGAATCAAATCCTCTATACTCATAATAATGTACTTATTCTGTTCTATATGATCTCAATCATATAAATCTATGCGATCTCAATTATATAAATATATGAGACTTATATAAGACTCGTATATTTATATAGTTGAGATCGCGTAGAAGATAACAAGTATACTGTCGTAGTGACACAGAATTTCAATTGGAATTAGTCTGGGCAAGAAGATGGAATGTAATGATTACTTTTGAGCAAAGCGTGCCATCCTGAGAAATAGTAAATAAACTCATCCTACTCTCTTTGACTAAGAGACCTGTCCCTTGCCAGCTAAGAACACAACACTTTTTAAGAAAAGATGTCCGAATATCTTATAAAATTTAACGTCAACATCATTGACGTGTCCGGACAACATCATCTTCTGTCCTTTTAACACAAACAAAAGCAACAACGACCTTTCTCAATATAATACAACAATGGTCATAAGTTGTATTTCCATTACAACATTTCTATTATATTTTATTAAATTTTATACATATTTACGTAAATTTTATATAAATATATAAATAATATTTAATAAAATAAGATTAAAACCGAATAATTAAAACAGAAAATTATTGATGTGATACAACAAAGCATTAAATTTTTTGCACGCAACACTCTCTTTTTGACTCTATTTTTGTCTATATATTTCGATTAATCAGTTTATTATATCTTATTTACACAGAGATAGAATATTCTAATAAAAATAAGGTGCTCCAATTCTTATATTTTTTCTAAAATGACAACAGTTTATATATAAACGGATATAAAACAACGTTATTTTGAACGTAAAAATAGAGTTAAAATACATTAATTGATACAAAAAAATTAATCATAATTTTAAAAAGGTCTAATAATACGCAACCTTATTATTAATATAAAAGTTGTTTCAACGAAGACAAAAGTACTTAATAGTCCACTAAAACAAAATCTCTAATATTATCTTTTCTCTTTTAAAAAGAAAATTAAAAGTACTTTATTTTCTATTTTAATTTAACAGATTTTGGAAGAATAATTATGAAATGATTAAATACTAAAAAGTTAAACATTTTTAATAATGTATGTTTATTTATTTTTGTCTCTTAATGGATTTTAAACTCCCAGGCTTTACGAAGCAACAAAGGGCAAAAGCAAAAGTACAATTTAAAATAATATATATAAATATATATATTTAAATTTTTTATAATTTTCAATTTTTTGGAAAAATTTTCTTTTATGCTTTCTATAAATAATAATAGAAAAATGTAATATTAATATTATTTGTGGGAACTAATTAAATACAATTCAAATTTAATAATTTAATTGAATTTATTATTTTTCAAAATAATAAATTCAATTAAATTATTAAATTTGAATTGTCTTTAATTAGCTCAAGTCAGATTTAAAAATTGAATTGAATTATTACATCAGCGATATTTAATTAATCTATGCATAATATTATTGTCACATATGTTTTATTAATATTTTGAAAAAAAATAGGAGAAATATTTAAAAACTGAAAAAATTAAAATTTTCAAAAGTTAATGTGTCTTTTAATCTTTTTTAATTTTAATTTCAATTCAATCATCACCATAATAGAAACTTAGACAAGTATATTAAGTAGAAGATGACTCAATTATATTTTACTTGTTTGAAGATATCCATTTCAAAATTTTATCGATTTATCTTTAAATTTTTTTATAAATATTCAATTAAGTCTTGAACATATTGGTATTAAAATAATAATTTATAAATATTTAGTAATAAGAAAATGGTATATTTCTACACAACAAACTTAACAAAGGCATAAGAAATTTCTTATAATAAACTAATGTATATTATAAGAGAGAGATTTCAAGTCACAAATTCGGAAGATTCATAATTCAAATGTTTTCAAAACTGAATTGAAAGTTAAACTAGTACGACAAGAAGTTTAAGATTTGAAATGTTCAATTAGTATTAGACTGCCGTAAAACTTGTTAAAGATCGAATAAAATTAAAGAATTTAAAAATTAATTAAAGAAGACTATTATTACACATTGAAAAATTTAAAGTTTAATTAAAAAAGAATCTGTTAAATAAAAATTAATCGATTTATTTTGGTTTATAAAAGTTGATTAGTAAACAAAAAATGACTGAGTAATTAATAAATTGATCTGTTTTTACAACAAAGATTATTAAATTAAATCAAATAAAAAGTTAAAAACTGAACCGAAAAGTTAGCTGATTCAGAGTTTTCAATGTTAAATATATCGAATCGATTCAATTTTAAAAATATTGCATAATTCAACTTGTCTAAATTTACCAATTTATTTATTTAGTTCATTAATCGCGTATAATTCTAAAAATATCAGTTTTTATAAAAAGAATTGAAAGGGCTAAGTACTTTTTTGCCCCTACCCAAAAGTTGCTGAAGTATAAAGAAAAAAATGATTGCAAAAACGGCGCCGTTTATAAGGATGTGATGCCACTTGACATGAAAGTGCTACTAATGTTAATCATTAGCATGAGCTTGCTTTTATATTACACTCAAATACTTTAAATCTTATCTTAAGGAACAAATGATATTGACATTCCATTTTCTTTTTAAAAAATTTAGGCCAAAGTCTTCACCATTAAGTAATGATGACATTTTTTTATATGTAATTTTGATTTGAATTTCATGAATTAGGTTTAAATTAAAAACACTTGAGATTTAATCTACAAAATGATCAGATTAAAATTAAATTTAAAAGTAAAAATATTATTTATACTAAAAGAATATTATTTCAAATTAATCTCAAACTTTGCACTAGAAATTGTTCAAATTCAAACTTAACTCGAAGCAAGAACAAAAAAAAAACCTCAAAGTTTCACATTCATTGCTTGCTTTTATATTACACTCAATTACTAACACTTTAAATCTTATCTTAAGGATCAAATGATATTGAAATTCCATTTTTTTTTAATATAGGCCAAAGTCTTCACCATTAAATAATGATGACATTTTTTGTTAATAAAGTAATTTACGTACTGTTGCAATCGCACCAAAAGCGTCTTGTACAATAGAAAAAAGTTTTCAAAGAAAACCCAAATCTCTAAATAATGAACGTGAGAGAGCTATTACCTGTGAAGAAGAATCGATTGGAAGGAGTATGACAACCTTACTGCCCCTCCTCAGAGCCAACACCGCATCCAGAGCCTCACCCATCGCCAGTTGCAGGCTCCGTCAATCACAAGTCTAAATTGAGTAAAGATTCGAAAATGCGAGAAAGTTGGGGTTCGTTTTACCTTAATAGTCTTGATTAGGTAATGTTAGAACATCGTAGTATTATGGAATCCCCTGTCGTTTTGTATTAAGTAAATTATGCACGTGTATAAGACTTCAATTTATGAATCCTTCAAATTAATGAAATTTTTTTAAATTTCTAAAAAACATAGAAAATTGTTTTAGAGAGAGAGAGAAAGGAAGTTATAGAGAGATAAATATATAGAAAGGGGATTTCATTTCATCATAACCAAACATATCCGTAACATTTGCTAGGGTCCCTCTTTTAATGCATTTACGAATACTTCCCTAGACACGAGTACAAAACATTATACTGTATTTTATTCTAAACGCTGCGTATGGTACTAATAATGTTCCAGAGTATTCTGCTTCCTTCACTCATGCTTCTTCATCTTCAACAATTTCCACAACATTTCCCTTCCCCTTAACGTCTTTGTCCACTAAGTTGATTTCAGGAAACCGTCTTTAAAGATAAAAAACATACTCCCATGTAGCATTTGTGTTTGCGCCATCTGACCATTGAATCAACCATTGAGTAACAACCCTATTATTTCTTTTGGTCATCCTCCTGTCCAAAATCGCTACTGACACTTTCTCTGCCGGTGTGAGAAACTTAGGTAGGGAGGAAGACGTTCGAATTTGCCCCTCATGTGCTTTCTTAAGTTAAGAAACGTGAAACACTGGATAGATCGCTACCTCAGTTAGAAGATCTAGCTTATAAGCCACCTTTTCCTATTCGTTGAATCACTCTATATGGCTCGTAGTACAATAGCGATAGCTTCTAGTTGCTCCTCCATTGTAAAGAAAATTGCTTATACGGTTGTAATTTTAATAATACCATGTCCCCCACCCTGAATTGTCTCTTAGATCGCTTAGAATCCGCATACTGCTTAATGCGATACTGAGCCCTTTGCAAATGAAATTTTGTGCCATTAATCATAGCTTCACTATTTTGTAAAACTCGATCTACTTCCAAGATCCTTTAATCTCCTGCTATATAAGGAGTGTATACTGGTAGTGGATAGCCGTATAAAGCTTCAAATGGAGTAGTATTAATGGCAACTCTGTAAGTGGTGTTGTACCACCATTCCGCCAATGCTACCCACTCCCTCCATTTGTGAGCCGTTTCTCTATAGGAACAACTCAAAAATGTCTCGAGAATTTTGTTTACTGCTTCGGTCTGCCCATTCGTTTGAGGATGGTAAGCAGTCGAACATTTCAACTTAACCCCTTGCTTCTGAAGAAGTTCTTGCCAAAATTTGCTCAAGAAAACTAGATCTCTGTAACTAATAATGGACTCCGACATTCCATGCAATTTAAACACATTGTTAAAAAACAATTCAGTTATGTCGCAAGTAGAGTAAGGGTGTTTAACGGGGATGAAATGGGCGTATTTAGTAAATCGATCCACTATTTAGTAAATCGATCCACTACACTAGGATAACCGACCTTCCTTTTGACACAGGTAGCCCTTCCACAAAATCAATACTAGCCTCTTTCTAGCTCCTTTCGGGTATCTTGAGAGGTCACAACAACGTAAGAAAATGAACAGTGTCTCATATGCCTTTCCTGTGCATTTTTATATTGTGTTTGATGATGTGAAAGGCTATTAGCCTTATTCTGAAAAGTGAAAGGCTTAATG
>JANIIA010000001.1:1895153-1923630 GCA_027478495.1 Erythroxylum alaternifolium
GCAAACATGGGCCAGAGAGGGTGTTATTAGGACTATGAATGCCAACAGGAGTAATACCTTGCATGGATTGTTGGTGCAGAAACAGAGTTCACAAGGTTCTCTGGAGTCTCATAAAGGGGATCCCTCGAGCTTTTCGGAGATGGAGAATGTCCAAAGTACTCTTTTTATCATTCTCTCTGTGTCTATTTGGTTGCCAGTTCACTGTTTCTGTGTTTTTGGAGTTTCTGGATTTCTATGCTATAATGATCATTTTCGTTCAGGATAGAATTCAATTTTTGGAGTTGTAAGCTACACTGTCATTACCTATTTGGAACAGTAGTTTGTTTCAACTATGGAGAAAGGAACTAACTTGGGATTGTTCTCTGGTCTTTGAGGAATGGAACTTTACTGGTTGAAGTAGTAGTGTTAGGCTCTTTGCAGGAGATTCATTTAGTCTCTCAAAAACATTGAAGAAAGTGAATGAATTCTAATTCTAATGAAGCAAGAAATTTGTTTTTGTTTAAATTGATTGGTCTTAGGAGTTAATGAGGTGAAATGATGATAAAGAATCCTTAGATGTCATAAGTTTCCCATTTAAAGCTTAGAAATTTCTTGAAATTTTCTCAGTTTCAAGAAGTTTCGGAGAGAGTTAATGCATTTTTCTTTTTGGATTCATATCCTCTTGTACGTGCTAGAGCATTAGTTAGCAGTTAAGTATTTTGTCTTCAACTTAGCTCAATATTTGTGTATCGCATATGACATTCTAGCGTCTCTCAGCTAGACTCTGCGTCTCAGCGAGATTCATACTAGGACGTTGTCGCATATGACATTCTAAAAAAACTACTATAGTATTGTTGTATCTATAGTTCTTTAGGATTTGAAAAAGATTGAGGATTTGCATTGTTTGACAGCTGAGGGTTGATTCTTAAATAGATTTTCATCAATACTGAGACATATTTGTTGCGTAAACCGCAGCAAGAAAAGACACACTCTTTCAGCATGTTCAGAAGATTGAAACTTCTGAGTCGTAGATTAGTGTTGTCCATTACTTAGGCCCATCAGATGGGCAATGTTTGAGGTCTAAACAAATGCTTCCTGTAGTATCTGCAATAAATAAAAGAAGTGAAAGCATTCCTTCTTCAGGTTGTTGAAGATTTTTCACTTTCTTCCTTCCCAATAGGCAAAGTATCTGTAGGAAATACACGTTTTCACTAATCTATCCTGACATATAGTATTTATCGGTAGTTTGAAGCATTTTCAGTTGGTCTATGCTTTAGGTTTCTATATGGTTGTGAACAATGTCATTGCGGTATAAATTGAGTCTCTATGTGGTTGTGAACAATGCCATTGCGGTGTACAATTTTTAGTTTCATTTGTGTACGGGAAGTACGATTGAGCATTGAAACTTAAGAATAAAATTTTCTTCTCTGATAATCTGTCGCTTGTATCCAGGATCAAGCAGTGTTGGTGAAGCAAAAAGCGCTAGCAGTAATCAATCAGCTCAAGAACAAAGTCACCATGAAGGTGTAGATTTTTCAGCATCAAAAACAAATGAAAATTTACATAGAACCTCAAGATCAGAGTTTGAGAAACCATCCAAGAAGTTTGATCCCTCGGAAAAAAAAGAGAGGGAAGTTGGGACGAAAGCAATGGAAGACATGCCTTGTGTGTTTGCAAAAGGAGATGGTCCAAATGCGAGGAGAGTAGAAGGAATCCTGTACAAGTATGGTAAGGGAGAGGAAGTGAGAATAATGTGTGTATGCCATGGCAACTTTCTCTCCCCTGCAGAGTTTGTTAAGCATGCAGGCGGAGGTGATGTCGATAATCCTCTTAGACATATAAAAGTTGCAGACCCTGCTGGTGCTTCATTTTCATAAATCAAAAGCAACTTGAGGATGTGAAAATAGGAAGAGCAAGTTGCCAGAGAATTTCAGGAAGATGGGTCTTAACTTTATTCTTAAGTTCTTCAAGCGAACTTAATTATAATTGACTATTCTTTTGATGTTCTAGCTGAGTTTTAAATGGATCTTTCAGGCTGTAAACTAGTACTTCACTTTCATTTCGTTCCTATCTCCGAAGTTAGAAACTAAGCTTGTAAGCAGAAGAAAAACCAGCAGCAATAACTATTCTCCTGCAACCTTATACTATACATGTAAGGGAGATGTTGGTTTTTAGTGTGGAGTTCTGGCAACTAACACTGAAGTAAGAGAAGCTCTATCAGATCAAGATAAGTTTGGTATAGAATTAAGTATCTGGATATTACGAGTTCTGGAACTTGCTTACTAGTAAAAACCAAAGATTGTGTTGATATTCTGTATTATTATCAGTCACTTGGGCTGTTGTATATGTTTAGGATCAAGAGGGGACTAAAATAAAGTTTGATAGACATGCATTTCCATCTCAATATAATGGTTAGTGCTATTCCCTCTTACAATGTACTTTTTAGATACCAAACTGTATGATCATATATTCATCCTCGTTCTGGTTTTCTTGTGAGACTTGGAGAAGATGTACAAAGTAACAGGAAAGTTTCAGGCTTTCAATTCATTTGCATTTTATTCATACGATCACAGTAAATAAATGTTTGATCTTGGTTGCAACATGTATCATAGTTATTGATCAACAATATTGCAATTATTCGAGAAGCAATTGTGTGATACAACTACAAGTATCAACTGACAGGGATCTGCAGATTTTAACTCCAAAGAGAAATCGTGTACAGGTTCTTTCTCAAAGTTCATAAACACCCGAGTTTGGCTGGTGTGGTATTGATCCAAATGTGTGGTGTCAGTAGAGATTCTGCAGGAATCAGTTCTCAGCAACAACGGCAACGAGGTATAGAACACCATGACCAGCAATGAAAGCGACGAAACCAACGATGATGAGCAGGTATCCTAATCACTCTGGATTCTGATTGCTGATTTCTATTCCTTGGTCTCTTTGAGAAACTGCATAAATCAGATGAGCTATTAAGTAGCAGTGATCAAAATTGCATTGCAATATGGATGGCTAGCAAATGTGCAAATTTTTACAAGTAGTTGCTGAGGTTGGGGGGAGAGGGAGAAAGAGAGCGAGGGACGTACATATTGAAATGAGGGCAACAACTTTTACAGCCATAGTTCCAGTTGCAGCACCAAGACCAACTACAATTAGAACAGAAGTCGCGAGGAGGGCAACATCTTTTACAGCCACAGTTCCAGTTGCAGCACCAAGACCAACTACAATTAGAACAGAAGTTGCAAGGAGGGCAACAACAGCACCCAAGCTTGCAGCTTAAACACCCAAACCGGCAGGTTGGACACCCAAACTTGCAGCTTGGACACCCAAACTTACAGCTCGGACACCTAAAGTTGCAGCTTGGACACTTACAATCACAGCTAGGACACTTGCAATCGCAGCTTGTCTTGCAATCGCAGCATGGACACCTAAGGTCGCAGCTTGGACAGTTATAATCGCAGCATGGACACTCACAACTCGGACAATTACAATCGCAGCTTGGACATCCAAACCTCCACTTTGGCCATGTACAACAGCACACTGATCGGCTACAACTAGAACAGTAGCATGATGGCCATGAACTCTTCTTTCTTCTGCAACACGCAAGAGGTTGGAAATGTTATTTGATAAATTCATAGTGCATGATATAGGCATGATATCACAGTAGATATACACATTCTTTAAAACTACTTACACTGGAGCCGAAGAGAGAGTTCTGTTTCCTCTTTCATCAGAAGGGTTGGAAGCGCTATTAGGTATCCAGGACACATCTGGAGTTTGTTTTATTGGCTCGAGCTGAGGGTTTGTAATTGATTTTATGTCATCTTTGATTAGTCCACCTTCTGTAATATCCTTGAGAGAATTAACTTTGCAACCATCTTTGCCAGTTCCGCTCGTTCGTTCGTCTGTCTTGTGCTTTTCCAATGTAGGATTTGCAGATTGATTTCGGATACTTGTTACTACAATCGGAGGTGGTGGGGTAATCATAATCAACTCGCTTGAACTTTGTTCTGCATTCTTGGTTGTTTTACTCCCGCTCTTAGTTAGATCATTCTTCACAGAGGCGTGGTCTCTAGTGAAACTGTTGTTCCCAAAACGAATGCTGAATAGTGAATCATTTGAAGCAAGACTCCACTCTGTTGGCGTTGGAGGTTTTTCAAAGATATTTGAAGGAATCCTATGTGGGTCGAAAACTTGTGGTTGTTCCATGACCTGGATTGGAGGGGATTGAGTTGGCGAAAAGCCTTGTATTACGGACTCATGAGCCATATCAGAAGCTGGAGATCTTGTTTTTAGACCTGAAGAGCCATTCCCAACATCTTTTGGTTTTGAGGACTTGCTACTACAGGTATCATTTCCATCATTTTTGTCAGTGGTGAAAGGTATAGAGTTGAAACCTTCAGTTTTATTCATTGGAACGAGATCTTCCAATTCAGCTGATAGAGATGAACGAGAACCTAAGTGAATGACTGGAATGTTTAGAGAATCAATACTACCACCATAGTCTGATAATGAATAATTTATACTATTGCTACTCCCATGATTTATATCCTGATGTATCTTTAACTGATCAGATTCATCGCTTGCTACCCGGAAATGAAGCTTCGTATATGGCAGGAAGCGACTGAAGCTCTCATTTGAACCAATAACCTCTCGTGATGAATCTGAAAGGTTACTGCTTCCACTATCAACATCAAAGTCCATACCTGAGAAGATATATCAAATTCAGATTTCATGATCAAAACAAACGCATTGTAGGAAAAAAAAAAAGGAATTCCTATCAAGAACCCAGAAAAAGGTTTTTTGATTTGCTCTGGCAAACATTCATTCATGGCCCATAAAGTTATAAGATTCTGTGTAACTATATAAAGCACATATAATTCAGGGCAAATGCTGCAGCATAAATTCCAGCACTGTGTTTCTACCTTTTATATGATTTTACGCTTTCAGAATTTTCTGACAGGGATGATGATCGCAAAAATGGAACTTGTTTATGCCATTTCTAGTTATTCCTCATGTTTTGTTGTTGTCATTACACAACTAGCTTCAATTTTTATACCGGTTTCTTGTCAACGTTCCTTCTGATTCCCTCTTCCAGTCCCGGAAGGGAAAATTGAGAAAAACAAGGACGTACAGATTGCTCTCAAGAAAAATAAGAATCAAGCACTCACTTTTTCGTCATGTTATGCTCCAATAATCTTAACAATTTGGCTCCTGAACTTATAGCAGCAGAAATCAGAGGCATTGAACACCTGTTCCTTGATTAGTTCTTTCAATGTGCACATTCACCTGAGGGTAATAGGACGAAGATGATAAGAAAATCACAGAAATGGATGAGAAAGAAGATGGAGGAAACAAGAAAAGAAACAGTTTGCTTCAAACCCTTTACGTTAAAGAGCTTGACAAAACAAGACAAGGGGAAAAAAAAAACAGGAAAACCATTACCTGAAGGCAAACCCCTGGAAATCGAAATCGATCTTTGCTTGATGATTTCCTTCTGCTATGAAAATCTTGTAGAGGTTGTTTCTGTTCAATCTGATTGAAGATTTGAACTCAAATTGTTGTTCGGAGAAATATGAGAAAGTATAAAGATTTAGGGGTTATGCAAAGAAACTCTGGAATTGCTAAAATTTTGGATTGAATGGAGCTGGAAGCTGTTGAGCACTAACATACCTTTGGCGCCATTTTTAACTACCATCTGACAAACTTTATTTTTTAACGAACTTTTTTTTCTTACACCTCTCAAAAGACACCTTTTTTTCTAAAAAAAATTAAAAGATCTTTCCTTTATCGTTAATTCGGTTATATATGTACTTATTATCTCCAACATTTATAAGAAGTAATAAGAAATAATGATTAAAACATTCAACCCGTTCAGTCGGTTCAACTATAAAACTTTCAAATTATCCAATTTTTAACTTTTTGGTTCGATTTATTTTACTAACTCTTGTTGCTATAAATTAGTTAATTTTAGTATATTAATAAGTTTTATAAACTAAAATAAATTAATTAATTTTTATTTAACGATCTATTTTTCAAATAAACTTTAAATTCAAGTAAGTACATTCTAATTCGATAATTTCAAATTCTTTAAATTTATTTAATTTTTTCGGTTTTATAATATTTAATATCGGTTGAACCTTTTAAACTTTAAACCACTCATTTTACCGGTTTAACTTCCAGTCAATTTTTAAAACATTGATAAGAAATAAAAGTTGAAGCCAAAATTTCTTAAAAATATTTAGAATTAAAAAATATATAACTACTTAACAACTCCTAATCTTTTGATTTTTTTATTATTTGAAAAATCCTCTTCTCATATTTCTAGGCTTTTGTTCTATCTATCAACTCTTGAATATTGATTTATGATAGCTAATAATAGTGTGATTACCATAACCAATTGATTCAAAAGCTAACTTTTGTCATAATTTAGGTTTTTCTTGTGATTAATCTAACTATGTTTTATTATTAATCTAGTGATTAAGCCTAATACTACAAAACACACGTACTGAGTTAAATCGAGTTTACTATGTTAAATTGAGTTTAACTAAGGTTTAAATCTATAATTTTTAAAAATTTTAGGTAGATGTTCATCTTGCCTATAAAGTGAAATGGACCTCAAATTCAAATTTGATTAATTATAAAAATTTTAAATTTAAGCTCAACCAATAAATCTTAAAATTTAAAAACTTTTTACAATTATAAAAATATAAATTATTTATTAAAATAACATATAATTATTTTGAAACTATAATGTAATGTCGTACAATAATATATGCAAAATATTGATCATAAAAATAAAATTAAATTAGACAAATAACTATAAAAGATCTAAATAATACAACATTATATAAATACTAATTAATCTAAAATAAATATTAGACTACAATTATAAGTTACTTATAAAAATCTAAATTTTTATTTTCTTATATAATTCAAACTTGACTTTTAATTTTTTTAACTCAAATTTTAAATGTAAATATTATTTATGAGTATATTTTTAATCCTCAAGCCATTTCTTAATTAATATTGGAGTATTATGTAAATTTTTAATTTACCCTTTTTAATAAGTTAATATTACAATAAGAATCTCGCAAATACAGATCTAGAGAGTTTAAGTAATACCCAACATTATCCCTAATAATAAGTTAATAATAGAAAATCATAATTTTTCTTTGATTTGTAATGTGAAAAATAATTTTTTATGAATATAAAATTTGGAACGACCCTTTTATTAGATAAATTAATTTTTATTATCTTAATTAATACTATATTGATTTATATTGTACCCTTATAATAAGTTTTTTGAAGAAAGGAAAATTGTGAATTAATTAAAATCTCACATATTCAATATTCAATAACATCACTAAAGAACACAACTGGGTAGATAACCTGTCGACGTGTCGGGTGTGGATCCGTTCATCAATAAAGCAAATTAACGTATAGAAAACGACAGGTAAACAAAAGGAAAAGCGGACAACGGCCATCCCCGTCCATGGTTATGCTACAAGGTATCAATAATCTCACGTCACCTCCAAGCTTCAGGAGCCCAAATTCATATAGACCGTTTTTTTTGATATGATCAATTTTGAGAAGTCTCTCGCTCCATTTTCGCATAGAACTGAACATTGTGTAGACCTTCAAGTTTGGAACTTTATCTTTTTTCTGGATTCGTAGTCCGAGGTTTCTTGTCCTATAGGTAGGGTTCTTGTTTCTGCCAATTGGGTTTTCGTTAATTTTGTGTTATGTTTCATGGGTAGTCTTTGATTTAATGGGTGGGGTTGCATTTGGATAATGGGTGGCGTTCAGTTTTGGTGCAAGTGTAGGAGAGATAACTCCAAGACAGGGCTCTGGTTATAATTGACTAAGCAGAGTGATTTAGTAGTCTTTTGGGTTTTGTGATTCGGTTCAAGATTGGTGCACTTGATCACGATTTGCTTGGAGGTGGTTGATTGCTGCACTTTTTGTCAATTTAGTAGAACACTCGTGTCATGTGTAATTATGTTAATTTATATGGGGAGTGATGTGAATTATAGGCAACTCTTTGGAGGTATTGTAGTTTTGAATTCTCTGATTTGTCTTCCTCAAAACTTCATAGAGTTCTTCGAGTAAAACTGATTGCTTTTATCTAGACAAGTAGTTTTGGATTATTAAGTACTCTTGTGATTGCTATTTAGGTCTGAACTGAGAGATGCAGAAAGAATATGGATAATGTTGATAGCAAGCACAGCAACTTCAAAGTGCTCAATGGCTAACTCAGCTGTTGGAGAGCAGCAATTTAACCTCCAATCAAAGATTATTGGTGCAGCATTCATCTTGGAAACATTATCCAAATTGGAATAAATTGAAGTAAAAAATGGAAGAAGCACGAAAACCACTTCTATCTTCATATCTTCCAGAGTTAAGGTCTTCTCATAACACTGGAAGCCTTAGTTTTGATGTACATGGAAATCGTGGACCTGCCTTTCCAGGCTTAAAGAAGAGAGGTCAGGGACACGGAAATCGTTCATGGATTAAGATTGATCAAGATGGCAATTCAAAAGTTTTGGAACTTGATAAGGCTACTATAATGAGACATTGTTCCTTGCCTGCAAGGGATCTGCGGCTTTTAGACCCCATTTTCATTTATCCGTCTTCTATTTTGGGACGGGAGAAGGCTATCGTGGTTAATCTTGAACAGATTAGATGTATCATCACAGCTGATGAGGTTATCCTAATGAATTCCTTAGATAGATGCGTAGTTCAGTACAACTCAGAATTCTGTAAACGTCTTCAGACAAGGAAGGATCAAGCTGGTAAGGCTGCTTCTAAGATGTTTATAATAGACACATTACTGATTCTAGTGGGAGTTTAGACATTTAATTTCTTATGATTAGGTAGATTTACTAAAAAACTGGGAAATAATTTTTGTCCTTGAGCTTGAAATTATGTAGGAATATGCTAAAGCTTCAATATACAAATTCAAAAAGGGTTCCTGAAAGGAAAGCCTTAAAATCTATTTCGATTCATTAGAAGGGGTGCGAATGAGCAATGTAAGGAAAATAATTCAAAAGCTCTAAAATCGTGGACCAAATAGAGTTATGTACTTATTCACCATTCAGTAGCAACAATTAATTCTCTTAATAGTAGGTGCTGAATTTTCTCATGATCACTTGTAATTAGTTTGGATTCTTAAATTCTAGAAAACTTAAACTGCATAATTTACTTACCGTTGCTACCATTTTATTCAGAGGACTTGCCATTTGAATTTAGAGCTCTGGAGTTGGCTTTGGAATTAGCTTGCATGTCCCTTGACTCCCAGGTATGCTGTATCTGCATGACTAGCTCCACATGTAAAAAGTCCTTTTAGTAGAAATGTTGCTGCTGTCCGTGTTCATTGTGATAAATGGCTGTCTGAAGGTTGTCAATGTACAATCTGATCAAGTGCTTGGAGCCTTCATAAGTTATTTTATCTGTTGATGCAAAAAGAAGGTAGGGCTCTTTGAGAAGAGAGCTGAACTAATATTGATTCAGGGAGACATTGGCTGAACATAATTTTTGTTCCAATTTTTTTTATCATTTCGAATTGAACCGCATGAAGATGGAGTAGTAGTCATTTTATGATGCAAGACTCTTCAATATAAATTAAATGAAATACTAAAAATATGCAAGCCTGTGTAAGTACGGTCGGTTCTTGGGAGCAAGAATTTGAAACAGATCCAAGTTTATAAATTTTCTGTGAAACTTACGATATTCAAAAGGACCTACAACCTGGTTGCAGGGCCCAAAATTTTAATGTAATGGTGCCTGATTTGCATTTTGTAGCAATAGTCAGATCAGATTTCAATTTTGACTGTTATTTATATGGTTTCAATTTCATGATTATTAAGACTGTCCAATATATTTGACCAAACTCTTGGATGGAGTCCATGAGTTAGTATTTTGGGCATCTTTTGAATTAGATCACATTAGGTGGCTATTCCTTCCTGTATTATTTTATTTCCCTATATTCTCTCAGCTCCTGCTAAGAAATCCTTCATATACAGTCACTTATCTTCAGCATTCAACTCACGTCAGTAGTTACTCTTTCAGTCTTTTCTATAATGACCATGTTTTCTTTCCCCGAAGTCAGCCTAATATGAGCTGCAGTAACTTGTCAGTTGCTTACTAATTGATGATTCTCGAGTTTGAAGGTAAAAGAGCTGGAGATAGAGATATATCCTGTTTTGGACGATTTAACATCATCTATCAATACTCTTAATCTGGAACGTGTTCGTAGACTCAAAGCACATCTCCTAGCATTGACTCAACGAGTCCAGAAGGTCAAAGCATTCCTCCTTTTGTTTTTATTTTTTCTTTTATGCAGCCACTTGCCGTGTCATTTGATCTTAGATTCAAATTGTAGGTTAGGGATGAGATAGAGCATCTAATGGATGATGATGGTGACATGGCTGAGATGTATCTGACGGAGAAGAAACAGAGGTCAGAAGTTTATTCACCAAGTGGGCTACGTATTCAAAATGATGTCTCGAGTCAAAGACAAGTGGTTTCAAAATCTGCACCGGTTTCTCCAGTGAGAACAATAAGTGGCTGCCAAAAATTGCAGAGGGCATATAGCACTGTTGCTAGTATGAGTAAACAAGGGAGTCTAAGTTCATCCAGTCACAATGAGAATATTGACCAACTTGAAATGTTGCTGGAAGCATATTTTGTTGCTATTGATAACACTCTCAGCAAACTATTTTCGGTGAGAGATGCTTTTCACCATAATATTTGTGAACTTACCTAAAATTTACATGGAAGCTAGGGGTTAGTTGAGAAAATTCTTGAAACTCTGGAGGGATAACACATGAGAAAAAAAATATAGGCGAGTTAAAGAACCCAATTAATTGCAAAACTGACTGATTATATACAATTACATCTCTTTGATCTTAGCTAAATGAAATGACAATGGCTACAGGTCATATTGAATCTGTATAACGTGCCATCTTCATGTAACATTAATCAATGTTTCTATGATGCCTTACTAGGACAGGAACTTATTATGAATCAGATTTTACAATTCTTGTTTAAGCTTTTCTATAATTGTTGCAGCTCAAAGAGTACGTTGATGATACTGAAGATTTGATAAACATTAAATTGGTAAAGTTTGAACTTTCAATTTCCACAATTTTGGACAGTATTTGGTTGATAAAGAAATTTACAGTTAGTATTTCCTCGTATATCAACAGGGCAATGTCCAGAACCAACTTATTAAATTTGAGTTACTTCTTACTGCTGCAACCTTTGTGGCTACATTATTTGCGGTTGTGACGGGAGTTTTTGGGATGAATTTTGAAGCCTCCATTTTTGATTTCCCATATGCATTTAATTGGGTGATCATTATAACAGGTGCTGTATGTGCTTTGTTGTACTTCTCATTATTGTTATATTTAAAGCACAAGAAACTTTTTCCACTGTAACTGGAGAGTACAATATGCTCTGATCAAGGATACTACTAGAGTTATTGCATTGCAATGGTGATTCTTCTGGAATTGTTTTATGGCCTTGCGTTCTTACTTTTCCCTTGTCTAGTATTGAATGAAGTTTAATTACTTCTACCATATCAGTGTGACTCGGATACTGACATAATTCGGTCAATCGAAGAAAAATTGCTAGGTGTGGTTACGGGGCAAATTCATGCCCTGTGACAATAGCCATGATGAGAAGTCAATTGATTGTTTCAGATCAGGAAAAGGAATTGGTGAAGATGGTGTGGCACTGAAACTACTAGGACAACTGCCTTGTATTTAATGTTTTGCATTCAGAAGAGCTCCTCCAAAGGCTATTCCAGTTGGACCAATATAGTCTATTGATGGGTAGTTAGTGTGTTTATGGAAGAATCTGTTGCAGAATCTTTATTCCTCCATTTCCAGTTGTTAGGTATCACTTAAGACAGGAGGAACAACGAGAATGACAGTCTATTCTTTGTTTGTCAAGTTGGCAGTAGCCAGAGAGCAGAGGTGGGTCTATAATGGAACCTGAATCATTTCCATAAATCCATTTCATTTATAAGACTCATCAAATATATTGCATAATTCTCAAGTCATTCATAGTCACATTTTACTTAGCTAAGAGAGTTATATTTTTCAAAAGCTTTAACTAGGTATACTTTCCATTCAATTTCTCAATTGCTAATGCTGATCATAAAGGTGTGAAATTTATTTTCAGCTACCCTGAACCACACATTTTGTCCATATTTTGTCCATTACATAACTTGTAAACCAGATGTTAGAGTATTTATATTAACTAACATGAGAATGTTAAAGGGTTTATAAGTAGTAAAGGTAAACTATCTAAATGATTAGTTCTAGTCATTTTGACAAATCTAATTCTAATATGGTATCAGAGCAGGTTTGGTTTTGATTATTAATTTTTCGGTTGTCCGTCAGGATGTACAGTCCCAGCAATTCGACGTGGTTACTATTGCGTTTATTTCAAGTGACAACTAGATGTTCAGTCCCAGTTGTACTTGAGGGGAGTGATACTTTATCCATACTAACTAAACATGAAAATATTAAAGGGTCATTTTGACAGTTGACCTTACCATATGGGATACTCTAACACTCCCCCTTAAGTGCAAGTGGGACTGGGACTGGACATTCAGACAGACAACTGGAAAATTAATAATCTGGATCAAACCTGCTCTGATATTATATTAGATTTTTTAATATGAGCAGAGTGTAGAGTCCACTAACAATAATTGAGCTTGAGTAAACTATTGTCAGAATGATTAAAACTAATCATTTGGATAATTGACTCAATTGTTTATAAAGCCTCTAAAATTTTCATGTTTAGTCAATACAAAATACTCTAACACCAGCTTTTGATAAGTGGTGCCTACATTGCAACAATGTACAAATGGTAACTTTCCATTTTGTGTCAAATATAATTTCAGCCTTCATCTCAAATACAATAATCATCAAAATAGCTCATCTCAGTAGTCCTTCCTTTATACGGAAGATTTGATATGTATGGGAGCGTAACCACTCCCTTGGGTGAAACATCTATTGCCTCGGGTTGACATTGAATATGCAAGATGTTTCGCTGAGTTGTGGCCTATAAACATTATGTTATAACTATACTTGCTTCCATCTATTCCCTGGTATGAACTTTGGAAATGTGTTAATAACAAGGAAGAATATGGAATGTGCCCGAGTGACAATCTTCTTACTCAACTGCAAGTGTAGTGCAGATTAGTAGGCATGATGGTTCAGATATTCCTAAAGTTGCTGTTTGAAGCCATAACCACAAAAGGTCTGAAGAACAAATTCAACTGGTGAAGAGAACATTTTTCCGATGATCAGGTAAGAAATAAGAATGGTGTGGAGGGAGGGAGTGTTATTAGGAAAAATTACGGACTATAACAGTTCTGTAACTCTTATATGACCATATGAGTTCTGAACAGGAAAATGGAAAAAGAAAATAAAGAACAAGTCAAACTACAGTATGGATCACTAAACAAGGTAACATCATTATCCATCTTCCTTTTTCATTTTTAGAATAGAGTAGGACGTACATACGTTTATACATACATATCAATCAAATGATTAATGCCCGGATCACTAGATGAGGACGTACATTTGACCATTATCAACTGTTTGAGGGTTTGATGTAGTGCTGAAACTAAAGACAGAGATGAGATGCCAAGCTTCTTGTGCTTTGCAGAATTATGTGTCACACGGTTGTCTTGTGCTCAGATCGTAGGGTCTAAATAATTCACCATTGATAGTCTACTTGTAAGATTCTGGAATTGAGCCTGCATAATTGTTGAAAAGTCTTCATGTCAGTCATATGCAAGTAAAAACTTCTAAACTTTCTGATGTTACAGCAAGTGGTTTTACATTTCTCCCAAACTTGAAGATATAACTTGAAAAGGAATCATTTCCAATGTTCCTTTTAGAAAATTTGGTGAGTGGGGTAAGAATTTAAGTTCAAAACAGGAGTGGCACTTCAAAGGATTTTAGTTGAGTGTTTAGCTATAAGGACAACTTACAAACAGTAGTTGACAGAGGAAACTGATACAATGAAGTTGTTCTTTGCCTCCAAATCAAGATGCTAGAGTTGTGCTTGGGCAACTATCCACAGTGCAGGCCAGGATATCCCTATAATCCCTGGATATTCTAAAGGAGTCATAAACCTTTCCATCTCTGCTCTTCTTGTACTCAAATAGGAGATTGGAATGATCAAACGCGGTAAGTTTTACGAATCCATGATCATAGTCTCTGTATAAACTCCAAGATGTTGGGACTGAGGTAAATTCTGAAAGTGATGCTCCTGCACCACCAGCTACCACATGTATTGTCCCATTTAGTGCACCAGTATAATACTGTTTCTCTTTGCTGGTGCATGTGTTCTGCAGAAAAGTAAAATGGGAAGGCCTATAGTCAGCGAAAGGGACAGAGACGCAATATGAACAAATAACTTATTTATCCTGGAATCTTTACTGCATGCAACTTGTTCAGTAAACAAGCTGAAATATGCCATTATTAGCATGCCGATCTATGGTTTAATAACACTTATTATAAGAGTAGCTCAAAAAGCAGAAAAGAAACCCTCAAAATTTGTTCAAATACCTGATAAATGGGGCACGTCCTCTCATAGTTGTGCACATGACCAAACATGGCGATGTCAACCTTATATTTCTGCCAGAGCTTCTGAAGGCTTTCCCTTCCCATTGGTTCCTCAGTTGATCCTTCTAAAGCATAATACAGGCAAGAAGAATAACCCAGTACTCGATGTGCAAGAAAAATTAGCCATGGCTGTTTTTGTCTATCAACTGAACTTAGGCAGTGTTCAATAAACTTATATTGCTCTGTTCCTTCTCTCCAATCATGTTCTGTGTCAGCTATGCAGAATCGAAACATTCCATAATCAGTGGAATACCTGAAAAGATCACTTATGTTATCCACCATCCAGTACATCAACAAGAAGGAGAAGAATGGATCAAGACACCATAGCTCCGTTGCTATAGAATGTTGATATGCAACACAGAACCTTGATGCGGTTGTTTTTCACGTAAGATGGTTTAGACTTTCTTCATATATTAAGTGGATAGAGGGACTGTCAGAAAAGTGAGAGAATTTGTATGAATATGCATCTGATCAGTAAACTGCACTTACAAGTTGGTCCCATAACCATAAACTAAAGCAACATGATAAAATTAGATGCCTGCATGAAGGCTTGACATTTGCAGAAGTTCCTTTACCAGAACTTTTCTCTGTTTTCTGCAGGGACATAGAACATAGTCTCAGCCAAAACCCCACATTCTCCCCCAGAATCCATGCTTTGATAGAAGGATCCTGTCCCCGGCCAGTCACGCTCGTGATTACCACTGCAAGGACAACCCAACAGTTTTTGTACCAGTGAAGTAATATTCAACTCTATGATAACTGTCTCACGACGAACCTGGCAATCATGTATGGAATGGTTGATGCAATGGGCTCAATTTGTGCGGTAAATTGGTCCCATTGTGACAGGTATCCATTTGCATAGCATATGTCTCCGATGTGAAAGACGATGTCAATGTCTTCCAAGTCTTGAATGAGCTGCTTGGTAGTGTTTAGAGAGCCAGTTTGAAAATCATTGTATTCACTAGAACCATCAGCTTCACCCTGCAGAGTTTGTTAACTACTTCAAAGATTGCATACTGATAAGAGCACTACAGCTAATAAACATCTAGAAGTTGGGGAAAGTTTTGTTAAAAATTGACGTCTGATAACCTTTTTGGTACACTGGAAAGCATTACTATATACTTAACATATCTCTCACCCCCAAGCACCTACCAGGTTCTGAACCCTGGCAGATCGGGAGATACTCCTACCTCCCAATCGTCACCCCAAACCCCAGTGTGTGATAATAACCTTGATAATATACAAGGATCGGTAACTAATACAGATTAATACGTAAGGCATTTGATGAGATAATCATACATTCGTACATTAGAAGTTACCCTAGATGAGATCATTGTGACAGGACAATTCAAGACAGTACAAACCTTCCCCATGTCACCAAAAATAACTACTCTCTGGAGAGAGTTTTGACCAGGAAAAGGAGATGATCTAAACTGATACTCTTGGCTCCAAATATATGCACCATTGAACAATTTGTGCCCCAGCTTGTACACATATCTGCAGAATTCATATGGAGTTGCGTAAGGAAAGCTACAGTTCTAAGCCAATTACCAAGTTTGCATGCTGAATTACTGGAGATGATGATTGATAGATTTTCTTTAAATGTTATGAGTTTCCCACTTCTTCAAAGAAATTCACTCTCTCACAAAATTAAAAAATCACTGAAAATGCATAATATGTTTTGAGTGTCCTGTATAAATATATCACGGATCTTCTGTACCAATGCATGTTAAAGCTTATCTAGTTTCTGTATGCATTTTTAACATAAAATGGATCTTCTCCAACAACACGTATCAGCTGATATTCTTTTGATAAAACCCCAGATGAGTAATTATCAATCTAAGAATGCATATAAGAAATCAACACATACAAAACAAGATTGTCTAATTGGCGTATGGAATAAAAAAAATACACTCTGTTGGGCCACAAGTCCTTCAAAAAGCTAGTATGTACATATCCAGGATCACGCCAGCCAACTGTCCTTGCTGGTGCACCTATGGAGAAGAAGTTGGTTGGGAATGTAAAAGACAGGTAAGCAAACATTTATAGGTTAGTAAATGACAGAAAAATTCAATAGGAAAAATTAGGATTGTGCTGAATGATGTTATGAATAGCAAATGCATCACCCCATTATACGATACCAAGTTAGAGTTCAGTGGAGATTGTGAAGCAGAAAAACCCGAACCCTAAGGCAAATATTAACTTTTTTCTGTTATCCCACTTGTTTGTCACTCTTTGGGGGAAAAGACAAATGCTAACTTAGATACTTGATGATCTGCTAGAGTAAGCTACTTAGGCAGCAATCACATGAATGGTAAGTTGACAATTGCTAAGTTGCATATTTCTTCATAGTTTCTCAAACAATTCGGAGCAGAAGAGGTAAATAAATCGTGAGTTACCTACCGCACATGCTGCTACGATCAAAAGTCAACGTTCCAGCAGCGGAACGGACAGGTTCACCACCCTTAGATCTCCATTCAACAAAAGGTTCTGCTTCATTGATCCCATATCCACTTGTCCATGTTACAGTCATCTAAGCATCAGAATGGAAATGTAGAAACCCAATGAGAAATTGTAAGCTCCAATCTATGTGATCAAACACAGAATGATGCATAACCTTAATAGTGCTACTACATCAATTCTTTCTGGAGTTTATACTCACTAGATGCTAGACATGAACTCTATTCTGAACATATAAACCACGAGCTTTCAGAATCACAAGTAAGGAGAAATTTGACTTACTTCATCCCATTCTTTCCCTTGTGCCAAGCGTGGATACAGTGGCGCATTTGGATTTGAGAAAGTTACTTTATTAGACACAGCAACCAGCTTTGGCTTTTATATCAGGACAACAAGGAAACAAAGCAGTCACAAACTGTACTAAGTTAGTGTATAAGAAACAGCCATAATGTCTAGCGTCTGCAAAAAACATACGATCGAGAAGTAGCAACTAGAACAGAAGACATGGACAATAACAGCTGAAATATGTCAATGCATATTGGAACAGAGGAGAATTGTAAACAGTTAATGAATAATCAAGAATTTACATTGAAAAAACCACCAGTAAATAGTCCAAAAGAGAAGTCTGATCTCTGGTTGATCAACTGCAGCCTCAGCAATCCTTTCCCTGTATATTTGTACTTGGGACTAGAGTAGTTGGCATACTGGAACTGAAGAAAAACAAGATCATTATAATCTTAAAACTGCAGAGTTTACTCGAATTTAAGGACAAAGCTAAAAAACCAAACTATAGAACTGTTTTCAAGATCAAGAACCTTAATAGGAGCAGAACACAACAATGGTGGAAAAGTTCTTGGACTGTCCCAGGGGCATGTGGAAGCACTGAACATTTGCAGTCATTTTCCATACATGTTAAGACTTAAATGATTAAAAGATTGCACAACTGTAAGTAGCAATGTGAACTAATCACAAATCAAGATATACAAATTGGGTTTTTCAAAGAAGTAAAATCTGTGCTGAGGATATAAAGTACCTGAAATTTGCAGGAGAAAATACTCCAATCCAGTCATCGACTGATGGGCTTGCAAAGCTGTACTTCACTGTCACCAACTCTGGATTCTGTCCCTGAAGCATTAGAACATTTTGATTTCTGCTTAGCCATTAACAAAAAAGACATGACCCGAGATTCTTTTCCAGGATTGTTAATCAGCATATCTTTCCATGGAAACGAAATCTAATCATAAGAAAGCCTGGTGAACCACCAAATGGAATATAGAGGCTTATAGATAACCAAACTCACTCTCAATCCAAGAACAGAAGGAGAGGCTTTGACATAAGCAAGATCACTGAGAGCAAAAGTCGTCTCGTGTATAGAAATTTTCGATAATGGATGATCCCCATGTGATCTTGCTTGATGAAGAATCGTAAGAAAAAGTAACAGCAAATTTGCAGAGATGACCAATCTCGCTCCTTTCATCTCCACCTAAAACAACACTAGACAAAGCAGAGTTCCGAACCAGAATAACTGCAGTATCGAACTTGGGAGTTTCTGTCGTAGCTTCGTGAGGTAGTTTTTACTTGTGGATAAGAACAGGATTTACAAATTGACAATGTAAGGCTTGGGAGTTCTACGAAAACTTGGAATATCCCAAGAGAACATTCCTTGTTATAATAGTTTAACTTCCATGGGAACACGTTGTGTCTGAACAACGATTGCAGATAGTACAAGAAGCAACGACATCAGTTTGCAGTTAAAATTTTCATCTTTTTTTTTTCCCTTTTGTTTCTGTGATTGATAACTCAAAGCCTTTTCAGCCAAAATAGTTTATCTGATAAAGACCAGTCATTTACGCAAAAAGGTGGCGTATTTAAGTCTCCCCATTTAGTCTTAGAAGACATAGAACATCTTTGGATGATTGTTTATCTGAACAGGTTTCTCAGAAAAAAGATGTGTGCTGATTATAAGGTAAAAGCCCTTTTCATATCAAGTTTTTCCAGGAAAGCAAAGAGAACAAAATTCTATACACAATCAATTGTTGTCCAGTTCTCACAACAAGCACAGTACTTTTTAAGGGTGTGAATCTGCGTAAATTGTTTAAGACTTGTGAACATTGCAATTATGCAGAAAACTGGAAAGCAGAAAGTAGTTATTTATTTACAGCTCCACAATGTTCTTAAGCAGTCCGTAACACTTGTGGCCTGGAAGAAAAAATTTTCATAAAAAATTCATGATGCTAAGGTTGAGCTCGGACAGCTATCTACCGTGCACGCTAAGATGTCCCTGTAATCCCTTGATATCCTGAAAGAGTCGTAGACCTTCCCATCGCTGCTCTTTTTGTATTCAAGCAACAGATTGGAGTGGTCAAACGCTGTGAGCTTAACGAAACCATAATCAGAATCTTTAAAATAACTCCAAGTCGTGTTGAGGGATGTAAATTTAGCAAGACTTGCTCCTCCTCCACCAGCTACCACATGTATGGTACCATTTAAGGTGCCCTTGTAGTAGTGTTTCTCTGTGTTGGTGCAAATATTCTGTAGAAATAAAAACAGCAGCAAGTTCCAATGTCAGTTCGAAAGTAACTAGTTTGAACATAACTTGGGTTACAGATCAGTTGATGACTCCCAAAGTATATCAGATGCAGATATTCACCAACAATAGTATGAACTCACCTTATCAGAAGCATTTGGCAGTCAAAATATAGGAATCGATCATCTCATCATTCACATATAGTTACTAAGGATGCATGGTAAACCTGACTTTAGTGATGGGGTTATGTTATTGAAGATGCATCCCCACATGAACTGAAAGTGCAATGGCATTTCAAACTCCATAAAGGAATATGATAACTTATTTATGCTGCTATCGGAAATTTTCCCAAGACCTACCTACCTATTATCATCTGATTGAGGGTGCTTTGTACCAAAGACGGCAAGTCAAATGAAGGTGTGTTCAAGTAAGGCTCTAAAGTAATAATTATATCAAAGGAGAGATGCATTATTATGAACTTCAAGTATCATATTCATTTACTAGCAACTGTTTCAAGCAGACATGACCTGCTTATCAGAAGAGGATGGAAAGACTAATATTCACTTAAAACAATAAGAAGCCAATTTTCAGTGTACCAGTTTTTAACAGCTAGCCTACACTCCAAGAATATTTTCGAGTAAGCCAGCTTAAAATAAGCCATTAAGCAGAATAGGACGACTTAAGTTGGGGGTATTAGTCAATGATAAAAGATACTTTGGCAACTTAAAGCAAAGATAGACGATTGACTTGCCGGAAGTAATGAATGTACCTGGTAAATGGGACATGTCCTCTCATAGTTGTGCACATGGCCGTAAAAGGCTATATCAACCTTATACTTCTGCCAGAGCTTCTGAAGGGCCTCCCTTCCCATTGGTTCCGCGAAAGATCCTTCATTAGCATACCACTCACCAGAAGAATAACCAAGTACCCTATGTGCCATAAAGATCAACCATGGTTGCTTTTGTCTATCAGCAGTAGCCAAGCAGTGCTCAATAAATTCGTACTGCTCCGTTCCCTCCCTCCAATCATGTTCTGTATCAGCTATGCAGAAGCGGAACATACCATAGTCAGTAGAATACCTGGTGAAAGAGGAAATATCCAATATCAGTTCCCCCCCAATTTGCAAAGCAATGGTCAAAGGAATATGCACGTATTGAAACCTCTAGCTTTCTGCTCTACAAAGCCAGACCACTAGATGACAAGTTCTGCTACGAACATTAGCAGTGACCACATTAAAAAATGAATTTCAACTAGAATAAAATAAACAAAATCAGTTCGTTCACACAAAAGAATGAAGTTTACAGGGGAGGAGTGGGTATCAAAATTTTCCAGCTAGTGAATGAAAAAAATACAAATCTAGTAATATGACCATTTAAAATCGAAAGAATGCCATTGTTGTAGCATTTGAATTACAAATATAAGTTCTCTTATCGAAATTCCCTTACCAAAATTTGCCCCTGTTCTCTGTAGGGGCAAAAAACATTGTTTCAGCCAAGACACCACATTCTCCTCCAGAGTCCATGTTGCCATAGAAGGAACCTGTCCCTGGCCAATCACGCTCATGGTTTCCACTAGAAAGAAAAATCACCTCTCCAGGTAAGATGAATTGCAAGGCTAATACATGGTCAAGTATGTATTGACTAATAAAATGACAAACCTTGCAATCATGTAGGGAACGGTTGATGCAATTGGCTCAACCTGTGCAGTAAATTGATCCCACTGTGAAATATATCCATTTGCATAAGTTATATCTCCAATGTGGAACACTATATCAATGTTCTTCAAGTCCTGAATAAGCTGCTTAGTTGTGTTAAGGGAGCCATGCTGGTAGTTATTGAATTCATTTGAACCATCCACCTCATCCTGCTAGGCAATATCAAACAAAATATTCACATTTGCAGAAATACATTTAGAGTGCACTGTACATTTAGCTACTCCAAATGGGGTATGCTTTATGCATCATTAAAGCGAGGTCACCTATGGAAGAAAGAACTATGTTTACATGCAGTTCAAACCTTTCCCATGTCACCAAAAATGACTACACGCTGTAGAGAACTTTGACCAGGATATGGAGATGCTCTAAATTGATATTCTTGGCTCCAAACATATGTACCATTGAACAGCTTATGCCCTAGTCTGTAAGTATACCTGCAAAAGGAATGAAATAGAGAAAGATTTCATAACTGGATGAAACTATTAATGGATTTTCAAGCTCAGAAATCCATATGAACAATTCCAAAAATCCAAGTAATCTAGCAAAAATGATACAACTCATCTTTCAGGTTACCGGATTAACAGAAAGAAGCTATAATTTATCCTGAAGTGAAACATACAGCATTTCTCCAAGGTACAAAATGAACAGAAAAAGAAACAGTAAAGATGGTAACTTCATAAGAAAATTATGGTGGATTGCCAATTAACTGAGCCAAAATTGACTTCAGGCATACATCAAGACATGCACAAAAACGTTATGAAAATTATAGAACCTTCACCAATAGAAGTCATGTAAAAAAGTAATAGAAAGGCTTATATATTATAGGAATACTAAGGAACAACTTACTCAAGGTTGGGCCACAACTCCTCTAGAAAGCTAGTGTGTATAAATCCAGGATCTCTCCACCCCACTGTCCTTGCTGGTTCACCTGCTCTTATGCAATTGACAAGATGAGTTATCGACGCCTATCTAAAACAAACAACTTAAGAATAAGCTTTGAGAGGTGAAATAAAAACTGAAAAGAAAAAGGAAACAAAAATATTCACATGAAATTGTCCAATTAGAAGACAAAGTTTGCAAAATATAACATTAAAGTGCTAAGCAATCCAATCTATCAATTACACTGCTATATCAATTGATTTTCTCTTCTAGATCAGACAGCTTCCTCCAATATCCAAGATATAGTGTAATGTTAAGATGGATTAAGATAGTCACCCACCGCACATGGTTCTACGACTAAAAGTCAACGTTCCAGCTGGAGAGCGCTTGAGGTCACTTTTCTTAGGACCCCATTCAACAAAAGGCTGTGCTTCACTTATTCCGTAACCACTGGTCCATGTTACAGTCATCTGCATTACATATCCATAGCTGTATTATATCCCTGGATGAGAGAAAAGAAACTAGGATAACATGTTTAATGGTCCCTGAATTGCAGCTTATTACAAGTTTGCTGTGTTTTATATGAACAGAGCCTATAGAACTTCTGTATTCTTTTGTGCATACCGTCGCTAAACTTGTAGACAATATAAAAGCCATGGACTTACTTCATTCCATTTCTTTCCCTGAGCCAAACGGGGATAAACTGGTGCTTTTGGATTACTAAAAGCAACTTTGTTCGATGCTGCTACCAGTTTTGGCTGTTAAGAGAGAAGAAATAGATACAAAAAAACATTTTGCATTAATGAAAGCAACTTTATTTGACACTGTCACCAAATTCAGATGTTATGCAGGAAGAGATAAGTAGAAAAACACCGCACAATCAAAGTCTACTTGAGAAAACTGATGAAAAGTTTCCACTCTTCTCTAAATTTTTGGAAGTCACCACAAGAGGAACCGTGTTTGCTTCTGCTTGATATAAATACAATAGCTACTGAGTAAAGGTCCACAACTTTTCAAACGATTTTACCATTGCCCCCCTTCATATTCATAATTTCTTGGATCATCTTTAAATAGATAATTATGCTAAGCTTCCCTTCTCAAGTCCACTAAGCTTAAATGTGTGATGGAAGCTTACCAACATTCAAGTTAAAATGGATAAGAATTCCAAGATATGGTGCAGTCGCAAGAATATAAAGAGAAATGCTGGAAAATCAAACAGTGGGTGCATATTGCAAAGGACAACCAGAGCTTTAAAAAAAAGAGGGACAAGGAGAAAATAATTGGCAGAGAGGCACTAATTTACAAGAGCTTTGAGGTCCTTGACTTTACATTTTGTAGTTTCTCAATGGACCACCTTTTTATAGCAGTGGAGAAAATGAAAATTTGACGCAGGAAGAAAACCATGTAAGAAGTATAAGAAAATCAACAATATGTCTAGCTTTGGCTTTGGTTCGCTGCCATTTGTCTAAAGCCTGTTATCATTTATAATCTCCAAATATGCAAACTAAAAAGTAGAAGACGGAGAAAAGGAAGGGTCATACATTTGATAAACCTCCAGAAAATAGTGCGAAAGAGAAATCTGATCTCTGGTTAACCAACTGAAGCCTCAATGATCCTTTTCCTGTATCTTTGTATGAAGAACTACTATAGTTTGCATATTGATACTGCAACAGAAGAATGAGTTTATCAAGTAACTTTCTACCAAAACCAGGTCAATCATGGAAAGGCTATGCAGAAGAACCTTAATAGGAGCAGTACACAAAAATGGAGGAGAAACCCTTGAGCCTGTTGGTGTGCAAGTCGAGGCACTGAAATTGAAACAAACAAATGAAACCAAGTTCCAACTAGAAGTTAGAAACAATTTCAACATTGTGAAGGTTGAGCACTGTCAAAGCCAAGAAGGTCCTTTTGCAATTCAAGGCAACCTCTATCTACCTGAAATTGGCAGGCGAAAATACTCCAATCCAATCATCATTCGACGGATTTGGAGAGTGGTATTCCAACATCACCCATTCCGAGTTTTGTCCCTGAAGTAGGACCGGAAGTTTAACAATCAGAGAATAATTTATTTCCTCACACCAGGGAGTGTCAGCTAATTCTTCAACAACACCTACCCCTCAACCCAGAAAACAACAGCCTAAAGATAAGGAACAAACAACAGCCACTAGCTAAGCAATCTAAGTTTTACCATTGTTTCAGGGAGCAGAAGGATAAGGTAAACTAGAATCAAACAGCTTACGTGCAGTCCCAGAATTGTAGGAGAGGCTTTAACGTAAGCCTTGTCATTAAGAGCAAATATTGTCCGATGAACAGCAATTTTAGATAGCGGCTGAACTCCATGAGAACTTGCATCTCTAAGAGTTGCGAGAACCAAAACAATCGCAAAGAAAAGCCTCAATCCTCCCATTCCCAGCAAATATCTGAGACAAAATTTAGAGAACTTAACATAAAGCAAAGAGAAGAAAATTCGACCAAGAGAAACAAAGAGGCAATTAAATGTTGTATTAACTTTGTGGGACAAGTTAAAAATATCCGACAGCTCAACTACAGAAAGATCAACAGCCAACAAAGAGCTAGAAAGAGATTGACCCTGATGTCAAAATGAGCTCAAAAACAGCTCAAGACGTATAATTTAAAAAGTTTTAAATGCCATTGTATACAAAAACAGTAAATTAACGGACAAGAAATCACGAATAAATAGTAAGAAGCAACAACCTGGAGCAAGAACTGAATTGGCAGTCAAGAAAAAGACCAAATGGGCAATAAACCAAAGAAGAAAGCTCAAAACTTTAGTGGGTCTTTGATCATTCAGACTAAGCAAGTGGAAGACGAATGAAGCACAAGGAAGAAGATTAATGTCCAAACTCCAAACTATGTCTCAGGAGTGAACTGGAAGGACGATTTTGTAGATAACAAGAAATCTTACATACAACATAAATGGAATCTTCTTCTGGAGATTCTGGCCAATGTCCGATTATTAAGGTAAGTCAACGATCGAAAGCCGCGAGCTGAAGACTTAGATCGAGTTGGCACATAATACGAGGCGGCTGTTAGAAATTTGGATGTTCATGTCATGAAGAAAAGATACCTTAATTTCCTTTTTTATAAAATATAACAAGTAAATAAGTTATGATATTATTTTAATCTTGACGTTATTAAAATAACATTTATTACATTTGTATATATATTTTTTTAAAAATTATTTTCAAAATTAATTTACTATTTTAGTCAAATTATTTAATTATGACATAAAATTTCTAAATATCATAATTATAGAAGAAAAATAAAAAAAAGAACTTTTTGATATCCTTTCGTTTAAGGTTAAAAAGGTTCAATCAGTATTATACTGTCACTAATCAAAGATTAAGTAAAATTAAAAGAATTTTAAAAATAATTAAAGAAAATAATTATTATCTATTGAAAATTTTAAAGTTCAATTAAAAATTAATAAATTTATAAAAATATTAGTTTGCAAAAACTGATTGGTTTTTAATAATAAAATTTATTAAACTAAATCTAATCAGGAAGTTAAAAATTGAGCCAAAAAATTAATTAGTTCAAGATTTTACTATAGAATCGGTTAAATCAATCTAATTTTTAAAACATTAATTATTTAATGTGATTTCTTATATTATGCCTAAGTTAGTTGATTACGGATGTCACTTTTGGTCCAGTCTTGCTGAGGACGGGCCGGTATAGCTCAACTCGTGGCTCGATCATTATTTTGAAAATAACATCGTTTTTTTCTTTTTTAAAAAAATTAAGATGGGTCAGGTTGGTCGACCTGCCTGCCCGTGACTCGTCGAACTATGAACAAAGCCACAGGTCAACCTATCTCGACCCGTCGGGCCACAGAGTCGGACCTAGCCCATTAACATTCTTATAGTTGACAAATCCGAGGGATTTATGATAAAATGGTTATTTTGTAATAACATCTCACGTTTCTATATTAATATCTCATATTTTGACATTAAAAAAAATTGTACCAGACAAATACAAATATACAATAGAATATCCCTTGGAATTTTACTTTTTCTAGTAATAGCATGGAAAAGTCAAAAAACGGGTCCACTTGGTTAACGTCTTGCCGTTTTTGTCAAAGGCTGTAACTTCAGATTGTATCCAAAATCATAAACTCTTGAAGCCACCCGCTTAACTTCCAAGATTTTCTTCCTGACTGGATTAATGAATTATTTTAGATCTATGTTGAATTAGTAGCTACATGCATCAATCAATTGAAGTTTTTAGTATCGTGGTAGGTTAATTCCAAATAAATTCGACTTGAGTTGATCGGCTTTAAATTATATTCAAATTTTTTTCAAATTTTTAAATTTCAAATTACATTCAAACTTAGATTATCTGGTCCAACTCAAAGTTTGAAGCCCAAAAATTTTAAGTGAAATGATGTATTTTGAGTAAAACCAATGTTTTAAAAAACCGAATCATAAGTTAAACTAGCAAAATAAGATGTTTAAAATTTAAAAGGTTCAATCAATATTAGATCATCATTGAATTGACTAAAGATTTAATAAAATTAAAGAATTTGAGACATAATTAAAAGAGATTGTTCTTACTTATAGAAGAATTTGAAGTTTAATTAAAAAATATTGTTAAATGAAAAATAATTGATTATTTTGATTTATAAGAACTTATTAATTAAAGAAATTTGACTGATTAATTAATAAATTAATTAGTTTTTAACAACAAGAGTTATTAAAGTAGACTTAATCGAAAAGTTGGACAATTTAAGATTTTTGCGATAGAATCATTCGAATCGGTTGGATTTTTTAATCACTGAATAAAAGATGTCATTTTTTAATTTTTTAAAATATATATTTAATCAGGCCCAATAAAGTTTCGAACCACCTAAACCTATTCAATCATGGGCTCTGGCCTGGATCATTGAACACATTTTTCAAGGTAAAATTATGTTTAAGTGGGCCTATGCTTAACCTAGACCGTTGTCATCTCTAACATCAAAGTACTAAAATATTTCCAATAAAAAAGGCCAAAATTTTAGCCAAACTCTTAACATTGGGTGTAATAAAACATAATCCAAATTTTTTTATAGCTCTCACAAATTCAATTTCAAATTGGTAAAAGTCTTATTCTCAACATTATTATATTAATTTTTGGTAATATAGACGTTTTAGTATTACATATAATAAATGAGCATGAATTGTATAGAATTTCATTATATAGTATTATATAATAGGAAAATTGGCTAAACTATAAAGTAGGCTTTTATTTTGTTTAATATTAGTATAATATTATATATTGTACATATGAAACTTTGTATTAAACACTTTCAACAACTTTATATATAATAAATGAGCATAAAATGTATAGAATTTCATCACATAGTATCATATAATAGGAAAATTGACTAAACTATAAAGTAGACTTTTAAGTTGTTCAATGTTAATATAATATTATATATTGTGCATATGAAGCTTTGTATTAAGCACTTTCAACAGCTTTATATTAAGTACTATTAATAACTTTATTATGAATTGTTCAATATTATGCAATGTTATGTAATGATTATAAATGAGATTGCAATGGTACAATACAACCATATAAGTTTTTTTATTTCAAATTAGAACCTAAATTGACTTATGCAATCAATAAACAAATATCTTTAACAAAGTGGACTTTAATTATGTGAGATATAGACATATATATCAGATTGGGAAGGATCCAGGGTACCTTTAAGTTGACAAGATAAACTATAAGATATTATGTTTCAAATTTAATGTTTTAAGACTTGTTATATAAAATGGTTGTTGTATTAGGCTAATCAACATGATAAAAATCATAGAATGGTTGATATGTATGTTACCGATAATCTAGATATACCATTATTTGCACCTAACATGCTTGCCTATAACCAGAGGAGAGAAGATTATTAAGGAAAATGATAAACATATTAGAAGTATTTTTTAAGATGAGGGTGGAAATGATGGGGATAGCTGTTAGACCCCTAAGTCTAGAATGTGGGTTTGTGCGAGTATTGGCGAGCCTTGGCCAATGCTTGGCACACAGGTCGGCACAAGGAAGGCGTGTTGACGAGGAAATAAGGCGAACTAAGTCATGCGAGATCCGAGGGTGTGCGAAGACATTTGACTTTGGCGAGGTAGGTCGGAGGTATGTAAAACGTGCGAGGTTTTATATTAACTCGGTTTGTGACTTGTACTTAGTCATGGAGCGATGAGACTACACCATGAGAGAGCTGGATCATGGAAGATGGACTTGTCCATGGACGTGCAT
>JANIIA010000001.1:1923730-1940056 GCA_027478495.1 Erythroxylum alaternifolium
TACTCGTGTCTTTTGTTAACATTTTGGTGAGAGTTAATGAAAGAGGTAGCTTCGGCTACATTTAAAAATCTCTTATTGCTTTCTTTACTCTATTACACTTGTGTTCTTTTCGTGTACGAGGGAAACACTTAAAACACTTGTGTGCGCGTGAGGTATTCGAGGGCTAACGGAATTGTTCGGCGACATTCACGTGAGAAGGCTGAATCTTTGCTTAAGCGGACCGAAGCGAAATTGCTCCACGAAGGTGGGCGCGACTTGTGGCAAAAGTTCGGGTCCAAAGTAGACCTTTGTGACAATAGCCATGGTGAAGAAGGAAGTAATGATGTTAAGTTAGAACTAGCTAAGAACAATGAAGGATTCGATGATGGAAACACGGACAATAAAATGTTGAATATATAATTCTTGAAGATGTTGAAGAACAAGCAAATGTTGATATTGAACAAGTTCAATTTCAAGTAAATATTCATATGACTATCAACTAGCCGAGATTGATTCCACTTATTATGAAAGTTTTATTGGTAGTGATAAATATCCTACTAGAAACGAGTCTGGTAAATTATTGTGAAGACTAAGTGTTAGACATCAACCAACTGGTGTAGTATTATAGTAGACATTAGACGTAAAGTTTGCAAATATAAAAGAGTTCAAAGTTATTATTGTGGATTGCGTAGTACAAACATAATTTAGTATGAGGTGTAGGGGAAAGGCCCAGGACGGATGTTGATAACCATAACTTTACCATTCTCTCAGGGGTGCAACACAAGTAAGTCTAGTCCGACGGGAGTAAAGCAGCAACGTGTCCATTCCTGCCTATCAAGAATTCTTGCAATACTGGGCTACATATCAGGTATATCCTTCTCACTTTCCTTTCATTTCTATCTTTTTCATTATTATCTCATGTGCCTGTGAGTCTACCAGAAACAGCCTCTCTACTATGTAGGAGTAAGGCTGTGTACTATCAGACCTCGCGTTAGTGCGAGATTCCAAACTGAGTGATGATGATGATGATGATGATGAGGTGGTAGGAGAGTGAAAGCAATATGATCTTGTTTGACTATATCGAAGAATGCCAATGGTAGTTGCAAGAATGGCAAGTGTTTCGAAGTAAAGAAATACAAACATGATTGTAGTTGTTTCACATCTAACAAACCAAAAATAGTTTTTGCCAAGTTCTTAATGGGATATTTTAAGGACATAATTCTTTAAAAACTCAATATATTTACAACTAATATGGTTGAAAAACGTAAAGATAAGTTAAATATATTTGTTAAATTTAGGCTGTATAGAGAAGCAAAGAGGAGAATAAGAAAGAAGATGCCAACAAACTTTATGAATGAATATTTAAGTTGGAGTGTCATGTACATGAATTAAAAGTAAGCAATCCTAAATCAACAATATAGTTATAAATGTAAAAGAATCATAAAACTTCTTTATTCAATTTAAAGGATTATACATTTACTTTAAAGTCATAAAGACATAATGAAGGCACTTGAAACCAATATCTAGGTTTGGAAGCTTGTTTCTTAAAGATAAATTTATAAGGCCAGTTACCAAGTGCAATTGGGAGGGATGTATCAATTGATGTGGGTTGTTATAAATGTAGAAAACACTAACTTATGGAGTTAGTTTATAAATCACCTTGCATTTAACTTAGAATTAAAGAATGGAGAAAGATTTATAGTAATATATGACATGTAAAAGGAAACTTGTACCTAATATTGTCATTTTATTTAAATATTGCCTTTATATTTAGATTGACTTAATTTGTTTTAACTATTTTATCAATTAGTAAGAGATGTAAAGGTGACATTACCAAATGCATTACATCGAATGTGCGCTACACACATTTACCATAATTAGCATAAGAACTAGAGTGAAAACGACTTTAAAAGGTAATTTCAAACTTGTGCATAGTCTACTTATGTAGAAGATATCAACGAGCAATTTATGAGGCTAAACAAAATTAAACTCAATCTTATATGAATATTTAAATAAGAGGTGGGTAAGATATAATCAATCATTTAGATCCAAATATCTTAGTTGACAATAATATAAGTGACATATTCAATGGATGGTTCTTGCCTAATAAAGAAAAATCAATAATTAGTATGCTTGAAATAATAAGAATCATAGTAACAAGCAGACATATAAATAATAGACAATATCTATCAGGATGAAAAAATGACATTGCATCAATAGTTGTAAGTAATCTAGAAAATAAGTAAATGCAATGCAATAGAGAATATTCTGAAATGGAGATGAGGTATATAAAGTTTGAAGGGGAGATGAAAAACACATTGTTAGAATTGGTAAGAAATAAATATGTAATTACAAAGGCATGTGATCTATATGGCTACCATTTAAACATGTCATCTATGTTATTCGTCACTTTAGAAAAAGCTTAAGATATGTATAATAAGGCCTGATTCCTTAGTGCTTATGACCATATGTTGCAGCCTATAAAAGGCACTTCTTTTCGGCCAACAACTGATTATGAGCAAATGTGCTCACATCTAAAAGATTTATGTCAAGGAGATCCAAAAAGAGCAAGAAGACAAAATAAAATTAAGTCAAAGAAGGTGTGGCACCCAAACAAATAATCTGAAAATGGTCAAATGTAAAAATGTAAAATTGTAACAATTTTGTACATAACTCAAGGTAATAAATCAAAAAAGCCCAAAAATATCAACAAAACTATCTTCAAATGTGAATGACTTTTATTTTGAAAAATAAATATTTTCAAGTATGTATATGAATAAAATGTTAACATATTTTGTTCAAGTCCATAACTTAGATTATTTTAGAGGTCCAAAATTTGCAAACGAGACATCGTCATAGGTGTATGAAATGCAAATGTTGTGCTATTTGAAAAATGCTTCACAACTGTGCATTCATTGACTTTTATTTGATTTTCGTATTGCTAATATATGTTAGCGGTGTTATCAAGATATTGTTATACCTAGTCAACAAAGCAATAATGCAAGTTTCATCTATAATATTTATTCATGTAAATAATAACAAGTTTATTTAATATACTAAATACAAGATTGCTAGTAGGTTGGTAATCTACACATGGCCAAAAAAATATTAAGATGTTGATCCTCGTACATTTAAGTGGTCATTTGAATTAAATGGTTTAAGATTTAAAGGAAATCAAGTATATAATCAAAACAGTTACAAGTTGAAGCTAAGAAGAGTGCATCATTAGAAAGACAGTCATCATAAAAGCAAGTTTATTAGTCTAATGCACCTTAAAGAACGAAATATGGAGTATAACCAATAACAATGAATGTGATTACATATATTATTTAGCTAATAAATTTCACATATTAAAAGGAAAATTTTTTGACAAGTTAAACTTATTCCATTTCATATATCATTTGATAACTAGTTGTATATGAATTTAAATCAATTTTTATTGCTTCAATATTATATATTTTGTGAATGTTGTTTATGTGATTATATGATAAATATATTTTCTTGGCTCATTTACTATTGATATATTACACATTGTCACTTACTTGGCCCTTTTTAAATGCATTTTCTTTTACCACTTGTTAGTAATGCTAAAAAATGCATTGTTTGAATATACCATTTAAACTTAACAAATTAATCCCAACTTAGCCTGACTCAAAGTTGATGAGTCAAGCTTGGATTGATCGAGTTTCAAACTGAACTCAAACCTAAAGGTTCAAGCTAACAGTCTGAACCCCTTCTCAATGATGATATTATTTTGGTTTAACTTCACCAAATGACATCATATTGATTTAAAATTTTAAGATACTTAAGACCAAAATAACATTATTTTAAAAAATAAAACCAAAAGAATACCATTTTGAGGCTGTTCAAATGACTTAAGTGGCATGAATTGAGCCTGATCAAGCTTTAGTTTAGGTTTAAGCTACCCATTGGAGGGGTTTGGTTAGGTCAGGCCAGGGGTAAGCTGTCATTTGTCATCCCTATTACCACTTGCTTAATATACATAACAATTGTTAATTACAAAACAATTTGAACATGAATTTGAACAAATTGATGCCATCATTGATTTGTCGTTCATATTATTGAACAATGTCGATACAAATAGGCATAACCATACAATTTAACAATTTTTAACCAAAAATCCATTGAAAAAATGATCAATGAAATAATAATCATTTTTAACTAAAAATTATAGTTAAAAAAGTATAACAATATTTAGTAACATAAACTTTCAACATTTTTTCACTTTTACCAACAAATAATGTCTTTCTCCATGAGTTTTATTTACTTCTCAATCTCTTTGATTTTCTTTAATTTTTCATATTTGATGTTGTTAACAATCAATTAGCTAACTTAATTTCATAATGAGTATCACTTCAGTCAACCTTATCCCAACCTCCTTTTAAAAAGTTACTTCTTTTCTAAACTTAAGAGTCATTTTAACAACCTATTAAGAAAATTCTCATTAATTATATCATTTGAAAAATCTGCATCTCCCAACTTGTACATATATAAGTCTAACCATTTTACATAAGAAACAAGCTTCTTCATTTTATAAAGAAATGTCATTGACAACTCACTGACGGGATAATTAGGTCATTTATAAAATCTCCTTCATGGATCATGATCATTCCATGAAGTCTTTGGTTGAGCATTTAACCCATAAATCATACTTTAGACATTGGTTTTGGATGTTGTACAAGTTGATAATGAACATTCCATGGAGGTTATGCAAATAATAACCTAATATGTGTATAAAAGAACAAATCTTTTGATATCATATATATATAATAGAGGATTTATTTAAAGATAGATGAATAAAAAAATATGAGGTTGATTACATTTATTTTATAATATTTGAAACTAAGAGAGATTAACTAAAAATGTCAGTCAACAAAAATAGTACTAATAAAGCATATGGATAAGCAAAATATAAATATATGTGACAATATAGATATATAACTACATAACGATATACTATTATGATAAAATGTACCCCAACTAGAAAAGAAAAAGATTTGATGGCAAAGAGACAAGTTATTGGATAGTTAGTTAATCAAGTAGGAGAAAATATAAATTGGTTACAACAAGGATGACGAAAGATAGGTCGTGATACAATAATGAGATGGTAAAGGTGAAGAATAACAAGAAAAGAAAAGAGAGAGAGAAGGAATTATCGGTGGTCCAATTTGATATGTAATTCTCCAAACAAGAGAGTTTAGTACGCATTGGTGAGACCTACATTATGAAGGGTGCCATTATCAATATTAAAACATCCACGTTAGTAAATAAAGTTATAAAACTCTAATAGATTTAAGAATTCCTTCAATTTAAAATTGAATTTGTGATAATTATAAAGCGTTGGAGTTTTTTCTTAACACTCTTAAAAGTTGAGTCAAGAGTCAAATTTTGGTATAAACTTTGAAGTTCAAAAGGATCTTTTAACTAAATATTTTCCTTTAGTCATATAACCATTGAAAATGGACAAATACGTTTGGTCATTTAGTATATACTGCAAGAAAACCATTCCCTTGAAGTTTCTCCTTATATCACTTATCCTCTAGCTTTATATAAAACATAAATTGATGAATTCCATAAGTGTTGTAACTTTAACAAGAGGGTCCTCAAGAACTAATAAGGAAGCCATCACTAACTTAACTTGTTGGTTCTCTATCAATTATATAACTAAAATAAATTTGTTGACTCTCTCGTATCCTTGTGCAGAGTGAAATTAGATTGGAAATCTTCACTTGTTATGGATTCCTCAGTTAGAACATCACAACTTATTGAAACTAACTGGTGCCATTTGTTGCTTATCTTACTTCAGTTGTTTCTATGCTTTTGCAATATAATTTCAAGATTGAATTGCAGAATTTTAGACCTCATAAACCAACTTGAGCATTCATTTTATAAAGGCAAAAGGTTTGAATCTCCTCTAGCTTTTCATAAAAAGTCCATAATAACTCATATTGTTATCTTTGGTACTAATTTGCACACTAACTTTTACAAATGGTATGATTTGTACTATTTAAAGATATTTGGTAAAATTAATTGTTTGGTATTAGTTATTTATTTGTAAAATGACTTATAAATACATGACTTTAAAAAATTTATATAAAAATGAGTGTTATATCTTAGTATTTATTTGAAGGTTTAATTATTAAAAAAAACTTTTGTCAATTTTTCAATTATAGCCCGAACTTTAAAAAGTAGCAATAAAATGCCTAAATTTTCAATTCTTTCAATTTTAGCTTAAAATTTAAAAAGTAGTAATAAAATGCTCAAACTTTCAATTTTCTTTAATTCTAGCCCAACATTATCTGCTGTTCTTCGGATGCCCTCAGCCTTTTATTTTCTATTTGTTATTATGATGTCCCAAACTACTCTAGCATTATAACGTACTACACCAGTAAACTCTCCATTTTTAGTTCATTCTCTTAGGGCATCAGGGCTGCGTAATTTGGGCACCGAAAGAACAAATTGAAAATGAAAGAAAAAACTGAAATCACAGCGTAAGGTCGTCGATGCTGCGTAATCTGATTTAGGTAATTTTTAATCAACAACATTAAAACGACATCATTTTAATTATATGATTAAACGACGTCATTTCAGTAATCTTCATTTGTTGTGTTAACTTTAGCTGACGTGTATTAATAGTTAAGGTTTTGAAACACATGACAAGCCACGTCAGCAAACTTAACAAAAATACTAATGTCGGGCTATAATTAAAAAAAATTAAAAATTTGAGCATTTTATTACCACTTTTTTAAGTTCGAGCTAAAATTGAAAAAAAAAAATTTAAGCATTTTATTGCTGCTTTTTAAAGTTTGGGCTACAATTGAAAAATTGACGAAAGTTTAGATTTTTTGATAATTAACCCTTATTTGAATATTCTCGTAAGAATTTAGATAGAGTAAAAGAAGTCAACAACATCATTTCACAGTTAAAGAAAGACGTATATAATGAGATGATAACTCTTTGTATATTCTAACTCAAATTTGATATTAATTCAACTTCAAAAAATAAATTTTAAATATTAATTTAAATAATAAACTTATTATCTCTATCTATCTATATCTTTATCTTTCTGAATAATTTGTAATAACTTTTAAATATAATAGGAGTGTTTCCAAAATCAACATATTAAGTTCAATTCAGCAACTCAATTAGCTAATTACCAAATATAATTATGAGCTGTTTGATATGTCAAACAGCTAAAACCTTTCAATTCGCCAAAAAGCAACTGATAAGTCATTTACTAAACAAGTCCTATGTTAGGTTTCCATAAGATCTTTGTCAAGTAACTGTTAACCTATGATACTTAATGATAGTTGTAGGTTGCATGATGTTTTAATAGACATTTTATTATGTTTTTAGTAGTTAATTAATTGATTAATGTATGTTTAGGTTTAGAATTGCATTAATTGGTTAGATATGTGTCTTTTGAGTGATATATGGGTTAGAGCATGCTATTGAGCTTTAATTTTGTGTATATTGAGATGCCTTGATGTATTTGTTAGTATTTGAGATTAATATTGAGCAACGGAAAAGATTTGGAGGAAGTCTGGTGGAAGTTTCCAAGTGCCACGATCATGGCCTACGAAATAGATATTTCGGACTTTTTGGGCCTGGGTAAAATTTAGTTTACTCTAAATAAAAAAGACTACAGAGGATAGAGGAAAACCCTAATTTTGGTGCCTCCATTTTGCTACATTAGGAAAGATCCAAGAAAGAGGAAGAAGGAAGAGAGAGAAGAAGAGAGAGAAGAAGGTGGAGCTTCAAGTGCTCCAACCTCCAATCCTCCAAGTTACTTTTTCTCTGTCTATCTTTTATTTCATATATTTAATGTATGAGATGAGATTGATGATGATGAATCTTGGGTTAAGGATGTTCTAACTTTTCTGTAAGGATTTGTTCTTGATTTAATATTAATCTAGTTGTTTTTGTGTCAATGCATATGGGTGTTGTGATTATTTGTTGTAATTGTATGCTTCAGTAATAGATTAAGAGTGTGAACTGAATGCAAAATGATTGGGTTGGTTAATGAGAGTTAAACGACCTAATAGACTATGTAAATAATCAAATCGGTAATTATACGGAGAGAGATTTCGTGTGAGGACCCGGTTGTTTAATAGAATGCTTAAGATCTAATTAGGTTGTGGGCTAATTGTTAATCGAGAGATTACATATTTGTTAACACAACTTAATAGGGTCTATTAATTAGGGCTTAGTAATTATAACTTGAGAGAGAGTAATCCATGATTCGATGGGCTATAATCGACACCATATTAACACAAAAGTGACTAAGTTAGCATTAATGATAGGATAAATCCCCTTCCCATAATTTGTTAATACTCCTTGGTTGAATTCCAATTATCATTTCATGGTGCTCAATTTTAGTTTCTTATGTTAATTTTACGAATTCATTTTCAAGCAATACATATCCAATTGTTTAGTTTTTATTTTCATTTTAATAATCCTTTTAGGCCTTATATAACTTAGAATTAGATTAGTTCACCAACTCCTTGAGGGATCGACACCTCATATACTACATTTACAACCCATGCACTTGCGGTATATTGAGGGTTTTATAAGATTAAAACTTGCTCAACACTTAACATGCCATCTTATGCAATTTTGGTCACATGAACGATGAGGTAATTGTTATAAAAAAGGTGTGATTCCTCTTTTATGTTTTGCCCAACTCACATCACTATCTATATGGCTAGAATTGCATTACTGGCATGCCATGTGTCATAAGTTAATAATGTTATGAAGGAGATTTGATAAAAATCTAATGGAGTTTGGTTTAATGGTGTAAATCACATTATTTTGTAAATGTTAAAGTACAAATTGATATCAGAGATGACAGTAGTGCTATCTGGGATCTTACATGAAAAGCTACCATATCAAGTGCATATTTTGCCTTAAAGTATTGAGAAACTTAAAAAAAAAAGATTATAATAGTCATATTGCTTCGACGTGACTAAAATCACACAATTAACATGCTACGTGTCTTGACAAAAATTTAATACAAGTCGAACGAAGTTAGGTTTGAAGGTGCAAATCATGTCATTTTGCAAATGTTATAGGGTAAATTAATACTAGAAGTAACATAAGAGACTATTTTAGACTTTGAAAAAGATGTGTGAGATAAATTGTACCTTTTGCCTTGTATAAAAAAGATTATGCATTATCTTTTTAGTTTAAAGTTATAATTTGTGTAATTATATATAATTGGATAATATAGCTAAAATTTATTTAATGATAACAATAATTATTAACCAAATATACTAGTTGTTTTATTTATTAGTTAAACTGATTTTATTACATTTTGTGCCAAAGCTATTTCTATTAATTTAATAATAATTCACATTATTTTCATAAATCATAAATTAACTAAAAATGCTCTTAATTAATGACGCACATGCAATTGCAATTATTGATATAGTAATTATAAAAATACAAATATACTAAGGGATAATAGATATGAAATTAGAGCACATTATAAAAATATATATTTACAGTCTATAATTTAAATTGAATTACTTTGCTTAAACTTGGTTGGGCTTTTAGAATCTAGTTAAGATTAGAAATGGTATTTGTATCTAAGCTCAACTCCGACCCGAGGTTAACGGGTTAGGCTTGAGTCAACTGATCCTTAGGGCGGGATCAGGTTGTGGCTGCCCAAGTCCGATACATATATGCAAAACAACGTCACTTTTATATTTTAATTAAAAAACATCTCAGGTCAGGCTAATCTATTATCATCCCTAATTAAGACCATTTAATTTATTATTATTTGTTTTTAATCATTATATATATTTTTATCATTATGTTTTTTTTAAAATATTGTTTTTCATTATTATTATTTCTTCAATGTCACATAGCATCTCATATGCATGTGTTTAATATGTTTGATTGTGTGAAAGACTTAATGCCTCATATCGATGTGATACCTTGATTATGTGATAATGTGCAATATCTGTGATAAGGCTTGATGCCTTATATTGTGTGACCAATGTGATAATTCTGGTTATGTGGAATTATAAGTGCTACATGTCTAATGTGTTGCATGAATTGAGTGGACTATCGATGATGGTTCCTCACTGAGTTCGCAAAACTCACCCTAATTTGCAATTATTTTTCAGGATTCAGAAGGATACCCTGTTAGACAACGGGAGTAGACTTACCGCATGTGAGACAAGATTAAAGGTTGGGATCAGTCCACGTCTGCATAATGTCTGCTTATTCTTGTACTGAATTATATTTTTCTGCAAAAATGTTGTATTATTTTGTATCCAAATATTCGGAAAGCAGGAGTGGGGTGTTACAGCAAGGGTAAGAAGAGATGTATTTGGGTAATGTAACATAAAAGCCATCAAAGTTAGTAAAGCAAAAGTAGCAGTTAATGCAACATTAAGCGCAAAAGCTAACATTCATTCAATAACATCAACTATGATGAATGCAACAACTATGCTTCAAAACTCAAATTTAAGCTCTCACACCGTAAAACACATAAAGTATAATTAATTAGGACTTACTCGTAAAATCATTGATAACAATATATTAAAACTCTAAGGAGTGACCCTTCTAAAATAATATTAACCTCATGTGCAACATACTCAAATCACCCATTCAATACAACTTTAGGAGGAGAAACTAATAATTAATGACTTTTTAAAACATATGTATTTCCTCCTTGATATTTTTATTTAAATTTTTTTTCTTTTTCCTTTTTCCTTTTGTTTTCTTTTTGTTTTTTAAATAAAAATTGAAAGAAGCTACATCGATTGGGAATTTCATTGATAAAACATAATAGCATCCCAACAATAATAACCATCTTATAAATATGCACACCGCCACATTTATATTTTTGTACATCCACAATTAACAAATGCTCTACTAGCTTTAAGGCTTCGATAGGACATTTGGCTTAGTTTAAAGCATGTAATGTAATTAGTATAAAAAGAAAGGCTAATAAAGCTCAAGGGGGCTTAACAAAGGGTAACTCATAACAATGGGTAGGCCATTTGGTTAATGTAGCTTGTAAAAATAAATAATGCCTAATCATTTTCATGTTTATGCGTGTGATAAAAATGTGGTCTCAAATAGAAATTCAAGACAAATTCAGGATGTACATGTCACACATAAGCAAAATAACAATGAGACTGATACGAATATGTCAGACTAATAAAGCTCAAAATCTCACTGGATTTTGTTTATCACTAGCACTATTTGTCTAAAGATAATGCACATTGACCAATCACAAGAGCAAAAGTACATGTTAAAGTTGCCATGATTTTTTTCTAGTCAATTAATGCTTAAATTATAACTATATAGTCTTAAAAGCAATAGAAAAGGAGAAAATGCCTATTTATCTGTTCGATTTTGAAAATGCCTATGAAGTCATATAAGCAAAAATTAAGCTAAAAAACATGAATAAAAAATTAAGATCCCCACCCCGACACTTAAAACTTACATTATCCCTAATGTAACATCAAATGCAAGAAATAGAGCATTTAACGAAAATAGAAATGTAAATAAACAAAAATCAACCTCTATTGGGTTGCCTCCCAAGCAGCGCCATTGTTTATCGTCATTGGCTTGACTCCATATTGCTCAATCTTCACAATAAGGGTTTCCTAACCCTATCACTTTCACATCCTTCACTTAGAATCCTTCATAGAAGGGTTTGATCCGATGACCATTGACCCTGAATTTCTAACTCATCTATAAGCTTTAAATTTCAACTGCACCATGCAAAAATAGTAACAACAAAAGGTCTAATCCAAAGTGAACGTAATTTACCTGAAAAAAGCTTAAGTTGTGAACGATAGAGAAGAAACTTTTGTCCAACAACAAAATTCTTTCTAGTAATCATCTGATCGACGCGTCATAATGCTAGTCAAAATAAAATAACTAGACTACTATTATAGCAGTGGTGAGCTTATGAAATGAAATTAATTGATGTTTAGGAAAATTTTGGGCAGGCGAGGGGGTGTTTGGAATAAGAAAATAAAATAAAATAATCCTAATGAAAATAAATTAAAGAAATCATGCGAAAAATGATAACATTGGGGAATTTAGTAGGGATTCGGTTCTTCCGTTTAATATTGGCCTACACCTCGTTTAAGCATAATTCATTGGTTTGTTTTTCTTTTATATCTCTTAGCAATTATCGGTCGTAGATTAAAAATAAGCTTTGTTAATCGCAATTATTCCTTAAATCCTAATTAATCATGAAGTGCTTATTAATTAACCCTAGATATCGAAAAACCTAGAATAAGCTCTCTAGGTTTATCCAGACAACCGCTTTATAAATAAGAAAAATAGACCAATCTACATAATAATCACACAAGCTCAGATTATTTAACCTATGTTATGTTATCTCTAATGATTCAGAACCATTAGTTGCCATATATGAATTAGGAATACATTGATTGCGTATTGCATTCGATTCTAGCAACGAGTTTTCATGGAAACGATTCAATAGAGCATTAAAATCATCATCATTCAAATACCCAATCAATCCACACAAGATAACATAATCAATTTCTAATGAGAGAAAGAAATAACAAAACAATAAAAACATACTCAACCCGGGTCATTAGCATCAATATCACCTCCGAACTTATGTTAAAAATTTACCCTTTTATAGGTCTCCCAAGAAAATGCTTCAGCCCAATGAAAACTAACCCAATTGAAATCCCATTCGGTTCTTCACTCACTGTAGCAAGCTTGTCTTTCTCTTCACTATTCATCAATTTGACAATTAAAGTTTATAGTCCATCTCACTATTCACACTTCACTCCTTCGCAGCTCTCTTCTCTTCTTTTCTACTTACGCCACTCTTTGTTTTTTTCACCCTCTTCTCTATTTCTATCACCGACTCTCTATTGTAGCTGATGTGATAATGTAAGTTGTTGGTCCATGCCCGCTGTCCATATTTTCACTTAACCTTTGCAACTCTCTTCTGTGCATTTCATGCATGAAACTCCTCTCCTCAAACGCTAATGGTGATGCTGTATTGCTAGATTTTTAAAAGCCAACTGGGCTGCATTTTGAAGCAAGGAGGACCTCCAAAGATTCTGTTGTTTGGTGTTGACAGTGCCTCGTAATGCTAGTCAACATAAAATAACTAGAATACTCTGCAATAGTGGTAAGTCTAGGTCGATCACACAGAGAGTGTGGGTAAAGTTTATGACATGAAATTAATTGGAGTTTAGGTTTACCATGGGGGTTTTGGATTTTGAAATAAGAAAATAAAATAAAACTAGACTAATAAAAAAATAAAGAAAACATGCAAAAAATGATTAAAATGGGAAATTCGGTAGGGACCTGGTTCTTTGGTCCAATTTCAGCTTACACCCTAATTAAACATATTTCATTGATTTGTTGTTCTCAAACCTCTCCTAGAAACTATTAATTGTGGTTTAATAATTAACCCGAGTTTTCCCTTAGGTTTTGTTTAATCAAGATACGATCATTAATTAAACCTAACCACCGAATAACTTAGGATACAATCTCTATATTTAATTAGGCAGTAGCATTACGAATTAGGAAAACCGATTAATCAAGGCAATAACTACATACGTTGCGTCATTTAACTTAGGTGATGTTATCCCTAATGATTACGAATCATTAATCGCCACACATGAATTTCAACGTAAAAATTATGGAGTATATCGACATTCTAGCAATGGGTATATAATTAAACAATTCAATGAAAGCATTAAATCATCTTTTCATAATCCCAATGGGTTCATACACAAATAACCAAGCAATAACGAAAATTTGATTATCCATACAAAAAACTCGAATCAATTAACATAGGATAACATATTCAATTTCTAATGAGAGAAAAAAACAACAAAACCAAGAAAATACACTTAACCTGGGTCGTCAGCGTCAATGTCACCTCCGAACTAGTGTCAGGTTTTATCCATCTATAGTTCTCTCTACGAAAAATGCTTCATTCCCCATTAATATCCCTACCGAAAACCCTATCTACTGTCTTCTCATTGCCACAAGTTGCTATTCCTATCTACTGTTTACGATGGGACAATTAAACATCTTGGATCATCCTACTATTGTAGTGCCGCGTTACCATGGGGTACATACCAGAACACCCTAAGGACATTCCAATACATAACCTATGATAATGGTACACTATGTTCAATTACAATATTCACTTAACATGGAATCATCATTTTTTCCTTTATAAGGCATCATCAAGAAAGTCACAAAATTTAAAACCAAAAATTTTCCCTTTTCATTTCATAAATTCGAATGTAATACATTTTAGCTTTTGAATAACCATACATGTACATCATCATAACCTATTACAAAATAAGCTACATGAAAGAGGAAATACACAAAAAGTTCTATCTAATCTTCCAATCTTAGCTGACTGACCTGTGAGCCATTTTTTCACAAAAGTACAAGAATTACGCTTCTTGTATGGTCTCTCAGTAACAAAAGTCCTCCCTCGGTCTTGAAATATCAACGTGTAATTTTGGGTGAGTTTTGCGAACTCAGTTGAGGTAACCATTGTCGATGGTTTACTCAATTCATGCAACACATCAAACATGCAGACATATAATTCACATCTTTTCATTTTTGCATAAAGCATCATATATCACTTTCAAGACAATTATACCGAACATTTCATTAATACAAAACTACACATATCAATTGTAAACGCAATGCACATGATTTAGTTTCATTTGTTACTTTGTTGTGACCAAGTGCCTTTTTACTAGCTCATATCCTTTTGTGAATATCGAACTGTATCAATTAATGTCCCATATCTCCTAGTGGATACTAGGTACATGCACAACTGAGCCAAAGGCTCTTATCACGTTCTAAGCTTTAAGCTCTTTTACTGACAACTCCGGTCACAGCTGCTATTATCTTTCATGCATTCACGTAATGAAATGAATCATACATATTCAACGATTACACTCATTCAGTCACATTCACACTCTTTCTTATTCACATTTGTCATCGGACTTTTAGTCCGGAATTTAACATTGAATTTGAGAACAAATAGTCAGTTATATTCACATTTAAGTAGCACTTTCAATGCAGTCCCGAATATAAAACTCCTCGGACAATCAATTATTTGGAATCAACACAATCAATTTCACATTCATCATATAATTCAAACATAATCTAACACAAACAATTAATTGAGTGAGACCGTTTAGGTTACTCATAGGTCATTCCAAAAACTAATGTCTAGAAGTTACGGCAACATTTGGATGTTGACGTTCTAGTTGCTCCTCTATATTACACAATATACACATACCACAATTTGGAATAATTATAAGTATTTATTAATGCACATGTATGTATATGAAGTATACACAATGCATGTTCATGAAAATCCTAGGTATTGCTCTATTATTCTTGTCATGTAAACATTCATATATCCAAACTCACATAAGTATCATTTATACTTATGGTTATTCCTCAATAAGACCATAAAAATCGAAATTCATAATTCCTTGGTCAATTCAGATTTTTCCTATAACAACTTTCAGTTCCATGTTCTTTTTTACCAAGAAAATGAAGTGATTTGAGGATACTTTCGTCTATAAATTTTTTGTCCTATCTCTTAAGTTTCTAATGACACCAACATCATTCAGTTTGGTTCAGTATTCTATGAGTTATGCTCAAAATCCTACAAACTAAGCACATTTGAAACTTTGGCTTGTACATGATCATGTTATCAAATTGTACAAACTCATATTTTTCAATTCCCACATTCAAAAATTATGGACTTTATATCATTTGAAAGATAAGAAATTAAACTACAACTTTTATGAAGAAAACTTTGTCTAAATCGGCATCTATCAATACATTTTATTCAATATCAACAAGACATGATTTTTGTCTCGTGTAATCCTACAACCTCAATCAAAATTCAATTTCAAGCCAGACTTTGAATTTTTAACGACATAATTAAAATTTCTTTAGAAAAATTGTATTCCTATGTCTCTAGTTTACTCTAATTTAAAAATCATCCCATTCAGATAACTACATAACAAGTTATAGCTAAAACACAGAAGCATAATTAGTGGACATGTTACAACTACATTTTCTAACATTCATCTTCCAATTTACTGCACCCAATTCTAGACTTTATGTCAAAATTTGAGACTCTTACTGACAGAATTCAAATTTGGTGTCTTCATGAAAATATAGCCATGTGGATCTAGTTTAATCCATATCAAGAATCGTCTCATTTGGATAACTGCAGAATAAGTTATGGCTAAAAGACAGAAGCTTAATCAGTGGAAATGTTATAACTACCATTTTCCAGCACCCTCTTCATCACCA
>JANIIA010000001.1:1941662-1954295 GCA_027478495.1 Erythroxylum alaternifolium
CTCCTTTCTTTGTATTGTTTGGTAATGTGCTAGAATGAGTTGCAATACCTTCATTCTGGATTAGTCAGCTTTTCTGATGCCAAATACTGAAGACTTCAATTTAGGTTTTCTTGACATATCGGAAAAGGTCTGGCATTGAGGCTGTACTGATTTGCCTTGTATTTCTCTAGAAATTCCTAACCATATATATCTGGAGTATAAAAATGGTCTACAAGCCCACCTCGTGTCGGAGCCTAAGTGGAAATATCCAAAATGGATCTCAAATGCAATACAAATAGAATCCGATCATCCTTCATTTCTTTGTAGTTTCTTTCATATTTTTTCTAGAATCCTATTAGCTAGTTAGATGTAATTTTTTCCCATTCAGGACTTGCATTAAGTTATATGCTTTTACTTAATTATGACTGTGAATTTAAATTTTATAAAGGTATGTAACTTTATGCCATTTCGTAAGATAGATCATGTATTCTACAAAATCAAATTTATATAAAGAAGTTAATTGTCTGGGTTGTCAAAAACTAACTTTTCAATTTCAGTTGGTGGAAAAGCAAAGACTGGTTGAATTTGCTGATGCACTTCGAAGCAAGCTTTGCTTCTTTGACGAGTTGGAGAATGTAAGTTTGGATGTAAATACATTATCAGTTTCAGTTGCTTTGAAGTTACTTTTCTGTCTTTGGCTTTATTCTAGTGACAATGTTATCTGTGCTGATCTTACATGGCATTCAATTTCAGTTTCAGTTTTTCTTTTTCTTTTCATTTCTGCACCTTACTCATAGAAGGCGGCTTGGTTCCCAAGCCTGACTAGTAATCTTCTACGTCAATTAGGGCATTAAATTCAAATTGAATTGGTAAAGATTCAGTTGGAAGATCACTATGTAGATGAATGGCTATACTTTGTGATGGTGAAGTAGATTGATTCAATAGTTGCCGACTTCTTTTAGTTTCTATAGGAGCTTCAATGACAAACCTATGCATATGGATCTGCCCTTTTCTGATAGACAGATTAATCATATAATAGATGTTCTTGTTATTGGTCATCTGCATATGAATCCTAGAGCAATCATTTCTGTTCCAGGAGTTCATTTCACTGATCATGAGGATGTCCTTTTTCGTTAAAATCTTGCTTATGATGGAGTTCAAACTTTTACGTTGGCAGTATTTAGACGCTGTTATATTTGATTATTTCTTTTGATGGATTTCAATTACGTGTACGCATCTTGCAGATTTCTACAAATTTTTATTCTCCAAGCATGAGTGTGGGAAACGAGAAATTCCTGCCATTACTGAAACGGCTTGATGAGTGCATAGCGTAAGTGAACATTTTTCTTATAGCCACATGTGAGGCTACATCTCTGCAGCACATAGTGGTAGGTTTTCTCTTGTTCTGAGGATATGGCACTGGATTCTGATATTTTTCTTACGTTAGGTATGTTGAGAGCAACCCGCAATATGCAGAATCCAGTGTTTATTTACTCAAATTTCGACAACTCCAGGTATAGACATGGAGTCAGCACTGTAGCATTTGATTAGGAATATTTCAAAATTTTAAGGTTTGTATCTAGTTCCATCGTTTATTAAGTTTACGTGTATAACAGTCTAGAGCCCTGGGTATGATCCGTTCTCATGTGCATTCAGTTCTGAAGGGAGCTTCTTCTCAGGTGAGCTTTACATGTGGATGTTCGAAAAGCTTCAGTGAATGTGGATGTGATTTTTAACTTGGGCCTTTACTTGTTTCTTTCATCAGGTCCAGGCAGCAATCCGGAGCACTAATGGCAATAAAGCATCTCTGTCAGAGGGGGTAGAGGCATCTGTAATCTACGTGCGATTCAAGGCTGCTGCAAGTGAGGTGATGAACTTTTTTTTTTAACTTCATTTTGATTATCAGTTGAAAGTGCAAATTTTGATTTTATGCTAGTGACATGGCATTGGATGAAATAATTCTATACTAAATGGGAACAAAACTATGGGTTGACATGTGATATGGCTAATTATAGATATAGTTAACAACTTTAAGCCCTTTCAGCTTAAACACCTTCTTGAGGAAATTGAAAGCCGAGCATCAAGAAAAGAATATGTTCAGATCCTTGCAGAATGCCATAAGTTGTATTGTGAACAGCGACTTTCCCTGGTGGGTCTTCAACCTATTCTCTTCCAAATGCCTTTGTCCTTTTTAATCTCCTTGGTTAGCTAACAGAATTAAAATCACTCACTGGCTTTCTGCTTTCTAGTTAAAAGGGATAGTACATCAACGGATATCTGAATTTTCCAAGAAAGAGGCCCTGCCATCATTAACCCGATCTGGATGTGCATATCTAATGCAGGTACTGAGTAGAGTTCGTGATGGAAGATCATTTGAATGCAGGCATCTTAGCACATCTTACTTGGGATACTAGAACTAATTAAGGATCTTTGTGATCATTCCAATCATTTCTTTGGTTTACTTTTACCCTACATATTAGTAAAGCATCATTAGCTCGTCATTATCATTCAATACATGTGTGTTGTTTTTAATTTGTTTCCCTAAAACAGATTTCTACTTTTTTCTCCACTTGTATAATAAATTTAAGTTGACCTTTTCTCTTTTGGGTTTTAGTTTCCATAACAATGTTCATGTAATAGGAAAGTAAATATGGGATTGTATCAGAAATAGGCTTCTATATTGGTAGACCGAACTTGTCCTAACATTGTGTCTTTTATGTTACCATATTTTGGTTTGATGCTACCATAAATTGCAGGTTTGTCAACTTGAGCATCAACTCTTTGGTCACTTTTTCCCTTCTTCCTCGGAGGATATATCTAGCTTGGCTCCCCTGATGGATCCTCTGTGAGTAACTATTCTCCTATCATATTGTAGGTGCACTAAGGGTGTTTATGGGATTTCTATGGCTTACTTTTCTGAGTCCTTGGTCATTTATGCTGTAGAATGTTTGAATGAAGTTTGTTTGTTTTGTGCTCGTTATAAGATTATGCCCAAGAAGTGATTGCTCAGATATCTTTTGCAGGTCTACTTACTTGTATGATACATTGCGCCCGAAACTTATTCATGAAACAAATATTGATCTTCTATGTGAACTTGTCGATATACTCAAAGTTGAAGTCTTGGGAGAACAACTTAGCAGACGGAGTGAATCATTAGCTGGTTTACGTCCTACATTAGAAAGAATATTAGCAGATGTCCATGAGCGTTTGACTTTCCGTGCTAGAACACATATTCGTGATGAGGTCTGTAGTTGGTTCTTTTTCCTCAACAGAATCATATCTTTTGATTCAGAATTTTGCATGTTTATAAGATGATCTGTTGTCTTACATGAATTGTTTTATATTTATGATCATTTTACGTTATATGGCTGAGATGTATCCACAAAGCTATGTGAATATGGAATTATCAAGTAACTGCCCGTTTTCTTTTTTCAGTACCCTGCCGTATCTTAGTGTGTCAAAGTTGGAATTTCATATTTGAAAGTCAAGAGACTTGAGAGTTGGTTTTTTGAGTTTAGTGTCTTTGAAAAGTGCACATGGCTATGGTTGATAGCCCTATGCCATGATTGTTCTTCTGTTGCTCGTGATAGTTTTATGGTAAGATCTGGTTGAAGTTTGACTCTTCCGGCTGCAGATAGCAAATTACTTTCCTTCTGATGAAGACTTGGATTACCCTGCAAAGCTGGAGCAATTTGCTGAGACAAACTCAGAAACAGCTGTAAAGTGCCCCATACACATTTTAATTATCTAATGGTTATTTAATAAAATGCAAAAATTGCTGAAGTTGGTTCAGAAATTTCTGAAATTATATGATTCGATTTTCTGCTATTTCATTTCTTTCTGTTTTGCATTTTACTTTGTAAATTTCACCTGTGTCCATTTGAGAGGTTCTTCTCCTTGAAGAAAAATTTGCAATGGTTTCTTAACCATCACATTTTTTGCCTGTTTTAAAACTGGAAAGCGTGAAACACATGTATGACATACATTCTCTACATGATGACCTTCCATTGTCTAGCACTGGAAAATATCAAGATTGTAACTGTTTGAATATTTATTGAATCAATATTATGGAATAATATACCTTATGGTGATTATTCATAGCAGTTGTTTGATGATTGATCTCAACTGGTGAATTCGTTTGGTTTGTTCAAACCAACTGGCACATTCATATTATACAAGCATCAATTTTTTTTTGAATATGTTAATAAAACATGAACTGACATCTCATATGGAGAAACTTGTTTTAATGTTGCTTTTATAGTTTGAAACTTGGCTTCTTATTCTTTGAATTCCTTGTTTAATTTTAGGTTGATGAAGACCATAATGCTTTTAAAACTTGGTACCCACCCCTAGAGAAAACTCTATCATACCTTTCCAAGTTGTACCGATGTCTAGAACCAACTGTTTTCACAGGCTTGGCTCAGGTACTTGAATTTGAGAAGTCATTCGTTCTTGAGTTGTTTTTAGAATTTAAAGACCAAAGTTTCACTCATTTGTTTTTTGTCAAACTGTTAATCTTTTGGTTTGCAATTGTGAATACTACATCAATCAGGAAGCAGTGGAGGTTTGCTCTGTCTCTATTCAAGTGAGTAACCTAAATGATGATTTTCACATATCGGGACGTAGTGACTGGAATTTATTCTCACTAGCTACTTCTTCCTATCATGTTTGTCCTACAGAAAGCAAGTAAACTGATAGCAAAGAGAGCAACAGCCATGGATGGGCAGCTCTTCCTTATCAAGCATCTTTTAATCTTAAGGGAGCAGGTTAACTTCCTTTGTTGTCTCTATTTGTTCTTTGGTTTTTTTTGCCTACTAGATGACCCATCTTGAACTCATAATTTGGCCTTTCAGATTGCTCCTTATGATATAGAGTTTTCGGTCACATACAAGGAACTTGATTTCTCTCACTTACTGGTTAGTTCTTTTAAAATTAGTAACCGTACTATTTTACATGCTCTATTCAGTATCTTAATATTTGATCATACAAAATTAGAATAGCCTATAACAACATCCGTGCCTCTCGGGTTTGTTTATGGGAAAAATGTACTTGTAGCTTTACATGCTATTTGCTAGTAATTCAAACCAGTTGACTCGGATCAATTATTCAATACTGATCTATACATTCTTGATTGTGCGCTTTCTCTAATTTGTAACTACAAGCATGTTAGCAGAATCTAATTGCTTCAATAAATAACTATCACAGGAGCACCTGAGACGGATACTTAGAGGTCAAGCTTCACTATTTGATTGGTCAAGATCATCTTCACTGGCAAGGACTTTATCTCCCCGAGTTCTAGAAAGCCAAGTGGATGCAAAAAAGGTTTGTCCTTCTCTGCTTTTGGACATTTAACTATTAACTTAAGAGCATCAAATTTTATAAAGAAGGCAAGTTTTTGACAGTCTTGCTGGAATTTTTCTCAAGCATAGTTTGGCATTATTCATCTTTCTACTACAAATATAAGCATGTTAGGTAACTTTGGTTAGTGGAACAATATTTACTTATCATGCTTGTGTTTTTTCTTATTCAGATATCTAATTGATTCAATATACATATTTTACCAGTTTTGGATCTATTCTATTTGTGGATTAACAATGGGCCATTTATGATTCTGCAGGAATTGGAGAAAAGTCTTAAGGCCACTTGTGAGGAGTTCATTATGGCTGTCACAAAGCTGGTTGTGGATCCAATGCTCTCATTTGTTACTAAGGTTCACTGTTTGCTTATTTTTCTTTTCAAAACCCAACATAATTGGACCAGTTACATCATCTAGCTAGATGAGATGGCAAATGCAAGGTCTATATAGACTTGAAGGCAGTTAATCATTGACATAATATCAGAATAATAACATTCAGATACAAAATTTACCTACATACAAAGACACACTTGCAAGCATGGTATGAGAGATTTTAGGTACTCATTCAGGTGAGCAAATATACAGGAGAATAGTGATCAGTTAGCTAACTAAATGAACAAACAATGTCTACATTTATCTTTCAGAACTCTTCTATTGTCTATCAGTATGATGTTTTTAATATGTTTCTCTAGGTGACAGCTGTGAAAGTTGCATTATCCTCTGGCAGTCAGAACCAGAAAGTAGACTCAATCATGTCCAAACCACTTAAGGATCAAGCTTTTGCCAGTCCAGATAAGGTTGCTGAACTTGTTCAGAAGGTATGCTCAGATTTATGGTTCAACTACAGAGTCGATTAAGAATTATTTCTAGATTTTTAAGAAGGTAACTTGTCTTCAGATAACTAAAATTGTGCCTCGAGATATAAGGTAAGTCGAAAGGTTTGGCTAAAGAAGAATAGTACTGTTTTCCAACATACCAGAAGAAAGGAATATCAGCAAGATAATATATGTAGAAAATATTCTTCCATGGACACGAGAACATGAAGAATTTGATACAAAGAACTGCATAAACATGTTTGGCAATATTGATGTTGGCAATTAGTGTCAGACAAGAAACAAAACAGTGCATTCAGTTTGAGCTGATTGTGCTGTGTTTATGGAATAGGTACATGCAGCTGTTCAGCAAGAATTACCAACAGTCTTAGCAAAGATGAAACTTTATCTGCAGAACCCATCAACACGGACAATACTTTTCAAACCAATAAAGTAAGTAGATACTTTCATTATTGAATTGCAATGTAATTTGTATTTGTATATTGCAATGTAATTAGTGTTTGGATTATAACATTCCAAAGATGTGTTTCAAGAGAGACACAAGTTCTACTAAACGCAAAATAAATGTTGTATATGTTGGCTACAAGTTTCCTAGTATTGAAGACTGAAACTGGTTGATGTTTTCCTTTGTTTTTTTTTCTTTTTGGCATATTGAGATATATATTAAAAGCATTTGAGGGACATTTTGTGATGAGAATCGCATTGGTGCAGGACAAACATTGTGGAAGCACATGTTCAAGTACTGTCCTTGGTAAAAGCTGAATATTCCTCTGAAGAACAAGGAATCATTAATATGGTGTCCATTGAAGACCTGCAAACACAGCTGGACAATCTTCTATAACATCCTCTAAATGGTGCTGAATTTATTATCTCGACATCTTTTCTTTTACCTTGAAGGATCGACTCAAACACGAAGCAGTTTTCAGTTTAAGTGGGATGTTCAAGGTTGTGTGGACAAAACTTGTGCAAAGCGGTAACTCATGGAGAAGATGGTATATTTACACTTGAAATGAGTACAATGGGCAAATTGGGTACGACAAGGACTCACATTTCGGAAGCATAGTTAATTAATTGTTCTTGAATCATTATCAACATCTCAACATCCCTGTACAAGATATACTTCTTGGTCGGGAGAGCGCATTCAGAGCCATCAATACACTACCGTAAGCACCAAGTGACTAGTTCTTGATTGTAAATACTAGCTGCACTAGTTCAACCATAAGTACTGGTGGGTCATTATACATGAAATGACTATGTGAGTTACTCTTTACCTTGTTTACGCAATTTATTTTAGTCGACATTTGTTGCTGTTTACACCTAAGGTTTTCATTATTCCGTAGATGATTAATTGGCCATTAGTATGATACTTCTGTCATCCAGTTCTGTAAAACGTCAAAGAACATTATTACAAGTGAATCGGAACATGTTTTTGAAGTTATATTATATTGGAATAGTTTTGACAGCCTTGCCGATCCTCTTTTGGTTTAACATGCGCTGGTGAAGAATTGATGCTTCTGTATCTGTATAGCATTGCTTTTATAACTGTCTTCGAGTTCCATGCATATTTTTTTGGGTTCTAAAAGCAGCTTTAGTCGAGTCAAGAACATTGTTTGATTTCAAGTAAGGCGAAAGTTGAATGTTCAGATAAAGTCAGACCGATAATCAGCACCAAATCCTTGGCTTCGCTTTTGATTAGTCACTGACCATGGAAATGAACGTTCATTTCCTGTGCCCTGAAGATCCCATCAGAACGCCAACAGCAACAATAAACATGAAGAGCATACTTGCAAGCAAAACGTAAGTCCTTCGTGACGATCTTCTGTATTCTCCAAATATGAGTATACCCCAAAATGTACTTACAAGTGGAAGTGCCTGACACCAGTTAAGCATTTCCAGTAGAATCAGAAGAAGAAAAAACCAGTACCAATAAAATGAGAAAGTGATCGCCAGTGTGCATTTAAACTAACCTGAACAGCATCTGCAGCTGCATATCCTGCAGCCTGACCTCCCATGAACTGAAGGCCGTTGCCGAATCCGCATAGAAGACCAGCCAGAAATGCCCATCCTCGACCATTCCAGTCATTAACATACGCCTTCAGTGATGATCTCGGTAGATCCAATATAGGGCGGTAGAGGAAGGTAACATTTAGGATGATGGCAATTACAAAACAAGAGATTGAAAACCAGAAAAATGCAGTGTATACAACCAACTTTGGAACACCTTCTTTCAAGGTGTGCCATTGATCATTTGTTGCTAAGTTAAAAGCTGGTGAGAAAAGAGAGAAGCAAACACCAGCAAAGAAGGTAATAGCTAGTCCAATGAAAATGCCCCTCCCAAACACCTGCAAGTGTAAAACCAAACTCTTGCTTATGAAAACTAGAAATCTAATATTTGCATGGCAGAATTAAGAAAAGAAAAAATGCCGATTCGCACTAGAACGAAACCTTGATTGATCGCCTGCTCTCAAGCTCGAGAAGGAAGGCAGCACTTCCAGCTTTTGCCTTCTCTGAAAATTTTCCATTCTCTAAATCCAAGCTTCCTGCCCAATATTAATCAAAACGACTTGTTTAATGTACTGTAGATCAGAGCTAAAGATGAGACAGGAAATAGTCTCAAGCTTCTTACCCTTTCTTGGAGATGCTTCATTAGTTGCAGAAGAACCTCTTACCCTAGAAAGTTGAAATTTTGGTGACACCATCAAAGCAAAGAGAGCAACTAAATTTTTGGAATAAAAGAAATAAAAATGGGAAAACTTAAAAATGAAATTGTAAAGTAAAAAAAGAGAAGCATTCTCTTGGGATCCATTTTGGAATAGAGACGCATACTCTGTTCCAGATATCTGTTTACTTGATACACCGTTGAGCTTTTCTCTATTGTCAGCTGCATTGGATGAATGGACAGCTGAGCCCAGACAAGCAGCAATCAGAAAACAACCAACTCCAGGAAATAGAATCTCAGCCTTATTGATTTTGTCATCTAAGAAGTAATTCAAGGTTGTTCCTGTCACCAGAAAACAGAACAAAACAAAGTTCCTGATATTCCATAGATATCCAAATTATGAGGTATCTTTCAAAATGGAGAGAGATGCAGACCTATCACAACAGTCATGCTAGAAGTGATGACTTCTGTAACTGATAAACCAACAAAAGCCCAAGCATACTGAGTGGATAAGTTTCCGAGGCTGAGTACAACTCCGCCGGCCATCGCAAACAGAACCGATGGCCAATTATCCTGCAAGAATCATCCTACAAAATTCTCATAGTTGTACTCTGTCTCACTACAGAGAGATCTGCAGTCCAGAATCCACACATGCATCACTGTATTAGAACATGGAAAATTAAGCTGTTCCAGTTGCTTTTACAAACTGCTCCATGATTCCTGATTAAGAGAGCTAAGTAAACCAGTAACAAGCAATGCAGAAAAGCATAACAACATAAGAAGGTTAATTGGTCCAACATACACTCAACTTGCAGAGTTGGGTTATGAAATTTGGGGACTCAGTTGTGCTCTTGCCTATCTCACCAAATGTGAAGGCAATGATTATGGCAGCAAGAAGATTAGTGATTGTATAATCAAGATAAGTATGTTGAGGAAGGCGGCCTCGTCTTTCGAGGAGAGTCATAATGGCAGGCCAAGTGCCCAAAAAGAAGAGGGCAAGGAACATACATACTATTGCTCCTCCTTTGCTTTCGACAAGATACATCTTCAGCTCACCACAAATAATCCCCTCAATTAGAGGAGATATCAGCGAAGGGATTCCTGAAAAATCCTGCAAGACCCAGTTTCAGTTACTGATTATTAACCTGGATTTGCAAATCCCTTATCAAAATTTACTCGACTAGGGCCTGAATCTTTCTGGGTTATGAGGAACATCTAAAGCACATTATTAAGCTTGGAAAAGAATACCAAGTGCTTCCCAATGATGTTAACTTGAGAAGCGCACAATATTGACTTTCAAGTGCAATAACAACAAAAGACTTTTAGAGAAATTCAGATCTATGACAAAGATGCAGAATTCAAATGTCAAGATTCAGGGCTGCCCATTAGTAACAAATGCGACAGCACAGCCAAGAGAAAAGTCAAAAGCATACTAAATCACCATCATGTCACAATCAAGAGAAAAGCCAAAAGCATACTATACTCGGTGATTGAAACGCACCATCATATCAACTCTTTTAATCCACTCAAACCTGTTGATCATGGAGGCAAAGGAAGCATAGCAACAGAGATCACAAAGAAGAGGAAAGAAACTACAAATCAAAGTTAACATTAATGCCATTTTTTGGAAGAAAGGAGTCACCTATGAAGTAAACGTCCGATGTCGAAATGAAAGCAACTGATCAAGAAACCCCAGTAGGTCAGGCGGTCCTAATCACAAATTTGGATATTCTCTCACTCAAATTTCACTACCCTTTTGGAAATCTTGGGTTACGGTCCAACACGGCAGCTTAAACTTGAAAACTATATGGATTGAGACCCACCCTCCGTTCAATACACACCAAAGATCATAACTTTGCCAAGAACAACAGGGGAAGTAGTTGTAGAGCTGGAGTTGGGATGTGGGTTGTTCTCGGAATCTCAGTTTGAAAACGTTGGGGGGTGAATGTTGAGGTTGAAAGTGGAATCTTTTTAATGAAAAATCCAATCTTTCCACGTTGTTTGACATTTTTATGGTACAAAATTTTTTTTTATTGCCTGCTTCGGTCTTTATGGAGTAACTGTTCAATTTTACGTTGGTAGCGACAAAACTGGCATCCATGCTTGAGGAAGATACGGAACTTGTTGAACTGGCAGACGTTGAAGATGAAGGAGCCATTATTGGTAGTGGTGATGAATTTCTGCTAATCCCCAGAAATCAGTATAGCTACGAATCCGCATCAAATCTTCTTTTCGAATTACGGTAAATAGAACATAACAAGAGTATTATAATCATAATAGAAGATTTAATAATGATTATTGTCTGATCAGTAATGTAACTTCAATCTTAAGTTATATCGACATAAAATTAACAGCTGATAACGAAACGCTCTTACGAAGGAGCCGATGAAAAATCAGGTTAGCAGGATTTACATTAGTTGTTATTGTTGTTAAAAGAAGTAATATTTTTTATATAATTAATTTTAAATTAAAAAAAGATATATAACAGAAGTTTATTATCTTTAATAAAAGTATTAATTTTATAAAATAAATTTTTATTTAATAATATTTATAAAAAATTATCAAATAATGATCAATTAATTAATTTCAAATTGAAATTTTTATATGAAAATTTTTGATTTGTGAAGAGAATTTAAATTCCTTGACTTATAAGTTTATTTATAAAAAGTTACTAATTTTTAAAATAATATTGTAATTATGAAAATTTAAAAAATCCTTCACCATATTATCATAATTTTAAATACTAAAATATAAAAAATATTACATCAGCCGGTCATAACTTGAAAAAAAGTTATTATTAGACTTTTTAATATTTTATAAATTTATTATTTTTTAATAATGCATAATGTTTTAATAAATTCATTTAAGTTTACCCTATACTTAGTTTTCCTTTTAAGAAGAAAAAAATAAAAATAACAATAACATTGAAAATGAATCCCGCTGATATGCAAGATTTATGAAAATTTAATAGTATGTAATCTTACTCTTAATTAGCAGAGAGCTTGTTTTTAAAAGACTCGCATGAAAAGAAACAAAGTGAGAGTGTGAGAGAAAAGGGGATAATAATAATAATAATAATAATAATAATAATAATAGAAGGAAAGAAATAAAAAGTGAGATTGATACTATTGGAGATCCATTCACGTTGACATTTATTACTTGTGTAACATAAAGTTAATTATAATAAATCGGATCGGATGATATCAATAATTTAAAATTCGAATCGAGTTCTTATGATCCAGTTTTAAAAATATTATGATGTTAATTTAAAATTTTTTAAGACTAATCAAAGGTGAATAAAAGATATAAATTTCTCTTAAACTATAAAAATCCTCTTAATTTTTAAAACTTTTGAAAAAAAATTTAATTTTTAGTTTTTTAAAAATACTCTTTTCTTATATTTCAATTAAAAGATAACAAAAAATATGATAATTTATATTATACTTAAATTAATTAAATTTAACTTTAATTAATAAATAAAGAAATTTATATTAAATTAATAATTTAAATTTAATTAAATTTAATAATTAGATTAAATTATCAAAAAAGTTTTTAATTAGTGTTCGTTTTTCGTTATTTTTATTTTTATTTTTTAAAAAATTAAAAAACAAAAATTAGAAAGAAAATCTGTCAAACTTTTCAAGGCATTTATTAATTGTCTTAAACAAGTAAACAAGAAAACGATAATCGTTGTCCATACGTCACCAATTCCTTTGTCGTTTTAAATAAACTAGCAGAGTATTGCTGCGCGATGCGCAGTAATAATGCCCAGTGAATTTAGTTAGTTATAATACAAGGAAAGAATA
>JANIIA010000001.1:1954395-1974532 GCA_027478495.1 Erythroxylum alaternifolium
GTTAAATGTAAGATATTAATGTTAATGTTATTAATACGAATATTTAAATATCTATAAAATATATTATTAATATACATATAAAGAAGGTTAATATTGTCTAAGAAATAATTAATAAATTTTCTATTAATTATTATTATTCATCCTTATCTTTGTTCAACTCTTTTCTGCATTTAGAAATGGATAGAAATGCCAAGAGATGTAAAAAGTATGCTGAAATGCTAGAAAATGAAAAAAAACGAACTCCTATGACAACATAGAGAAGCTCGTGATGCAAAAAAAAAAGAAACGCTACTTTGCCTTCTTGTTCTCAAACAATTGGTCATCAACCTTTCTATCCTACCATCGATAACTTACCTTCTGATGGTAAACTTTTTTTAATCAATCTACTAATCAGCTCGCACAAAATCAATTTATCGATTTTAACGTTAATCATGTCAATGCAACTCATTCCTTTCTCTAACTAAAAGAAATTCTCCATGCAAAGTTAATAGTTGAAGCATCTAATATCACATGTCATAATTTAGATTGTACAACTGTATTTTCCTCTTCAATTTAACCTAGCACAATGATACCTGTCGAGAATTAAGGTATAAATCTTTTTTCCTGTGTTTTTTTTTTCTGTTTTTTTAATTATTACTACACAAAGTCATCAACCTTTCTCTAAATCTTTAAAAGGATAAATTGTTATCATTCTTCGTTAAAGTTAACATCCTTGCAAAATTTATCTGTTGAGCCTTTACAACTTCCTGTTGTTCTAAACTGTGAACATTGTAATGCGAAGAGATTTTATGTAGAGCCCTCATCATTTTGCTGTTCATCAGGAGAGATTTCCATTATTGCTCCTCAAATGCCATATGCTCTAAAATGATTATTTATTAATAGTGATGAAGAATATGAACATTTCAGGAAGAATGTTCATACATACAATAATAATAATGTGGCTTTTACTTCATATAGAGCTAGATATGATTGAGAACTAACAAAAAATAAGAAAGGCGTTTATACATTTCGTGTTCAAGGTTAAGTTTATCATTTCCTTGACATTTTAGTTTTCAAAACTAACAAGGTATTTGGTATCCAACTCTATTTCTTAGATAATGTTGTGATAAACTTCATGAGGATACATTAAAACTGATTATGTCAATTTTGCAAGATAATCCTTATGCAAAGTTCTTCAGAAGTCTTAGGAACATTCCAACGCTTGAGAATCATGCAATTGTTTTAAGGTATTATCCTGGCCTTGATCAGTGTGTTTATAATCTTCCTACTACATCACAAGTGCTTGCTATATAGACTGAGATCAATGACGAAAAGATTGATAAATGTCCTCACATACAAGTTTATACTCACTCGGGCACAAGTTATAGAATCTAGTCTTACTATGCATGTTTTGATTCCCTTCAATATCCTCTTTTATCTCCTCGCAGTGAATCTGGATGGCATCGTAGAATTAAGTGATTGATTCCAAAGAAAGACAAAAGCAATGTTTCAGATGAAGGATGTAATGTTAATTTCAACTCCTTTACTGATCCATCTGAATTGTTCACTATGGAAAACACAGGCAAGTTTGTCTTTTCCTTTTTCATTTTGACAACATTATCTTATATTACCATTTCACTTATCATATTTATTTGTTTAATTATTAGTTGCTAATCAAGAATACTTTAAAGATGGTACTGTTTCTAGTAGAGAATATTATTGTTATAGGCACCAAATAAGAGAACATGATGAATCTATGCTGCTCCAAAGCTTAAGGCTACTTCAACAATTTGTTGTGGGAACTTATATAAAGATTGAAACATCTAGGCTTGATTTCCATAGAAAAAGACAAAATGAGATAAAGACAGAGATACTGCAAGGCGTTTCAAGAAGTATTATTGTTGATCAAATAGAAGGTTGTAAAATTGGTCGTCGAGTTATCCTCCTAGCTTCATTTGTTAGTGGTCCGAGGGATATAAAAGTATAGAAGTATAGCAAACCAGATAATTTTCCTCATTATAACTTGCACCCTTATGTGGAGAGAGATTCAAGATAACCTTAAGTTTCATAAAAAGCCACAAGATAGGACAAATTTACTGGCAAGAGTGTTTAGAGCTAAATTTGAAGTTCTTAAAAATGATTTAATAAAAAAAACAAATCTTTGGAGACGTCGCATGTATTTATGTTATTAAGTTTCAAAAGTGTGGATTCCCTCATGCTCATTTGTTGCTGATACTTAAGCACATTCTAAATTGCTAAATCCAAATTCTTATGACCAGATCATTTCTACTGAAATACCAGATCCTAAAAAAAATCCGTGCTTATATTCTATTGTCGTTAAGCATATGATTCATGGTCCTTGTGGTCTTCTGAATAAAGATTGACCTTGCATGAGAAATGGTGTGTGCAAAAACTATTATCCTAAAAATTTTGCCCCTTTTACTATTCACGGTGAAGACAATTATCCATGTTATAGAAGAAGTGATGATGGTCGAAAAGTCAAGATTTGTAGATATAAGGTTGATAATCCGTACCTCTTGCTGGTTATTGATTGCCATATAAATGTTGAAATATGTTTCACTGTTAAGCTTGTTAAATAATTATATAAATATGTGTTTAAGAGCCATGATATTATCAATTTTACCATTGTCGATTAAAAGGCTACAACTGATATTGATGAAATTAGTAATTTTTAAGAAGGTCATTGGATTTCACCTCCTGAAGCTTTATGGCGTATATATGAATTTCATCTAGTAGAGATTAATCCATTAGTTTATATACTCTAGGTTCATCTTTTAAATCAACAGTTTATTTCCTTTGACAAAAATATAGATTTGCTATATTTGTTGAGAAAATTGACTTCTCCAAAACAATGTTGACGGAATTTTTCAAAACGAATTTGACAAATAAAAAGGCAAAAAAATGAAATGTTTGTAAAGATTTTCTATAACATTTTATTTGGAATCGAAAGACAAAAACATGGTCAGAAAGAAGTTGAAAAAAAATGATTGGAAGATCGGTTATTGTTGACCCTACAGAAGGAGAAAGGTGGTACTTGAGATTATTACTTACACATGTTAAAAGATCAACATCATTTGATCACTTGTTAACTGTTGATGGTGAAAAAACAAGCTGTTTTATGGAGGCTACAATGAAGTTAGGACTACTAGCATCTGATTTTTATATACAACAAACTCAAGAGGAAGCTGTTTTATTTCAAATGCTAGCTTCCCTTAGACTTTTATTTATTACACTCATGTTCTATTGTTCACCAGCAATTCCTAAGCAGTTTTAGGAAATATTCAAAGATGATCTTTGTTCTTACTACCAACATACTTCCTCCTATAGTACATGTATATCTGAGGACGTTATAAGGATCGCTCTTCAAGATATTAATAAATCCCTATAACAAATGGGGAAAAGCTTAAACGATTATCATTTTACTGATTATCACTTTGAAGTTAACTATCAACATCTTAGCAAAGAAATAAAAAGCGAGAAGAATATACAGATTGATCTAAAAGAATTATTATTACATTCAAGGTTGAATAACGAGTAGAAATACATTTTTGATTTGATTTTGCATTCGATTTTGGCTTCAAATGGTGGCAGTTTTTTTATTGATGGTCCGAGTGGAATTGGTAAGACTTTCTTGTATCGGACTCTTCTTACAATTTTACAGTCACAAAGTCATGCTGCAATTATTATTACTACATCAAGTGTTGCAGCATTAGTCCTTCCTGGTGGCAGGATAGCTCACTCAAGATTTAAAATCCCGCCTGATTTTTCAAAAAGAAAGTTTGTCAGTTAAGTAAGTAGAGCAGTATTGCAAAACTGATATTTAAATCTAATCTTATCTTATGGGACGTGGCTTCGATGACTAAACGAGAAGCCATTGAAGCATTTGATGGCTTACTTCAAGATATCATGAACTCTAATTAATCTTTTGGAGGAAAATTTTTTATATTTGGCAGTGATTTTCGTCAAACAAATAACAACTAATTAATTCAAGTCTTCTAAATTTGCATCTTTGGCCACATATACGAAAATTTTCTTTGACAATAAATATGAGACTTATATAAAATCTAGATTTTTGCAAATTATTATTACGTGTCAGAGAAGGTACAAAACCAGTTGATAAGCAAGATAAAATTTTCTTACCAAAACAGTTGGTTACTCCTTACCATAACAAGGATGAATCTCTTAACAGCTAAATTTTTTAGAATTTTCCTTTACTATCTATTTTTATTTTTTAAATTAAAAAGACATGTTTCTTATGCACTGTTGCCTTTACCAGGTTGATAACGTCTTCCCTGATCTAAGCTTATATGCGTCTAATCCATATCAAATGATAAATAGATATGCACTATGTCTAACAAATGGTTGTGTTGACGAAATTAATGACATGATGATCAATAAATTATCAGGAAATCTGCATTTGTACATAAGTTTTGACAAAATTGTTAACCGAAGACATCAAGAAAATTATGAAGATTTTCAAAATTCTTTAAATCCTAATGGTCTACCTCTACACAAAATCTTGCTCAAAGAAGATTGCCCAATTATGCTCCTAAGAAATTTGAATCCAACTGAGGTGTGCAATGGCACAAGGTTGATATGTCGACAGTTAAAAGATTATACAATTTCTGCAGAAATTATCTTTGGACCTCACAAAGGAAAACAAGTTTTTATACCTAAGATTCCCTTGTAACCTTCAGAAAATGAAAAAATGGAATACCTTTTGTGAGAACACAATTCCTTCTTCATTTATGTTTTGCAATGACCGTAAATAAATCCCAGGGTCAAACACTTGATTATGTAGGAATTTATCTTTGTCAGCCCATATTCTCACATGGACAATTATATGTGGCTTTGTCAAGAGCTCGGATTCCTGAATCAATTAACGTTTTGATTATTTCAAGAACTTTTGAGTCTTCAAAAATTGATCAAAAAAAGAAATATTATGTTCCATGAAATTTTCCAGTTTGTTAAATTATAAAGCACAAAATTATCAAAAGGTATATGAATTGTTTTTTTCAATTTTATTTAATTTCATTCCATATAAAAATTTAATTTTCTTATTTTTTATTCAATATTTTTTAAAGGATGGAAAAGCGTTTATTGATCAAGGATATTTTACCTAGTACTCAATGGCGGTCATGTGAAATTACTATCTAACAAAAACAACATATTATGACATCAGCCAGCACGCCATCGAAAAGACAAAAGTTTATCCTTTTTTATTATGAGGTATAACAACTATACTTTCTTCATTGAAAATCTTCCCTTTTTCATTAACTTAATTATTAACTGTATGTTTATTATTAGCAGGGATCACAAGTTGAAGTTGTTATCTTTAACAATGATATTGAACGAATGAGCCATATTTTGTAGCCGTATAAAATATATCATTTATAACGCCATTGTCAAGACTAATTATGTCTCAGTACTAAACTGAAAACTTGAAAATTCAATCGATTATTACAAGTCGCACTGTTGTTGAACCTGTAATAGATGATGACAACATCATCCCCATCAAATTCAACTATACACCTTTTACGAATCTTATCAACTATACAAACGACAAGGAAAAATCAATCAGTTAGATCCATTATTTGTTTCTTTCTAGAACTCTGACTTTTTTTTACCTACTATATCTAATTATATTTATCTTTAACATGTGATAGATATTTTAGCAGTCGTTGTTGTAGTTTTAAATCAAAAACAAATTAACAAAGATGGGAAGCTTTCAACTATCCAAAAGTTTGTTCTTGCTAACAAATAGTATGTTACCTTCTCTATTATTCTCTATAACTTTTAAAATTTGACACGAGTTTTTTCTAACATTTTCCGTTTTTATATTAGGCAACAAATCGTTATACTATCAATGTGGAATGATCTTGTTACTAATGAGGGCTAACAAGTTGTCGAATCATTAAATACTTATCTGATAATTGTGTGTCGCAGGGTAAAAAGTAAACTTTTACAGTGGTAATTTTATTCTTTTTTCATCACCCTTTCATATTTTTCTTTTACTAATTCTTCTATTTTATTCTTACCTTATAATTGAAATATTTTAGGTGTTACATTATCGATGTGGTTTGACTCTGCAATTCTTATTGATCCACCAATACAAGAAGCTACAGATCTTAAAAATTGGTACTGTCACTTTTTTCATCTTTGCTCTAACAACAAATAAACTTATATACAAATTCTAGAATTTTTATGCTTTTACATTTATAATTATCATTTTTCAGGGAACAACAAACTACTAAAGAGCTCAAAAACCTTGTTAACCAACAAGCTTATCTCAGATATAGTCCTAATACGTCTTTCGGATCAGATTAAAAAATTAGTAAAATCATCTTCTTAAAGTCTAAGGTGAAATCATCTTCTTAAAGTCCAAGGTAAATACATTTTATATTCTCCTATAAGTTTTCCGCCTCCCACACTGTTTATCTAATATTAATATTTCTAACAAAAATCTATCTATATATTTGCAGGCAACATGGATTAAAGCTCACATTTCCTTTCAGCACATTTTGCAAAAGTACTGGTATATGGCCTACAAAAAATGCTTTCACTCAACAACCGTTACTTATGGAAATACATTTACTTGCAATTATTGCAGCGAGAAACTCCTAGTTAAACCCATGCATTTCTTTTTCTCTTTTTTCTTGAGAATTTTCTACCTTTTCTTGTGATGCAACGTATTTGTTGGAAATAAATTTTTTATGACATTAGCAAATTAATCTTCTCAACAACCAAACGAATGAAGGGAATAGTTGAAATATTCATCTTACATCTGTGAGAAGAACACATTATATGTCATGAGTGTGACATGCTAAGTCATACCCATGAGAAAGCAACATATCTCACAAGTGTGACATGTTAAGTCAAACCCGTGAGCCCTTCTCATGGGGGTGATTTAACATGTCATGGGTGTGATTTTAATTTTAATTTGTTTTTCACACCTTCACACCTTCTCACGAGTGTGACTTAATATGTCACGGGTGTGGCTTTCTCTTTTGAGATTTTAGTTCTTTTTTAATGATCGCCTTTCTTTTATATGAGGGTTTGATCGTAAATGAATTATTATATATATCAATTAAGATACATTTTCTCATTAACATTTTTCAATGTAGATGTCGATATGATGTTGATTTAACAGATGAAATAGGAGCTATCATAGCTTCTATTTTTGGTGAAATTGGTGAAAGCTCTTGAACTTCATTGCAATTGAAGCTATGCAATTTCACCATCAGGTTATATTTTTCATTTACTGCAAATAGATTTACATTTAATACAAAATTGTTAGAACTTTATCATTTTACTAAATATCTACATTTTTGCCTTCCCATAAAAAGAATATCGAACTTCCTCTAGAAAAGGTACATACATAATTGAAAATGAAGACCTTTCTTATTCATATCAAACCTGTCTAAATCTAGTCACCTGATGGAAGACAACGCTTCACAATTATCTATTACTGTCAAACTGATGATGTTGAATTACAAAAGAACTTCAATTCAAAAATATGATGACATTTCAATAGATGATCAAAATACCAACGCTGAAATTACATCTACATCTATTTTATGTTTTTATCATTATTTATTAAATCAAATTTTCCATTTTTATCTTGATCAAACTACATCCAACTTCTTTTTTTAGGATAAATTATGTTATTATCTTTTATTTATTTACTCAGCATTTTTATGAAAAAAAGTAATGTTCACTTTTAAACTCTATGGCTAATATATTTTTTTATATATTTTTAAGATATTGTTAGTTCTTCTTCAAAAGTAAGACAATGTCTTCACAGAAGATTCAGCGATAGTGAACTGACACCAGCCTCAAATGCAGACATTAATGAGAGCAACAAAAAACCCAAATTGTTGTAGACGTTTTTTGCATTACGAAAAACAATATAAACATGTAACTTTGTAACTTTGATGATTTAATTTCCTCTTTTCTTGAACTTTTTCTGCTAGCCTTATGTGTTTCTCGCTTGTACTTGGGTTTACTCTTCTTTTTTATTTTTAGTTCCTAATTTAATAGTCTTGGGAAACTTAAAACAAAATACAGTCGTGACTTACATGTCACAATTCTCTTTATTTAACTCATCCACATTCATTAAATAATTATTTTTAAATTCATAGAAATTTCAACATATCAAACAAACCATTATGTTAATTTGTTTATTTGCTTCCTTTTAACATGCCGTCTTTTCTATTGCATTTTAATTCCTACACATGTTCCTCGAATAGATTCGCATCTATGACAACAAATTAATAAAAATTTTACCCTAAAATGTTAGTCTGATTTGAACTGTTGATATCACATTTCACCCATATTGTAGAAGGTAAAAATGTTAAATGTTAGCCTGGTTTGAACAATTATGTTGATATTACATAGCATTGAATTATTTCTACATAAATGAAAGCTTCTTAGATATTTTCTATCACCTTGTTCTGGTGATAATTCTCGTGATAATTCAAAATTGCATACAATAAACTCAAATTTTACTTTTTCTATCTTAAACCACTTTTAATTTTATACACAACCCTTTTCATTTTATTAAAAAATGTGCCTAAAATCATAGATTAACATGTCTTTTTACAATATTATTCTGCAAATATAAAATAAATAACTACCACAACAAATCAATATCTATTGTAAATCATAATTTACAATTTTTTACTGATTTTTTTCTAAATATCTTTCAACTTAACAATTAAACTTATATTTAAAAGTTGCTAAATGCAAGAATTACAGAGCAACTATGATCTATCCATTTGCTTTTATTATTCTGTCAATTTTATATTATTCTAACATTAGAATTTTATTCTCCATCTTCCGTAACATCCTAATCATTTTCGCCTATTTGCCTACTTATTATTATGTCAAACTTACAAAGTTTAATAAGATCAAATTAACAATACGACCAACTATTTTTATTTTATCTTTTCTTAAACCTACACTAAGACTATCAATTAAACATACACATTATGGTAAAACCTTGTCCGCAAAGAAATCAAATACTATATAAACATCAAAATCTATAATGACCCAACAAACTAAAACTATTTAAGAAGCAAAACCTTCCACTGACAAATAAAACATTTTCACATAACAACATAATATATTTGAAATTGCATATGCATGCATATTAACACATATTAATTATCCACAATCTTTCTTTTTCACCAACTCTCTCTAATTTTCTTCTCTTCTTCCTTTCTCTGCATCTCGTCTGGTCTCCAAATGTGATGAAATGAGTGAAGATTAATGCCTCTTCATCCCTTGTTCACAACATAATATCGTTAAGATTCTTAAAAATTTCAACGTACAAAAAGAAACCAAATTACACAAAATTAACGATAATAATACCTCCATACTTAAATTATACATGTACTCAACCGAAACCAAAAACACTAAACTTTGAAAACACAAACACAAAAGAACAAATTAATAATAACAAAAAATTATTTTCTCATTTAATAATTAAAGATTTCAAAGATCAATTCAATAACAATATCGTAATAATTCATGAACAAAATATCTTTGGCATGCATAACCATAATTAACAAGCACATCAACTAAAAGACCATTAACAAGTGTGATAGATGCTCACTCCACTTTCCACTCTCTCACGAATTCAAAGGTAAAAAATATGGATTCATTATTCATTTCATGTTAATCATCTACCATAAGCTTGCTTACTAATCTAATCTTCACTACTAAATATCAAACATAAACATTGATCTAAAGGTCTTTATTTTGGTTGTAATAGGGCCAAGCTAAAGGTAGGAAAAAAGATAAAACTAAGCTTTACACCATAGAACTAATTGAGCATTTAAAATAATACAAACCAATAAAACATAAAACATTCGATTTTTTCTTTCCATTTACAAACTTAACCCTACCAATCTCCATGACTTTTCCATTCTTTGCTTTCTTTTTTTATTTCTCTTCCTTTTTGTCTTTTTTTCCTTTACATTTCTTGGTTCTCTTCCTTTTTTGCTTTTTCTCCCTTTTTCTCATTTTTTTGCTTGATATATTTTCATTTTTTCCCCAATTTACAACAATGTAAATTCAAAAAGGGAAAAAATGTGGATAACAAATACAAATTATTACAACCCACCCACCACTAACTTATAACCTAACTATATGCTATGCTTCTCCCACAATTATTCCCTATAGTCGATTATACCTTTTAAATTCTCAACTTGCTCTTATGGTAAATGTAATGAAAAAAGATAAACAATTAAGGCTAAGGTTCATATTTTGGGTTTCAACCAACAAAAAGTTTCGTTTAAGCTCAAAGGGGCTTACTAAGGATAATATCATGATGGCTTTTTAAGCTGTCAAGATAAATCCTAAATGCTTCATCCCTTTAATGTTTACATAAGATTATGTAATCTCAACTAGTATTTGCAAGCAAGTTCTAGATTTGCTTAACCATGAAAAAATGCTCTCAGCAATGAATACTTTTAATTAGTGTTTAATATTTCAAAAAAGCTCAAATTCTTACTAAAGGAAGGTCTCATTCATCTATCACAACAAGCTAATATCATTTTAATTGAAATCCAAGTCAATCAGTTTAAGCATTCAAATATATTAATTCACTCATATTATGCATTTACAATCTCGGTCAGGTTCATTTAATAACTATGCATCTCTAACTATTAAACAAGAAAACAAACCTAAGAAAATAAAGGATCTAAGATGCAAACAACACAAATAAAGACAAACAATAAAACTAAAAACAATTTAACAACAAACAATAAAAATAATAAAAAGAAAAAGATAGAAATACAATACTAAGATGAAAGTGGACGCTGTCTAGAACGAGTATTTAAATTCGCTAGAAAATTCCTCATCTCCGCCATGCTAGCCTCAATCCTGTCCACTCTATCATTTGTTCCCCGTTCAAATGCAATTAGTTGATTCAGCAATGATTGATACTCAACAGAAGCAGGTGCAATGTTCGAACGCCTAGCTTCGAATGGCAAGACATCATCCTTTTGTCTACCTTCATCTACTCCAACGCGACTATGTATGCTACTTGAAGCTTCTACTGTGTTGTCGTTAACGAGAACATAGCATCACCTTGTCGCCTAACAATCTTCATAGACACCAATGATTGCAAGTCTAAACTAGAATTGCCTGAAACTAACTGCATAACTGTTCTCTCAATTCGTAAACCAAGGTGTTCTGCAATTTGGGTGACAAATGCTCCAACAACAATTTTGCCAACTCTAGCCTTAGCCACATCAAATAGATGCATACTTAACCACATACCAGCATTAAATTGTTTAGCATGCACCATACACCACAACACAAACAATTCTACTTTAGAGACTGCACCTTGGCTATCTCCTTTACCAAATAATGTAGAAGTTAAAAACTTATGAAGGTAGCGAAGGCTAGGGTCCACTAAAGCAAACGATTTAGACCTACTTAGAGAAAAAGCGCCTCTTGAATTAGTAATTTCATTCCAAAAATCTGTAGGACTAAAATCATCATGGTAGCCGCATAAATCACTATTCGAAAATCCAAATATACTATTCAATACACCTAAAGTAATTACATGCCGCATATTCATCAATCTAAATACTGTAATATCCACAATGCCATCTTCTTTACAGCCCAATTGTAAAGTACTCAAAAATTCCAGAATTAATTCAACGTATGAAATTTTTTTTAATTTAGCAAATGTATCCCATCCTATGTTATGCAACAATTCATTCACTCAGTCTGCTATTCCTAATTCAATAATAGCTGCTTGATCGATAAATCGACTTGGAATAATTTAACGATCTTTCAAAGTTGCATACCTTAACTGGCTCTCGCGAATGACAAATTCAAGACAAGGATTACCTTAAATAAGCATATCGTTTGGTTCAGAAGATGAAGATGCCGAGAATCTCTTACGAGGCATACTTGATAACCTTACCTGAAACAATAAAATAAAATAAAATTATAAAAACAGATCTACACATAACTTGCAATTCTTTAATATGAGGAATGGTTGGAATTCTCAAAATACTTGTAGCATGAAATTGTGCGCCATCATATCTATGATAAATAGTCAAGTCTGCAACATTAAAAATAAGACTAATTCTAATATCACTTGGTAATGCAAAAACATAAGCATCATATTAGCAAACAAGGAGCAGACATAAAACATTTATTTATCATGTTTTATTTTCAAGTTTTGCGCAAAAAGTATCCACAATTCGGTCAGTTGCACAATGATGTCTTCATGCACCAGGTTCTTCAAACATCCACATATTTTTTGCAACTTATTGATCTACACTTTTTTCTACCATTGACTTCTATGTGTCAAATGTGGAACAGGATGCTGAAGAATGTTGGACACAGCTTTTATACACACTTTCGCAACCATTTGCATGAAGGACTAAAACATCTTAGTTTTCCTAGCTACTCAATGCTTATCTATCGTTAAGACACAATGGTTTTCAGCAATTGGTCCTCGTCCTGTGTGACTTGGCTGACTCATTTTAGTTGCTCTAAATTTTCTGAAATCATTGAACTTTTGACTTTGACCCCAAAGTAGTTTCTCTCTTTTTTCATTTGTTTTACTTTCACATGTCAACTCTATCTATATATTATTCTGATATATCTTCAAGATTGTTTTGTTTTTGCCAAAAAGATTTCTTTGTTTCTTGTAGTTTGAATTTGAATGAAACAGAAATTTGGTTCATGGCAGTTAAAATGACCATTTTTTGCATACCATAAAGAATGTGGAAATGACATGTAAACTGTCGTACATACAAAGGGGAAACACTTAATAGAAGACAGAAAAAGTGATTTAGCCTTAATAAAAGGTTTTTCATTCCTTGTCATTTGCAATGGCAATGTTTGCCCACTAAAGACACATCTAACCCATATAAATGCAAAAGAAACACGCAAATAATACAAAAAATAGGTGGCAATGCAGTGACATCACAACCTCACAAGCCATACGGATACTCCAAACAAAAGGGAAAAGAGGAAAAGAGTCATTTTGATCACACCCACAAAGCAAAACGAATGAAGATTTAAATATAAAGTACCACAATCTTTAACAATATGCAGAAGCAGCAGACAAGTCACCGTGAAGGCCGCAAAATCATCACAATTTTTAGCATCAAAGAAAAAAAAATTAACTCCCTCCTCATAAACCCACATGATACCTTGTCTAATTCAACGTGTTATACTCACATCGCATCAGCAATGAAGTTTGTCCCTCTACAAATGGGAGAAAGAAACTAAAAAATGACGAAATTTTTAGTTTTAATGGAAGTTAACAGGCATCTCACCGACAGCTAATGGTAAACGACGTGTTGGAGCAAATGTTGGAGATGCTGAGGCGACCAACGAAGCCGGTGGCAGACGAGAGGAAGTCGCCGGAATCACCAGAGATGAAATTTCAGGTCGAAGGCGTAATTTTTAGTTGTACAGCTCAATTACAAATAGTTAATACAATTTTTTATGTAATTTTTTATTCCTTATTTTTACTAACTATTTTTATTAATTATTTTAAATATTTGATTTTTAATTACGGGTGGGGTGTGACTAATCATGATGACTAATATATATACTTAATATTAGTATATTATAATTAGTGATATAATAATAATAATTAACAATTAATAATGCATGATTAATAATTAATAATATTTTTATAAGCAATAAGAATATAATTAACAAATAATTAATTCATTATTATTATTATTATTATTATTATTATTATTATTATTAATAATTGATAACAGTCACGTCGCCGTGACTTTATTCCTTATTTTTACTAACTATTTTTATTAATTTATTTTAAATTTTCTAACTCTTACATTTTAATTTATTTTCTACACAATAATTTTTTTTTCACATTCATAAATTAATTTTTTTCCACAAATTTTAATATTTAACAATATTTTTTACAATTATTAAACTATTTTATCTTTTCCTTTATATATAAATTTCACATTTATTTTTTTTAATTCTTTTCGTTGATATACATTTCCAAATTCTTTTATTTTTAAATTGTTAATTTTAACTTACTTATTTTATTAATTCATTCTAAATATTTCAACTATTGTATTTTTACCTCTTCTCTTTGAAAAATTTTTATCCATAATCACATAATTCTATTTTTCATACAAAATTTTAAATTACACAATATTCATTTATACATAACATATATAAGATAGATAAATAGATAGATACTTACTCCTTAAACCTAAATTAAGAGGGCAATAGCTATATGGATAAATTTCAAATAAAAATACGAAAAATGACACTAATTAAAAACTTTTTTCATAATTTAATCTAATTATTAAATTTAATTAAAATGATTTAATTAAATTTAAATTAATAATTTAATATAATTTTCTTTAATTATTAATTAAAGTTAAACTTAATTAATTTAAGTATAGGATAAAATATCATATTTTTCGTTATCTTTAATCGGAATATAAGAAAAGAATATTTTTTAAAAAAATTAAAATTTTCAAAAGTTTTAAAAATTAAGAGATTTTTTAAAGTTTAAGAGGAATTTATATCTTTTATTCACATTTGATTAGTTTTAAAAAATTTAAAATTAACATCACAATATTTTTAAAACTGGATCAAAAAAACTCGATTCAAATTTTAGATTATTGACATCATCCGATCCAATCTATCATAATTAACTTTATGTTACACAGGTAATAAATGTCAATGTGAATGGATCTCCAAGAGTATCAATCTCGCTTTATATTTCTTTCCTTGTATTATTATTATTATTGTTTTGCCTCTCTCTCACTTTGTTTCTTTTCATGCGGATTTTTTAAAAACAACAGTTTTATTAATTAAGAGTAAGATTACGTAATATTAAAATTTCCTAAAGCTTACATATCAGCGAGATTCATTCTGTTGTTATTTTTATTTTTATTCCTTCTTAAAAGGAAAACTAAGTATAGGGTAAACTTAAATTAATTTATTAAAAATCATTATGAATTATTAAAAAAATTTTAAATTAATAACAAATTTATAAAATATTAAAAGTCTAATAATAACTTTTTTCAAGTTACGACCAGCTCATGTAATATTTTTTGATATTTTAGTATTTAAAATTATGATAATATGTTGAAGGATTTTTTTAAATTTTCATAATTCCAATATTATTTTAAAAATTAGTATCTTTTTATAAATAGACTTATAAGTCGAGGAATTTAAATTCTCTTCAAAAATCAAAAATTTTCATATAAAATTTTCAATTCGCACTTAATTAATTGATCATTATTTGATAATTTTTGATAAATATTATCAAATAAAAATTATTTTATGATATTAATACTTTATAAATGAAACCGCTTTGATAATCAGAAAAGGCCAATCCCTAAATTTGAAATTCAATTAATCTAAACATAATTCATTAATTTTGACTAAATTGAATTGCAAGCCTACCTATATTGTCTAGCGGTTGGCATCTTATTATCAATAAACACACATCAGACCGCACTTCAGTGCTTTAAGTCGTTGATGGTTAGTTCAGCTGTCCTATGCTAAAGCACTTCCTGCCTAAATTTCCTAACTGCATTAACTCGTGTCAGATCTCCTGTATTATTTATAGTGTTTCTATTATGTTCCATTATAGATAAGATTTAATGAAACATAATTGGAACAAAATAAATGAAACAGAAGATTTGATAGGCTTTTAGAAAATACTAATGCTCTCCAAGTTTAAGTGGACCCTCTCCTTAACTAATGAAACTTGAGCCAGTATTCACATTAAGTTATCGAATAATCAAATCTTAGAATGCCCGACTTTTGGGATCTTTTCAATTTAATACCTAAGTTTTTTAACTTTTTAATTTAGTGACTAATCTTTTAAAATTTTAACAATTCATATCAAACTGTTAATTTTTTACTAATGTGATTAGTAGATGTCATCTTATCATCAAAAATAACATTTTAAATTAAATTATTAAGATATTTAAAATGTTGATGACTCAATTGAAGATTTTAAAAATTTAGACACCAAATTCAAAAAATATCTTTAAAGTACATTTTTTAATACATTTTCCCTTTACTCGTTTAATAAATTTAAGCATAAAACTGCAAAACTTGCTAAGAGAGAGACGTGAACTACAACAAGTGAAGGATTTTACAAAGCAAACAATAATAAAAAAAAGATAAAAATAAGAATAAAGAATAGAAATAAAATTAATGATTCTACAATAATTACTAAAATGAAATTAATCAAATTAATATGCTAATATTTAGTATATCATAATAATTTTTTTACTAATATTAATAATTACGTAATTTATTTTATAAATAAATATTTAAAATAACTTATACCTTGTAAATAATTAATTAAAATTTTAATAATTTATAATATTATTAAGTTTAAATAATTATAAATAATTTTTATTATAAGAAAAAAATTACAGAGGTAAACAACTTATTTTACATGTATTTTTAATAAGGTTAATTATAAAAAAAGTCAAATTTTATCAATTTTTTAATTATAGCCTAAATTCTAAATAATAATAATAATATGCATCAACTTTTAATTTTTTTCAACTCTAACCTGAACTTCAAAAAGTGACAATAAAATGTTCAAACTTTAAATTTTTTTCAATTCAAGCCTTTAAAAATGACCTAAATCAGATTACACAATCTCGACGACCTTATACTTTGATTTCAATTTTTTCTTTCATTTTTAGTTTGTTTTCTTAAAATCTTCACTTTTTAACTTTCAAATTACGCAGCTTCAATTCCTTCACACTAATAACATCAAGAGATCGAATTAAATACGAAGATTTTGCTAATAATAACATCAAGAGATCGAATTAAATACGAAGATTTTGCTAATGTGATACGTTGTAATGTGAAAGTAATTTAAAACATAAGAAGAATAAACAAAAAATAAATAATTGAATGCATAAAGAGAACAAATACATCATGTTAAAATTAAAAAAAAATTAAAATTTTGACATTTTATTGTCTCTTTTCAAAGTTTAAGCTAAAATTTAAAAAAAATTAAAAATTTGAAAAAAATAATTCTTTTTAAAGGTTAAATTATAATAAAAAAATTGACAAAAATCTAAACTATTTTTTTATAATTAACCCTTCTAATAATAATATTTTAATAAAAATTAATAGATAATAATATTATATTGTTCCCTGAAATTTTTTTATTTCAGAGATACCCATCAGAAAATCTCATCCATATGCTCATCATGTTCCTCAACAATAATGCCACAAACAACGGGACTCGAGTCATATTTTAAATATTATATGTAATTAAACAAAGATGATAATAATTAAACTAGAGAGTCTCTGTCTGGCGATGAATACCATCTCATTATACTAAAAATTACTACTTAATCTCTACTTCCTTTCTCTCTAGATATACAAAAGGAAAAGGAAAAAGTGATCAGGTTCTGTTCTAAATTCTAACACAGTAGCAATCACATCACAAGCTCAATAGGAATCCAATTCCCGGCTTTTTTGTCAACAAGAACGAAGAAAACAAGACAACCCTAGTGGGGTGTGGGTCTCTCAGTCTCGTCGTGGCAAAATCTCGTCCATACATAAACAAAACCCCAAAAGTTTGCTTCTTTTTCCTTTCCCTTCTCTGTTTTTTCTTCGGCTTCCCTAACCCCACAAGAAAAATAGGCCAGAAAATGAGGCTAGAGAACTAAGGATCAAGTTTATAGTAACTTTAGAAGAAGCCAGTCTTCCAACACTGCTGTCATTGATGCCATTGCCACTTCCTGTAGGACCTAATCCAGTTCCAAACACCGAAGGAGTTGATGAAGGTGTTGTGGTAGTGCCTGTTGTTGTAGTAGGTGTGGTTGTAGGTGTTGTGGTGCCTGTTGTTGGTGTTGTAGTGCCTGTTGTCGGTGTTGTAGCACCTGTTGTTGGTGTTGGTGTAGTAGTGCCTGTTGTTGGTGTTGGTGTCCCTACAGTGCTGCAATTACAAAGCAAGACCAGATAAATGAAAAGAAAAAGGTGAACTTGAAGCCACATAAATCCTTCCTGAACAAGGACAAAATCTCATGAATCCCACATGAATGATCTAAAATTTATGTACAATATAAATGGAAAGGACCTGGACCTTGAATCATTTACTAGAAGCAATGAAAAGGACAAACTTCTCATGAAACATCGACTTCACGACAGCTCACAGGTAACAACACCGGGCCTAATAAATAAATTCCAGGATAATCTGTCTAACTTGATACCTGCTATGTCTTAACCACCACCATTTACCGTCTAATATGTTAGTAAACCCAGTTCAAATCTACCCAGATGAAAAAGATTCATTTTTGACAGCCAAGTAAAGAAAAGGAAAGAAATTAAACAAATACCATCTAAACAGAGAACCTCATGAACACTTGAAAAGTCCTGTAAATGAAACTGAATCAAAGCTTCGCTCTAATGAGGGAGATGGTTTCAAAGACCACAAAAAGAAAGCATCAGCCATGAAAGGACGCTAAAAGACATAAACTTTACAGCAAAGGAAAGAAGATTAATGTAAGCAAATAAGAGAGTACCTTGCACTTGAAGGATAGGAACAAGTAGAAGGCACATCTGGATATAAGAAAAGAATATGCAAAAAAGTGTTGAGAAAATTAGTGCTCTGAGAAGATAAAAATAGAGGTGGATTGAGCTAAGGAGCTTGACTTACTGTTGGGAGGATTGGGACTAACAGTTGCTGTTCCTGAAAAATCACAGGATCCAGCAACTTGACCTTTCCTCTGGTAGTAACTGTTAACAGCCCAGTTGCAGTGATCTTTCACGGTGTTGGGGTTGTAACAAGGGCCATTTTGAATGATTGGCGTACAATCAGCTCCAGCTCCACAGGCATAATCCAGGGACTTCTGCAGTGCTTGATCACTCACACCATCTTTACATAAACAGTAACTAGCACCTTCAAGGGAAAATTTTAGACCAAAACACAGTTAGTTGACAAAAGCTTTTCCTTAACCCTTTTAGCAGAAATTTTAAAGTATGAAACAGCTTAAAAGAGATGTCATCAAGATCAAACACACACAAACACAGAGGAACTCTCACTTGTTTCAGCAAAATCATACAGGTTTAAAGAGCAAGAAAAACAGAGGACACACATGGGATATTAGAAATCTTCGAAAAGTAAAAGGAAAAACTAATCTGTTCATCCAAATATCAGACAAACGGTAGATCATAATCATTCAACAGCTTACTTGAATGGCCAGCGAGGGCCAAGAAGAGCACTAAATACATTAAACCAGCCATGACTGAAACAAGACTCTGAGAGAAATCAAGAGCAATTCTCAGTTCCTGAAAAGGGTCTGAAGCCAAGAACTAAAGAGAGAAGAGGCAAGAGAAGAAAAGTGAGGCTTGACAGGATATATGGAGATATCTAGACAATACCAAGAGTGACGGTGGACAATGAGAGGGTTTTCCTGTGACTAAATATATATATATGTGCGCGCGCCCACGATCCATTAATTACAGTATCTTATTGTTAGGACATAAGTATTACACTATGTTCACTGGGAGTCGAGCAAAAAGCTCGCGTTTTTGTCACGTATTTGACTGCCATAAACCCAACAATCTGGTTTTGGATGATCCTGATCAAACCTTGGATCCTTTTACAAGGTTGGTTCTTTGCCTTTGGTTCTCCTTTTTAGCTGCTAGTCTGTGTAACACAACCCAAGAGATTGCAAATGTGAGGTGTCATCTTTGCTTTGTTGCTTTTGGGATGGTGCGTCAGATTCAGTCCCTGGTTGTCAGACATGTGTGATGATGATCTTTTTGCTTTTGTAATTTTGTACTCATTTTTACTCAGCCTTTCATTATCTTTCAACTTCAGCTAGCAAGTGGCTCACGTCTCTATGGTAGACGATGGACATGCAAATGGAAATGTTGCTTTTCTTATGTTCCTGAAGTGTCCAATCCTGATTTTTGAGACTTTCAATTGAATTTTTTAAGTTACAAGACTAAATTTTAAGTTTAAATATAATAATATTAAGAAATTGTTTAATAATATTATTTTGACTTTAAATTTTTAAAAAATTAAAAAATAATATCAAATCAAAATTGAGTCTCAATTCCAACTCCTTCGTCCGAGTCAAGCTAAGGATATCAAAAAAGACCCAACTCGAGGTCA
>JANIIA010000001.1:1974542-1995240 GCA_027478495.1 Erythroxylum alaternifolium
GTTGAGGCGGCCTGGGCTAGAGGCACCCCGAGTTCGACCTGAAATATTGACATCTTTAAATCAAGCCAATGTAATTCAGTACATAATATTTCTCGCTTTGTAAGGTCAAAGGAGGGTTATCAATGTATATAACCTTCCTTTTATATTTTTACAAAAAATTATTTTCATAACTTGAACTTATGATCTTATGATCATAAATGAGTAAATTTACCAATTGATCAAAGACTTACTCTCATTTACCAATTGATCTGAGTCTAACTTTTAATATGATTAATTTAAAATTTCATATTAGGCAAATTATAATCTTTTTATTAATTATATATTATGTTTATAAATAATAAATTAAATTTATATAACTACAATTTAAATAATTTATTAAATATTATTTCAATCTTTGGTTTATTTTTAAATTTTTATATCAATCCTAAAATTCAAACTTTTAGTTCACCTATTCCTCATCCATGAAATGTCACAATCTAAGTTAATGTTTATCCATTAAGAAAGAAATGATTTTCAAAGGTAAATTAGGCTTAAAATTTATGTATAGTATAAACATATGCACATTTTCACTCATGAAAGTGAGAGGGTTGGCAGATGTGGAAATCTATCTTTTGAAAGTTTGTTATCATAAGAGATGTGAAATTCCATCTTTTAAAAGTTTACTAGCATCACAAAGATAATTCAAAAATCACTTAGGCTTAGCATCTGGCACGGGCTCGGGTGCAACTAGGTTCGAAGTTGACCCGTAAATTTGTGTTCAAGTTTAGGCCTAATTTGAAAACTAATGAGTCTAAGACTTTAGGCCTAAACTCGATTAACCTTAGAACATGTATGCTTAAATATATATTTAAAATTTAAAATTAGAAACAACATTATTTTACCAGAACGACGTCATTTTATTTAAAAATTTTAAATTTTATGTTAATTTAAATCAGGCATATTAAACTCAAGTTTAGCTTAAAACTTAAAATATTAAAAAAAATTCTAATTTTGACCAAAGCTCGATCAACTTGGATCAATTTTATTAACTTTGGACCAAGTGAGGCTGAACAAATTTTACATAAGCCATCTTATGAAAACAAGGTTAGAGGAAGTAAAGGAAAGTTGAGAATAATTAATTAGAGGTTGTACTACAATAAATATCATACATTATTTTAGAATATTTGATAAAATTTAAAAATCTATATTTTATATAATAAATTTTAAATTTATTACAATTAAAATTTAAAAGATTGTAAATTTTGATTTAATAATTCTATTTTATTAAAATTGATATAAGTTTGTTTCTTTTTAAATATAATAACTATTTACTGAACTTAATTATGTTTAAAAATATTTAAATACACATTTTTAATTTGATCATTTTATTTGACAATTTGTTTAGTATTTACTGTATTTACAACACATCCTAATATTGTAATTTAATATAACACAAGACAATTTTATGTTATTGTTATTGTGATTTAATACAATGTTTAAAAAACGAGACCGAAAGCTAAATCCGTAAGACAAGAAGTTTAAGGTTTAAAATGTTTATCTGGTATTATATTATCAACAAATCGGTTAAAGATTGAATAAAGTTGAAAATTTTAAATATAATTGAAGAAGACAGTCTTTTGCGTCGAAGAATTTGAATTTTAATTAAACAGAAATTTTATTAAATGAAAATTAATTAGATTATTTTGGTTTATAAAGACTAAGGATGAGAATTGGGATCAGACATAGCCTGAAGTCAACATAGCCTGAAGTCAACAGGTTAGGCTCTGGTTGATCGGGCCTCGAGTCGGACCTTGAGCTAGACTTGAGCTAAGCTCAAACTCGAATTGCCTAGGCCTAGTTCAGCCTGAGACTCAACTTTTATAAGCAAAATGACGTTGTTTTGCATTTTTAATAAGTTTGGATTGGGCCAACTAGGGCTTGAGTTTAGGCTAGGCTGCCTCATGCTTGCTTGAACTCGAGCTCAAGCCAGACTGTCTCATGCTTGGTCAAGGTTGAGCTCGCCCCTGCTGCCTTGGGTCTAGGCTCCTACAACAAGGGGTCAATTGGGACCAGAACCTTATAAGCAAAACGACGTTGTTTTGATTTTTTAATTTAAAAAAAGTTTGAGCTGGGCTAAGTCGGGTTGTCTCAAGCTCAGTCTGGATCGAGCCCTAATGACAGGAGTTCGGCCTATGCCTGATCTAGCTCCATCTAAGGCATAACTCTTACCAACAAAACGACGCCATTTTATATTTTCAATTTTTGAAAAAGTTCAAAGTGGTCTAAGTTGGGCTCAAGTTGGGCCGAGTCAACTTAGGCTCAAGCCGAACTGTGTCATGCTTTGTCAGGTTTTACTAGTTGATTATTTAATAAACTAATCGATTTTTAGCAGTCAAAATTAACAAAAAAAAGTTAAAAATTAAATTTAAAAATAACAAATTTAAAATTTTACTGTAAAACTAACCCCACTAATTCGGATTTTGATTTATTGATTTAACATAACCTAAGATTAGATGGAGGCTGGACGAGAAAGGACATTTGAGTGTTTTACGTTGAATAAGATTAGATGAGGTTGCTTTCGGATCACCTTTGCTTTTCAGCAATTTCCCAAAAGTGATCGATTGGGGTCTAGAAAATTCCCCTATCGTCCAAAAAGAGAATAATTGGGCACCATCCTCCTTCAAATCATTAATGATTTTAGCCACAATGATGAACCTCTTTTACGTTAATCAAACTTTAATTCGAAAATCGTCCGATTTTGTAACTTTGGGAGACCTATTTATGAATTCTTGGTTAGGTAGGGTATATTTAGGAATCAAATTTTTTGTACCAATTATGATATTCTTATCATGTTCTATTAAATTTCATCTATATATTTACGTAGTAGCTATAATAATAAACCTCTTTTACATTAATCAAACTTTAATTCAAAAATCAACCGATATTGCAACTTTGAGGGACCTATTTATGAATTCCTGGTTAGGTAGGGTATATTTAGAGATCGGATCTTCTGTAACAGTTATGATATTCTTACTACACTTCATTAAATCTTATCTACATATTTACATAGATTCTACATAAATGTACGGATAAAATTTAATAGAACAGGATTAGAGCAGAATAAGTAGAACAGAAAATTTGACGGGATATATTTGAAAGTAAAGTTGCTTCTTTCGAAGCAAAGTTGGTTGGAAGATAAGGAATAACGCATTAATAGAAGACAGTGATCTAATTTGGTCAGACATGACTCGCCCAAAAGAAGTACGTTGCTATGCTCATTCTAACATGAAATTTGGTTCTAAACAGAACTTACGTAATTAGCGGTGCTCATGATTTTGAAAGAGAAACAAAGTCTCTTATTCAAAAGTTGTTATTGATAACAAACAAGGTGCCTCTGATAAAAGAATGACTGAAGCAGATCGAGTTGGCAGTCAAGCTCGGAGCCTGCAGATAGCAATGGACTGATTTATGAACCAATTTTTTAAAATTAAAAATATAAAATAATATTTTTTTTATAATTGGATTCGAGTCTAAGTTGGTGAATCTCAGGCTTATTTGAGACCAATTTTAAGCTTGAATTCTACTTATAAGAATGACAATGAATTGACCTATAGGTTATTTAAGCCAAATTTTTCAAAATATATTTTTTTAAAATTAAAAGTGTAAGTTTAATTGGGTCCAGCTTGGGCTATCGAGGCCTAGGCTTACTCGAGGCTCAAAATTTCTAATCAAAATAATGTCATTTTATTTATAATATCTAAGTTTCATGTTAGTTTGAGCCTGAAACTAATCATGGGCTAATCCTTTATCATTCCTACCTGGCCAACTTGATTTGAAGTCAATGGGCTAAGCTCGATTTGACCAAAACTCAAGTTTTTTTTTTTTTTTCAGAAGATCAAGTCTCGGATCAGGCTTGAACTTGGGCTGCCCAAGCTCAATTTGATTGGAGACCCGATAATTATAAAAAATGATGTTATTTTACAAAAAATGATATCATTTTTTATTTTAAAAATAAAAATAAAATCAGGTCTAGTTTGGCTCGAGCTCAACCTTGGCTACCTCAAGCTCAAGCCTAAGCAAAATTTGTCTAGTCAAATTTGGCCTTACCCAATTACCCAAACCATTGCTACCCCTAAAAGCAAAATTCTTGTTTTTACCATCTCTTTTTAGGTGATTCTACGAACAGGGATAACAATGAAATGGGTTAGGCTAAAGCCTTGAAATTGGGTGCCCAAGCCTAGCCGAAAGCCCACGTGGGACAAAGGCAGCCTTGCCCGATCTCATTCTCGACTCGACTCAAAATCAATGTTAATTGTTTATTAATAATATTTAATTAATTATTAAATATTAATAAATAATTAACATTGATTTAATTAATTATATTTTTCAGAAAAAAGAGTTACTATAAATTTGTTAAAATCTTGATAGAAAAGCTATATGTATAAAAAATAAAAATATGATATATTTTTGTTTTAATAATTTTAATAATTTTAAAATAATTTTTACAACTGTTATATCAATATCGACGTGACCATTATTATACAACTGACATCACACAAAGTTAAGTTTGAGAGTGTAAATCATATCATTTCTTAAATATTAAAGTACAAATTGGTATACATGTTATGATAGAGACTATTTTTTGTGAAATGTTAAGAGATAATTTCACCTTTTGTCTCCTTGTATTGACATTTGGAGATAGTCTTTCTATTGATCAGGAGTAAGACTACGTACTACTAAATTTTTTTAGACCCGACGTCTTAACAAAATTTCCTATTAAATGTTGTTATTGTTCTCATTTCATTGTATTGACAAAATTTTAAAAAAATTCATAAGAGTCACATGTGGTAATAATTGTATAACATGTAAGATTAATGACGTGAGATTTGACAAAAATTTTTTAATAAAATTAAGTTTGAGAATACAAATTATGTTATCACACCACATCAAAAGCAAACATGGAAGAATATCGTCGTTACATTCAATCCAAGTTTTGCATTAAAGCGGAGTTTAAGGGGGTCTGATAGTATACAACTTTATTTTCGTAGACCCACATGCAAATGTGACAATAAAAAGTGATACATGTTAAAAGAAAAGATATGAAATTTGATACGCTAAAAGAGTAGGTAAATATAATTAAATAAGTAAATAAATAAAATAAAGTAAAATAGAACCAAAGAAAATATTAAATAGGAACCAAAAAGAAAAAAAAGATAAAAAAAAACTTATTTGTTTGGCTATTCAATAGATGAAAAAAAAGATTGTTTTTGTTGACGATGATGCTGAACAAACTATGATGTTATACAGAACTGACAAAATTCAAAACAAAAACACAAAATAACAATAGTTTTATACCAATATTCCATTTAGTTAATTAACAAGGAACACACTGATAACATTTATAGGATTATGACAATCCAAATTGTGATGGCGCATTTAGAGGATTAAAGTATGGAATTGTAACGATTATTCTCTTAACGAGTGTGTAAGGCATTTGACCGCATGGTAAGATTTGAGAACGATAATTTTTGCACGGTTTATTTTTGTTCGAGTTGATCGGGTTTTAAATTAGGTTTAAATCGTTTTGAATGTTGAATTTTAGATTTGACTCGAGCTTAAACTGTTCGACTTGACCTTACTCAAAACTCGAGAATTTTTAAGAAGATACCATCTTTTTAGTGAAATGGTATCAAACCTCTGCAGCAACATCGTCTACATCAACATTAGCACAAGTCTCCACAACTTTGCCAAGACCACGTCCAGACATTATGTTGCAAGATCCTGCTAAAGCAAAATATTGGCATGGACATACAGATGGCGCCATTTTTGCTGCATCAAAGATGTTTGGATATGGTATCACATTTGAAGATGAAGAAGGTATTTTTGTGAAAGCTATTTCAGGTTACTATGAAGGTACACTGGATTCGGCCATAGTGGAGGCGATTGCTCTTCGTCAAGGACTACTTTTTGCTGTGAACTTCTTCTACAATTCAGGATGTTTTTATGTGAACTCGCAGTTGGTTATTTTCGCTCTTAACTCTAGTATTCCAGATATTTCTTTTTTTGGTCTTATAATTTCGGACTGTCTCTGTTTACTAAGACTTCGCCCTGATATTGAGGCTCGTTGGGTTTGTAGGCAAGCTAATATAGAAGCTCATACTCTTGCTCGAGCTGCCTATCTCCATGCTCACCATGTTATTTGGGACAAAAAAAGAAGAAGCCTCGGACGTAATTGGAATTTGGATCATGGGTCTAAATACAAAATTTCAAGCTCCGTCTGACCCACTGCTAAGCCTAATAAGGCTTTGATTATAATAACAATAACTTAATAAAAGCCTCGTTGATACGCAGAGTCTGATAAGGTCCAATATTACGATGTATTACTCGTAATTTTGATTAAATGCGTATTATTTTTAAATGTTTTTGCTTTATGTTTGGGCCTGGCTTAACACTTCGAGTTGAACTAATCCAATAAGGTCTAAGCCTAACCCAATACACAATCTTAAGCCCAATATATCAACTTCTTAACTGCCCACCAATTTCAAGATAACTTCCAAAAGGCCACTGACCCCCAAAATTAGCCCTAATCGGTAGAACGCTTCACTTCAGCAGTTTCTCGCTTCAAATTTCATCAATGGCGTCACAAATGACCATCCTCAGGCGCACTAAAACCCTAATCAAAACCCTTAACCCAGCAAAACCAATCTCCACTTTCACCTTCTTATCGCAAGAACCCCAACTCGCAGCCGACCCAGTCCACACCGATCCCCATCCGGTCACCGGCGTCACGCCGCTGCCGCCCAACCCAGCTTCCGGAAGTCCGCTCTACAACGAGAATTGGCGCCATCCAAACCCATTTCCCAACTCGCCGCTGACTCAGTCCATAATCCCAGTCGGGCTCCTGCATAACACCCCTGGAGGTCGCATGCATTCAATGGCGCAAACTCTTGATCTAAACTCGATTTTGAACTTGTTTGCCGACTGGATGACGTCACAACGGTGGTCGGATATCAAGGAGTTGTTTGAGTTCTGGATACGGTCGTTGGACAAAAATGGGAAGCCGAATAAGCCGGACGTGGACTTGTATAATCATTACTTGAGGGCCAATTTGATGATCGGAGCAACCGCTGGAGATTTACTCGACTTGGTTTCGCAAATGGAGGATTTTGCAATCTCGCCAAATACGGCCTCGTTTAATTTGGTCTTGAAAGCTATGTTTGAGGCCAAAGAGACCGAGGCTGCCGAGAAGTTGCTCCAACGGTTAGCTATTCACACTCTTTTTGTGTAATGAGAAAATGTATGAAGATAAATTTGCATTTGAGTTTTATATTGGACCCTAAAGTCATATTCTTCTTTTGGTTTTTGATATTATTTGTCACAGAATGTAGTTATATGTTTGAAGTTTGAGTTGGGTCCCTCGTAAAAATCGTGTGTTAAATGGTTCAGGATGGAAGAGACGGGGAAAGAATCTCAGCCTAACGATGAATCATATGAGTTGGTTACATGCTTGCTGTTCTCTACTAACAAACTTGATGCCGCTTTAAATAACATCGATAAGAATTTGAAATCTGGGAACATCTTGTCCATGAGAGTGTTTGGTGATTGTGTTAAAAGCTGTGTTAATCATGGAAGATTGGACTCATTAGTGTCAATTATCGAGAAGTGCAAGGTACTTGACTAGTTTGACTAATAATTGAGTCGCCATGGTTAATATTATAGATATTATGATGCTTATGTTTTCTGTGGTAATGTTCACATTGTTGTCAGGCTACAGATCAGAATAAGGCTTTGTTCCCAAGTTGGAACATGTGCTTGGCAATTGCAGAAACTGCAATGCAAGCAGATAACGGCAAGTTGGCATATTACGCACTTGAATTTATGGCCAAATGGATTGCTCGAGGCGAGAATGTAAGGCCTCCTGTCCTACTATCTGTAGATGAAGGACTTGTGGTCTCGGTACTAGGAACTGCTGCCAGGACTTACAATTCTACTCTTCTGGATGCATCATGGGCCATTCTTCGACGCTCTTTACGTGGCAAGAAGGCCCCTAATCCAGAATCTTATATTGGGAAGATATATGCCTATGCATCATTGGGAAATTTACAAAAGGCTTTCGGTACCCTGCGGGAGTTTGAAACTGCTTATGGAAATTGTGACAGAGAAACAGAAGAAGAACTTTTCTCCCCGTTTACCTCTTTATATCCTTTGGTTGTTGCTTGCTCCAAGAATGGTTTTGAGACTTTGGACTCGGTATGTGTTTATTTGTCGCCATCCTTATACCTTGTTGCGGATCTCATATATGCTCATTACATCTCAAACATTTAGATCATAATACTGAGTTTCTTCATTTTCTCCTATCCATTGTTTTTCAGGTATATTTTCAACTAGAAAATTTAAGCCGTGCAGAAACTCCATACAAATCTGTTGCTGCGCTTAATTGTATAATTCTTGGCTGTGCAAATATATGGGACCTTGACCGTGCATACCAGACTTTTGAGGCAATCGGCTCCTCTTTTGGGTTGACCCCTAATATTCATTCCTACAATGCTTTGATGTATGCATTTGGAAAACTCAAGAAGGTCATCACTTGAGTCACATCATCTCTTCTCTCTCCTTTTTTATCAAACGCATGCATGCACACACCTATAGCTGACATACTCATGGGTTCCCTGTTTTTATGTATTGCGGACTTTGATTCACACATTTAGGTGACATGTTCATGGGTTCTATGTATTGCGGACTTTGAAGAACTACCTTGCGAAGTCATTGGAGATGCACCAAAAAAATAAATTCTGCATTTTAGTATGCATGACAACTGTTTGGTTCTGCAGAAAGTGCTATTTGTAAATTGTTTGTTCCATGTTGTAGTTCAACTCATATTCACACATACTAAAAGGCATGCAGTTGCATACATGCATATGTTGCATAGAACGAGTGTCTCATGGGTTGCTTGTTTTTTCATATCCTTTATGTCTTATTGAGAAAACTTCTTGTGATTTTATGCAGACAGTTGAAACTTCGAAGGTTTTTGAGCACTTAATAAGCTTGGGGATCAAACCCAATGCAGTGTCATACTCCTTGCTTGTTGATGCTCATCTCATCAATCGGGATGCAAAATCTGCTCTCTCAGCCATTAATGAGATGGTATTACTCTCCTTTCACCTCATACCTGTCTCTATTAAGTTTCTTCCTCCAGTTTTGATTTGTAATGAGTGCTTTCACATGGGAAACTAACTGTTGTTTGATGGACCTGTTTGACAGGTATCCGCAGGATTTGTCCCCTCGAAGCTAACTCTAAAAAGTGTTAGAAGGCGTTGCATTCGAGAGATGGACTATGAAAGTAATGACCTGGTGGGTGACTTAGCTAAACAGTTTAAAATACGAATGGGACCTGAGTCTCGCAGGGACTTGCTGTTCAATCTTGATTATGGCACTGATTATGCTTCATAGGTAGAACAACTGAACTCTTGCTTTCATCTACAATTCCTATTGCTTTATTTTGTATACTTGCTACTGTATGTCAAAATTGACTTCACCCTTGCTTTATTTTGCTCCTGAGTGTCATGAGGAAAGTAAATTTAGTTCTCATTAGACAAGTTAATGTTACTGTTAATGAATACAATATAGGCACTCTTCTCAAGATTCCTGTTATATTGGTTTCATCGGAAGTTAATCCAGTTAAGAGTCTTTGTTACCTGAATCAATCTGTATGATAGTTTTCTCATTTAAATTGTTGCAGGTTTGTTTATCACATTCCTGGAAATCCTTGCGAGGACAAATCTCATGTTCTCCATCTCGCAATGTTCGACAGAAGTTCGGTCTTGTCGGTCTGTAAATGAGTTGATGGTATTTTGGCAGGAATCATAAGGGGGCCATTTACAGGCCAGGATGTATGTAAGGATCACAGCCATCTATACTACCATATATCTGACCTCCAAAGTCTTGGTTGGTGCTCTATGATGAGTCTATCAGTGACCCTGAAGTTGGTGGTCCAAGAAAGATGGTTGCATTTAGAAGAATAAATTGTTGAACAGCTTTTAAAATGTATTTAAGAAGGAAATGCTCTGCTTCAGGCTTTCTTGTGATCATTTTTCTATGGCCACCATTTGGGACCTTTAACTTAGGATATCTGCTTTTGATCTATTGCCCAGAACAGAAGGATTGTTTCATCTGTTTTGCAGTATATGAACATATCCTTTGTCGTCAAATCTGTATTTGGATTGACACTTAGGCTACTATGGTCTGAATGATAAAACCAAACCTAGCAAGTTGGATTGAGTGTTGGAAGCTGGCCTAGATAGGCAAAGAGAACTCTCTATAATTATTAAAATAATTAAGAAAAACATTTATGTACTCTATTTGACAACATTAACAAATATACAAAAAAAAAATATATGGAGTTTGGACAGCCGTCTCTTAGACCAAATTTTATTCCCCTTTATTTGTAAAGTCTTCAAATCAACCATCCAAAAACTTCTCACAAATTTCATTTTGTAATCACTTCACTGATCCTAATAAATAGAGGAGCATCAGTTATTCCGACAGTTTGTTTCCTACGATCCTGGATTTACAGCAGCTTTCTGCAGTGTATGTACATTAGAGTTCATCAGTATATTACAAAAACAGGTATTTCTTACAGGCTGAAGTTGAGGACAGGCAGACTTAGAACATTGAACATAGTTACTTAAAACTATTTGCCAACTTGGTTCTGCTGAAAAAAAAAAACCAACTTGTTCAAGAAGAACTCACCCTTTTTGCCTCTTCCATGTTTGCTTTGATTAAGGAATAGATTGCAACACCTGCAATGGCTATTGCAGTACCAATACCAGTCTGTGTAGAGATTTTATTGCCTGCAGAGTTTGCAACCGTTGAAAAGGGATGTGAGAACATAATAAAACTAACATCATCAACCAATGTATTTAATATGGACGGCATCTGATTAGCAACACATGCTACTACAGAAACATTTAACATTCAAGCAACTCTAATTCCAAATCATAGCATGAATACTCAGGGAAATTTCAAAATTCAATCCAAAAATTTATGAGCCAAGTTCAATGACAACATTAAAATCCTTGCTGAAATTGGGAAAATTTCTAGATCTCATGAAGGGATACAGAGAGATTACCGAACACAACAATAGAGAATCCAATGACGAAGACTCTCTTCAACACATTTCCAACTGCATGTGTAAGTGGAGCAACTCGTTCCAAAGTGTTGGTGGCAATCTGCAATTTAGACACAGAGACCAAAAGTAACACACCATTGTTCTAAAAAAATGATTCGAAGTCAATGTTAAGCTTGTCAGAAAATTTCTATATCGTTAAATTTGGCATTTACCTGGTTGTAGAGATGGTAGAACATCCCCACCCAAAACAGGTCAGACAAGAATTTCACAATTCCAACTTTGGCTATTGCGTCACTGAAACCAGTTTGAATCAACTTAGGACCCTCAAGCTGTAAACACAGGAACACAGGCAATGATTGACCATTACGCAAGAGAAAGCAATCAAGATTTAAAGATTTCAGTTTGAAGTTTTTGTTCTGAGTATACTTACCACTATTGCTGGTGGAATGCAAACCAAAAGGGCAATGATTGAGATGTAAGCATACACATTGGTACTGTCCATGCCAGTCTGTTAAAGTAAGGAGGATTGTTAGAAACTTGGTGAACAATTTTGTAAAGCAAAGAACTAAAGAAGCACTGCTTCAGGGCCTATACAATCTTAATTTCTGATATCTTCCTCTTGACAGACATGTAAAGGAAAGGGAGAAACTCCCCCGAATAAGCTTACCATTGCTTTCTTTGAATAGATACTTCTGTAAGTAAATGCAATGTTTGAAACCATTGCACTAATGAACCCAGTCCAGTTGAAGGAAAGTTCAGTCAGCGATGCCATTGACACACCTATAAACCTCAGTGTAAAAAGTTGAGAAATTCATACTCATTCTACAAAATGATTCGCTCAGGTCAATATTCTGTTCACTTGTGGTTGGATGAGACCAAAAACATAAAAAGGGCTAGAAGAACTATGCATACCAATAACAACAGGGGCCAATGATAGCCAGAGTGACAAAGGGATTTGTTGGCCTAGCACAAACTGAGAAGCAGCAGCATTGAAAAATGGCTCAAGGGCTGCAGAAAAGTAATAAACCATCAAGATCATAAAACTGATGCAAATGATTAGTAGTTATAACTACCGATCGATACGATACCCGTGGACTAGAAGATCACAGTTGAAGAGTTTTATTTTCACAACCTCATCACACTTAAAGATCACATTACCTTTGACGGTGTGAGTAAAAGACACAGCAACAGCTGCAAATGAAACATTGGACATGACATGTCCAAGAGCATGACAGAATGCAACTGGTGTTAATAGCATCAGAAGCTCCTTATCAATTGGCTGTTTCACAAACAAATTGAAGCAATTAAGCAATCTTTCATTGACCTCATCATTGAAAAGAACAAGCAAACACTCAAACTAGTCACTCACTGCACGTTTTGGCAAACCAACAGCCCAACTAACGAGACAATAAACCACTCCAACTAGCAGATGTATGACAGAAACGAAACTGCAAAACCAAACATTCCAAAATAAAAAACGAGGATGTCTTCAAAACAAGAAAAGAACACATTAAAAAACAGGACAGAACTACTTACTATGGATATGGAAAGTAATTATAAACCTTCTTGTTGAGTATGTTGAAGATCACATTCAAGAAGTACCTGAGTACATGATATTACATGCACATAATCAATCACTTAATCATCTAACCAGTTACACACGAATCATTGTAATTTTGAGCCTCACCAAGCGAAGAAGAAGAAACCGGTGACCAGAACCGGGAATTTCTCTCCGAAGCTCTTCGCAGGCTGTACCTGCCTAAATTCACAAATCAGTCAAAACTCAAGCTTTTTCACCAACCAAGCCAAGCAAAGAAAAAAAGTAAATAAACGGAAAACTCAAACCCGTCGGCATCAGAAGCAGCGGCTTTAACGACGGGAACTCGTCGGCGAATTTGTTGAGTCCAAGAGGAGAAGGAGTTTTCCGGCAATGGGGAGAACGCCAGGCGCGGGAGTTTACCGGCCGGAGTCTTGAGATGAACATTGGCTTTAGAAATCCGGTTCGTTGGAGACAGCAAGTAGAGTGACCGGAGACGACCGGTGTGGACAGTGTACTGAAGTGAGCTTGTGATTGACGCCATAGTTTAAAAAAACACCGAAAAAAAACAGAAAAAACAGAAAACAGAAAACGGAAAACTGAAAATGAAGCTCAGCTCCTCGACTACTGGAATAAGAGAATTGATTTTTGTGAAAAATAAGTTAAAGATAAATTAAAAAAAAAGAAGGAAAATGAGGAAATTTAAAGCTTGAAAATGAAGAGAACCACACACAACACAGGCACAGTCTGAGAGACGAAGAGTTTATAAGATACTAAAGGCTAATGTATGGTCCATAGTGCATGTGAAATCTTGACTTTGTGGATAAAACTATATCTATCATGAATTGAAAATTAAAAAAAAACATATTTCTTGTTTTTAGATTGAAATTAAAAATAACGAATTTATATTAAATTAGATTATTTAATTGTGATATCATGTAAATTAAATTGAAGGTATATTTATTAAAACCTCACAATAATTTTATTAAAATTTAATGATGAAAATTTAAAATTTAATAAATATTAAGGTAAGTAATGCTTTAACAAAAAATGTATTTTTAATTCTCACATTTTTATTAAAATATAAAATTGACTATAATGTTTTGAATTGACCATTAAGGAGTGGTTGAGTCGGTGAAGTGAAGAGTATGAAGTCAAAAAATCATGTGTTCAAATCTCCCTACTTATATTCTCTCGATTGAACCTATCGTACAAAACTTGTTTAGAGCAAAATACTCAGTTGGCGTAATTTACGAACTCTTGTGTCAATCTGAAGGTTTACTCAGTGCGCATCTAAAAGATAGCAACAGCAAATTTCTCCGTTTAAAAAAAGTTTTGAATTATTTAAAATAAAATTGTTTGATTTAAACTTTAAATAGATAATTTTTTTTGATAAAATTATGTCTTTGTTGATTAAATTAAGATTATTAAAATTAATTAAGAATAAGTTAAATTAATTTATAATTTAATTTGATTTAATTTAAATAAATAAATTCCATTTGAGACCCATATAATTAATAAAAATATATAATATAAAAACATAAATTCATCAAAATATAAGATGTAGTGAGTATTAAGAATCATCATATATTCCCTAAAAAGGGTTTGTTCTATTTACCCAGCAAGACGTACCATGTGCAAGTGAGAAACAGCAAAAGTGTCTTCATTTCCACCGTATCAACATTATTATCTCTTTCCCACTAAAGAAAAGAACAAATCTGTACAAAACCATACTCTGCATACCTACTTGAATCTAATTTACTTACATATTCCCCGTGCCAAAGCAAACAGTATAAAGTGAAGAGAAAACGAGAATACAATTCTTTTTCTCATCCCAAGTAGCTTCAGTAGTTTCGGTAACAGAATCGTAAGCCTTTTACAGTATGATAACTGTTCTGTATGAATGATTAGAACTGAATTTGTCACTAGTCACTCTTCCTTCACAAAATAACTCTGTGGCAAGCTAAAATCTTCCTCGTGACTCAGAATTTCTGCTTCTTCATCATCTGGTTTCTGAAATCCATGGTAAACAGACCCAAGTCACTCAAGAACTATCCTCAATATAATGGAAGAAATGAACATGCACATGCTTTTGTTTATCAAAACATTTGGTAATTTCTATCCCTAGCTTTCTCATAATTCTTAGTTGGTTGGTCTTCCAGACTTATCTATACGATCTTTTCAGCACTGTAACTTTTGTATCAAAATAAGGTGTATAGTTCATAGTCAAGTTCTGGGAAGTAGCTAAGATTTATCTCTTCTATATCAACTCAAAATGTTGAGTATTTCGGTTTCTTCATGAATCAATTGGACGTATGAAGAGCAATAAATGAGGTTGATGAAGTATTTATTGGGTTTTTTCCATCAATGTTTCATAGATAACCAGAATTCTCAGAATGTAACAAGTACCAGCATTTCTATGTTGTAGAATCGATCCAGCAACTGTAGAACTTCATCGGGGGAGAAGTGCCGATCAAAACTGCAATACAGTCATCAACACATTAGCATGTGCAATAGAAAATCTGGCTAAAAGAAAAGAACCTAAGATTGATAGTAGACTTCTTAATTAAGTACCTTTTCCTCAGATATTCCATCATACCATAAAGGACAAAGTGGCGATGCATGCCTGCATGAATACAATATAGTAGTTGGTTATATATTAGGGAAAAAATCCTGGTCACAATAAGAGAATTTATGTCAGAAGATAACAAGTTAATCAAGTAAAAAGGATATTCTTGTATTTAAGAAAATTAGAGCCAAGAAATTTTCCATCTTGTCAACATTAGATCCATGCGTAGCTTGTGTTTATGCGATAAATGGCAACACATTTTTCCTTCTATAAATTTAGACATTTATGGCTGAAAATAATAGAAAGTGTAGGGCCTTGTTGCAATGCATTTCAAATTTCATACTAATGAGGAAGGAGAATTAGGATTTAGAACAACTGGACAGGAAGACAGAGTAAATTAATCCTAATTAGCTACATGTAACGAATGATTAAACTCACTGGTAGCCATACTTTTACCCACTCAAAATATTTAATAACAAAAAGGATGCTCCAAAATCCCACAGTTGATAAGGATACACCTGAGTAGGTTCAAAGTTCTTTTAAAATTTCTTTTTCATCATGTCACAGCTAATTCCTTTGAAATGCTTCAACACTAATGTAATTATACAGAATCAAACACTTCCAACAATATTATACCTGCCAGGAAAGATTTCAGAAACCACAAGGCTTTACGTGTATTAGCAACAGGACGGCAAATTAGCAATTCAAGAAAACCTTCTCTAATTTCTCTCTTCTTTCTTCAATAAAAGCTTTTCTTTTTAATTCAAACCCTAAATACCAAATCAAGCTATCTAAGATACAGGAAATGCATAACCGGAGATCGATAAAAAACGAAATTGAAAATAAAATCAAAGAACCTAACCTCTCAGTTTAACCGGGGGGTAAATCTCAAGAGCCTCCAAAAGCCGAAGCTCCAATTCAACCTGCAACTGCTCCTATAAAAAACCAAACAGAATACAGAAAAAGTCAACATCGACTATAGAGAACGTGGAAAACAGCGAGTGATAGACAGTTGAGAAGACCTTGGAAGGAGAAGAAGCAGAGGAAAGCGGAGCTTTACATGCAGAGTGTACGGACATTCCATCCTGTTCCTCTTCCCTCTCCTTGCCATTTCCACCGCCGCCTCCGGCTCCGGCTCCGGTACCGTCACCACCGTCCATTTTACGGGCTTGAAACTGAGAGTCTTAGTCTCTGTTCAGAAATCGCTTTCACTTGATAAAACGAAATATGGATTCTTCTGGAGTATGAAACCGTTTCCGAGATAGGTTTTACAGTTTTATTTCAGTGGGCTCAAGCCCATAAGAGTGACTTGGACTTTTATTTTTTAAAATTAATAATTAAAATTATTTAATATTGTTTATTTAATTTATAAAAACACTTTGTTTAAATTATTCTATATAAAAAAGGAATTTTATTTTCATATTTAAAAATCACATAAAAAACTTATAGTGACTTTTTGAATTTTAAATTAATGAAATTAATTATAATTGTTCTCAACAAAAATTTTCATAATTTAAAAATAAAGTAAAATAAGTCAATATTAAACCTTGAATATATAATTAAATTCGGATAAACTTTTGTTTAAGTTATTAAGTCAGGGAAATAGTTTTTTCATAAATATAGAAAGAAAAAGATACGTATATTATGATCATCTCCAGACTTTTACAAAGCTGAAAATTTTGTGCATTATATACGTGGATTTTTTTAGTTTATTTTTATATTTGAAAATCAAAATTAAAAAATTATAGATTTTTTGAGTTTTTTAATTAATAAAATTACACTATAATTATTTTAGTAAATTTTTCAAATTTAAAAATAAAAAGAAAATAAGTCAATATATTCTAATTATATAATCAACAACAGTAATAACAACTTAATAAAAATCCAGTTGATATATAAGATTTAGACAAGTCGTCCTGTCATATTACTTCGCTTTTCATAGAGAAAGGTCCCGTGAGACCTTTTGAAATCGTTGGAGTGTCATACTTACAGGGTTTTTGAGTAAGCATTTTTAGCCCAACTAGAGACAAAAAGATTTGCAGCTTATCAGGTATTAGCGTATCTGAGTACCATATTAAGTATATTCTTTGGTTTTATTTTATTTTATTTATTTACATATTTATTTTAATTTTATTTACCTAATCTTTTAGTATATCTGTTTTACTTATTTATTCTTTTAACCTACATCACTTTTTCATTGTGCATTTGCATGTGAGTTTACTGAAAATAGTCTTTTTATTATGTAAAGATAAGGTTGCGTACTATTAGACCTCTCTAGTCTCCACTTTAATGCGGATTTTTGATCTGGGTGTGATGATGATGATAATGACGACGACGACGACGACGACGAAAAATTTTAGATGCAAATAATGAACTCGTTTAATTTGAGCCAATTTATTTTCAAATTGATTATTAAATATCATAATATTATTAACAGAAAAAAGTCATATAGATAAAATCAAATAAATTTTTTTAAAATCACCTAAAAATATTTTATTTAAATTATTCAACATAAACAATTTTTTTGGGGTTAAACAATTTTAAACTTTTAGAATTGAAAATCAAATTAAAAATTTATGGTTTTTGAATTTTTTAAATTAAATAAAATATATCATAAACTCTTGAAGTAAAAATAATTAATTATTTAATAAAATTATCGGGAAAGAAAGTAATAATAATAGGGCAGTGGTAAGATTACAAAACTATCCCTCCCATTGAATCGGTCACGAAAAACGCCCCATGACTTTCAAAGTCAAACCGAAGATCAACGGTCCACATTCGGTCATGGTCCAGAACCCCACAATCGCTCAGTCTTTAACACCACACCCGGGCAGCACCTTCCTCTTCGCTTTCCATTTTCTTCTTCTTTAAACCTATTTTCTCTGCTTTACCTCTTTTTTCCTTCTTCTCTGGTTTCTCTTCTTCTATCTGTTTTAGCGCTTACTCAGTGAGTTAATCTCTCTCAACAATGTCGGATGAGATGGAAAGAGAGAGTCTTGTTTACTTGGCCAAGCTCTCCGAACAAGCCGAGCGCTACGACGGTAATAGCCCCACCAACCGTAATCATCATCATCGTCATTTTCATTTTATTGGATAGTAAAACGCATTTGCTTGACTCAAAAAACAGAAATGGTGGAGAGCATGAAAAAAATTGCACAACTTGGTTGTGAGTTGACTGTAGAGGAGAGGAATCTGCTGTCTGTTGGTTACAAGAATGTGATCGGTGGCCGGCGAGCTTCTTGGCGCATTATGTCTTCAATTGTACAAAAGGAAGAATCAAAGGGCAATGAGCAGCATGTTAAACTGATTAAAGGTTATTGCCGGAAGGTAGAGGGCGAACTCTCTGAGATTTGCAGTGACATTCTGTCCATCATAGACAAGCATCTGATCCCCTCTTCAACCTCTGCAGCAGCTACTGTGTTTTACTACAAGATGTGAGTCATGTTTGGTGTTAAAGTGCAATATCACTCTTCTTCCTTTTGAATGTTCAGTTGATTACTCTTATTCACCAAATTCTTATGCATTCGCTTAAGGAATAAGTTTGAGGTTCTTTATCTACATCATGTCATACATGGATTCAGGAAAGGTGACTATTACCGCTATCTAGCTGAGTTCAAGACTGACCAGGACAGGAAAGAGGCAGCAGAGCTATCACTTGAGGGTTATGAGGTATGTATCTCTTATATTAGCTATTGTAACATGTTTATCCATTATTTGTACCTCATTTTGTGTGATATGCTCAGCTTTTGCATTCAAATTTAGGCTGCTTCTGCCATTGCAAATAAAGATCTACCTCCATCCCATCCAATTCGCCTTGGGATTGCCCTTAACTTCTCTGTTTTCTATTATGAAATCATGAATTCTCCTGAAAGGTTTGTGATTGTTTATGACTATCAAGCTGATAACTCAATTTTGTTATTCATTTTGAGGCAATGAAATCTTATCATGTAAAACCCTCAGGGCCTGCCGACTGGCTAAACAAGCCTTCGATGCGGTGATCCCCGAGTTAGACAGCTTAAACCAAGAATCATACAAGGACAGCACCCTGATAATTCAGTTATTGAGAGACAACCTCACTCTTTGGACTTCTGAATTACCTGAAGATGGAGGTATAGTAAAAGAATTCCATGAACCTTTGGCTTTTATTATGGAGATAAATACTGGTGCTTCAATGAACTATATAGTGGAGCCTGTTGTCACACATTTTTCCCCCTCTTTCTCGTATTCTGGAACTAATGAATAGATAAGTTGCCATACAATCCTGTTTTCTTTGGCTGAGTTAAGGAGACATAGATGGATATGTGTTTTAGATAATGATCTCATACAAATTCTACAATTTAGGCGAGGAAACTTCAAAAGGGGAAGAATCCAAACCTGCTGAAGGAGAGGTTAGTGTCAAGATGATTTATTAAACCGGATTTCAGGGATCACTTGTTTCGCTACTGAATTCTGTTATTCTCTTTGCAGCATTGAAAGAGTACTTAAGGACTACGTTGATGCCAAGTGGGTGTCAAACTAAGTTGCAGAATTGCCTTCTTTTTTATTAATATTTCTTGCGAGTTGATCGGATTAAAGACACCGAGGACAGTTGGTGATACTTTCATCTTCTTAGATCCTCCCAGGGCCTGAAGCAAAGATTATTCAATTGCTTTACCCATTTCTTTTTTTGTTACACTTTTCCTACTCTTTCTAGGAGAAAGAAAAAGTGGATCATTTCCATTACAGATATTCAATATTCCCGCATGTATAAACTTCTGATGAAGATGATCTGGATGCCTTTCAATAATAGCATTTTGTTATAGTTCTTCAGCAGCTTATTCCTAGCGGTAGCTAGACATATATAGAACCAGTCGGATCCAGTTTACTGTTGCATTGTAATCCAGTTTAATGTTTAATGTTAAGTGAATATGGCCTCTTTGAGTCCGGTTGAATCACTATACTAAAGCACTCAAGCAAACAAAAAAGATTCAACCTTCTTTTGACCTTACAAGCTATACTCCCAATATCAGATTGTTTGACAGTCTCAGTCTCTGGTCATGTTCCAAAGAACAAAAACCCTTTCCAAAGAACCAGAACCAAAATCCTCTCATCGTTTTTCTTTTCTTTTTTGGTTGTGTTTCTTACTTGTTTTGGCCAGGGGGATAACATTAGTTTGAATTTTTTTCCGGGGGAGTGAAGTAACGGTAAAATAAATTTTCTCCAGTGATATATTATTCAGTTCACGATGGAACTGCATATTGAACTGAATATTAGAGTAGTATTTGAAACATTATACTAAATTCCCAACCGTAAACATACTCTTAGATTGTAGGTTTTTCTCTGTTTTGGCATTTGAAGAAATGTGTTTTTAACTTAAAATAAAGTTACAACTCACTGTTGCTTTTGCCTATTTGTGCTTTTCCAGTCTGTTTGGTTACTGTCTCCAATATGCAGAGACGGAACGAGACGAAAATTTGGAGACGAAACAGAACAGAAATTGGAGACA
>JANIIA010000001.1:1995340-2016700 GCA_027478495.1 Erythroxylum alaternifolium
TGATGTCACCAAAAATTATAATTCACTGTCCTGATTTTAATGACATTAGTCTCTGCTGTACCAGGTAAATCAGATACTGGGTGTTACAAAATCAGTATTGTTTGTAGTTATTGATCAGCTATCAAAATATGCTTATTTTATACCAATGACACATCCATATACTGCTGCTCGCATTGCCCAGATTTTCTTTGAACAGATTGTACGCTTACATGGAATACCATAATCCATTATTTGTGATCGTGATGTGGTGTTCACTAGTACTTTCTGGAAGGAATTGTTCCTTCTCCATGGAACTAAGCTACAATTTTCTTCTGCTTATCATCCTCAATCTGATGGTCAAATAGAAGTTGTGAATAGGACAGTGGAAATGTATCTCCGTTGTTTTGTTAGTAATTATCCCCATAAATGGGTTTATTGGGTGCCTTGAGCTGAGTTCTGTAATAACACTTCTTTTTTTCACTCCGCCCTCCAAACCACTCCCTTTAAGGTGGTATATGGACGTGAACCTCCCCGATTGCTTTCCTATACTGCTATTTCTATTAGAGCAGATGCAATAGATACAGCTTTCATGGCTAGGGATCAAGTTTCGAAGGATATTCAAGAATGCTTACAGTCAACCCAACAACGAATGAAGGAGTATTATGATAAAGGCCATCGTGATGTGGAATTTAAAGTAGGTGATTGGGTTTGGTTGCATTTACATCCTTATAGGCAGCAGTCCATAAGATTAATCATCCATAAAAAACTTTCTCCCCGATTTTGTGGCCCCTTCTCTATCTTAAGACGTATTGGTTAAGTAGCTTATGAGTTGGATTTACCAAGTTCCAATCATTTACATCGAGTCTTTCATGTCTCCTTATTAAAGCTATTCAAAGGTCCACAATTTCCACCTGTTACAGAGCTGCCTGCTATGGAGGATGGGTGGGTTGTTCCATTTCCTCAATCTGTTCTCCGTGGCCGTTTAAATACAGGAACCAAAGAACTTTTGGTGCGTTGGGTTGGGCTCCTGGAAGAAGATGCCACTTGGGAAATTTTTGACATTTTCCAGCAGCAGTATCCAACGCTTGAGCTTGAGGACAAGCTCTTTCATCGGGAAGAGGGTAATGTTGTGGACGCTTTTGTGGGTCAGACATATGGGAGCTGACTCGACTGATACGGGTTGATTCTTTAGTTGATTGGTTTGGGTGAATTTGTTTACCTAAGTAGTTATTTTCCTAATAGATAGATTAGATAGTTTAAGTAGTTGTTTTATCTAGGAAGTTTGAACTAAGTAGTTATTTTCCTAATAGATAGATTATATATTTTAAGTATTTGTTTTATCTAAGAAGTTCGTTATCTCTAAAAGTCCTATCATAATAGTACTTCTATTTCTGTAATAAGTCTTGCCTATTTAAAGGCATTAAGAGGAATAAAAAGCATAAGCAAAAATTTATCAAAAATTCAAGAGATTCGAATCTCTCTCTTATCAACGAGTTTCAAGGTTTCAGTCTCTCTTAAGAGCTGATACATTCCAAAATAGATAGATCTAAGTACTCTAATAGAGGCAAACAAAAATAAGAATTACTTGATTTTCCTCTTCATCGTCCAGTGACTCGATCCTTAATTAACAAACACGACAGCCACAGTGGTTAACTTTCCAAACTCTCATTCATTGGACATGAAGTTCAAACGAATTTGTTTTGAAGCCTAAAATACCCCACATGAATCCCATGAATCCAGAAAAGGATCTTTTCAAAAGTCAGGAAAGTACTCATCAACTAATTCTGTTTGCGTTTTCTGCATGACTAACAGATGTTGTATGCAGAAACTAATCTAAAATACTCATTAAGTGAAAATTCTTAATTGATTACCTGCCATAATTGGATGTTTTGCATGCACTTGCTCATTTCAATTTATGTCACTTTGCTAATTTCAGTTACAGGCGTTACTTTTTATGATCTACACTTTACTGTTTTCTTGTCAATATATGCATGCCACCAGCTTTTCTTAAGCGAAACCGACCACTGGATAGACAGAGCTAAGAAAAATGGCAGGTGCAGGTTCTCTTCTTCTGGCTATGGCTGTGGTGGTCGGCCTTGTTACCACAGCCACTGCAAGGCAGAGATGGAAAGCCGCACATGCGACATTTTACGGTGACATGTCTGGCAATGAAACAATGAGTGAGTCACTAAAAGTCATTTTTATGTTCAATTGATAATCTTTTGTTGTTTCTAATTATGTTTTCTTGTCATCAGTGGGTGCGTGTGGCTATGAAGATCTTTTCAAACAAGGCTATGGACTTGAAACAGCAGCTCTAAGCACAGCTATTTTTAATGGAGGACAAACCTGTGGAGCCTGTTACCAAATCAAGTGCTACAACTCCAAGCAATGGTGCAAAAAGGGCACCGTGAGAATAACGGCTACCAATTTCTGTCCTCCAAATTACGGCAAACCCGATGGAAATTGGTGTAACCCTCCACAAGAACACTTTGATCTATCACTTCCCATGTTCCTGAAAATTGCAGAATACAAAGCTGGTATCGTGCCTGTCCTGTATCGACGAGTTCCTTGCTTAAAAGATGGGGGAATCAGATTTGAAATCAGGGGTAATCCTTACTGGATGCTTGTTTTAGTATACAATATTGGAGGTGCTGGCAATGTTGTTGATGTTAAGATCAAGGGTTCCAACAACGATTCTGACACCGAATGGATACAAATGAGTCGCAATTGGGGTCAGAACTGGCAAACTTGGCACCAGTTAGTAGGCCATAGGTTGTCATTTCAAGTGACTACTAGTGATGGAAAAATGGTGCAATCTGATAATGTTACACCTCCTCACTGGAACTTTGGCGATGTTTATGAAGGCAAACAGTTTCCTGTATAAAATATCGACAGACTAGTTCTTTTCTGCAAATTTGTCCTGAAATGTCTGTGCACAGTATTAATGTGCTACAAGAATCATAAAAAATACAGTTGCTAAGAAAAAAGGTGTGCTTATCTTATAGTGCGAAGCTTCCACATTCGTGCTGATTTCAGGAATTGTTTGAATCAATGAACAGAGTTCTTGGGTATCTGGTGAGATTGTTGTTATAATCCACAAAGGACAGACCAAATCTTGAAGTGAAACCAAGCGACCACTCCCAGTTGTCGGTAAGGGTCCAAACAAATGACCCTTGTACATTGCAACAGCTTCCCTACAATGTCTAAAAGACTCCATGATTTGCCTGCAGAAACTGGTAACCAATACCAGGTTCAATACATAGATGAGGATTGCTTATACTCAATAGAAGCAAGCAGGTTCAATAAATAGTCATTGTGATATTTAATCCTTTTCTCATCCTTCAAAGCAGCACTAATGGAGATAAAGGCATTTTTAGGATCATCCATTCCTGCATACATCAGGAAAGCTCTTCCTTTTAGTGACTAATCAAAAGGCTTTTTCTTTTAAGACAAGTCCACGACCAGTTCAGGTTTTGTATACCATCCAACATTCCTGAACATTAACTTCAGGGCTTGCAGAGGTTTACCATTTTCTGTAATGACTATTGGAGGTTTGTTATGCTTGTTCTTGATATAATTCATTAAGCATCTGATTCCTCCAGGTGCAATTTATAGCCATATAACATTTGCCTGCAAATTTTTAATGTTAGAAAAGTTGCATTGTCAGGCAGAAGAACCCTCTTTGGATTTCCAGGATGCAAAATTGACAAGCTTTTAACAAAATTCATGGATCTTTCAGTTTGAGAAAGAAAATCCAAAAACGCGGATAGGGAATCAGTCTGATTCTATCGTTTCAACTCGAAGCAAAAACCAAGTTTGGATAACAAAAACCACAGTTCCAACAAAGCCCTCCATTTTATGTTACCCTTTCTGCAATAGGTTGCCCATCTCTGAAAGTTGAAACGATCAGAAACAGATAAAATGCATTAGATTGGTAACAAACAAAAGAAACAGATAAAATAAATCAAAACCTTAAAATTTTAACTAAAATAATGTCGTTTTTAATTTTTTAAATTTAAAAATATATATTTAATCAAACTTAACGTGAAATTGATCAAATTTCAAAAAGTCAAAGTCTGATTAGAATTGGGTAAGGTTTGGAGCCTTGGGCTTAATCGGGTTTCAAGCCTGGTTAGGCTCAGGTTATCCAACCGAGCCAACCTAAGATCTAAAATTTTTAAGTAAAATAAGGTTTTTTTTAAATTTTAAAAATTAAAAATATATTTAATCGAACTTAATTCAAATTTGATCAAATTTTAAACTATCCAAGTCTAATTAAATTTAGGCTTGAGCCTGGAGCATCAGGCCTGATTAAGTTTTTGACGACTCCGATGTCAAGGCTATTTTAATTATATTACGTGGATAAAATGTACATCTCCTTTATGGTTTAATTATTTCTAAGAATTATTTATATTATTTTGAATTTCTTTCAAAAAGGATTTTTTACCTTTATTTTATGATTGTAGTTTGTATATTCTTAAAAATTAAAATTGAAATTCATTTGATTATTAATGCTAATATAATTATATTTTTATTATTAATAATTATTAAACATTAAATATATAAATTAATTAAGTAAATAATTGAATTTTAATACAATTTGTATTGTATTTTATTAAAATAATTAATTAATCAAATAAAATATTTGAAGAAAATGAAAGTGATTTTCTTTGTTTTCTTATTCAATTAAGTTTTTATTTTAACTTTTAGGATTAGAGCTTAATATTTTAAAATTTCATTTAAAATTTTGGCATTAAAGTTTTGATAATTATTTGAATAAAAATTTTGCATTAAAAATGATATATGCTTTTGTCAATTAAACATACTACTGCAACAACAACTAACTAAAAATCTTGTTAAAACGTATAGTTTAAAAAAGTCTATTAGTACATAGTCTTATCTTTAGAAATGACAATTTTGATTCGGCCAAGCTCGGCCTAGCCTGACTTTGGTTCGAATTGGTCGGGCCATAAGTCGGGCTCAGATCGAGGTTGTTTCGGTCTGACCTAACCTGTGATTCAAAGAAAAGGTATAAAACAATGTTATTTTGTCAAAAAATTTTAAAAAAAGTGTAGACGGGCCGAGCCGACTCGACCTGGCCTATTGTTATCTCTACTTATCTCTCACTAGTATTGGACAAAAGAAGAAAAGAAAAGAACTTTAGCATAACTTTTTTTTAAGTTTTGTGTGTATAAAATTCTTTGCTTTGTGAGAGTCCAAAGAGGGTCATCAATTTACACAACTTTTCTTTTATAATTTTCACAAAGAGATTATTCCTTTGTAATAATAAAAAGTTATATAACTATTCGTTTTTATTAATATATATATTTGAAATACAACTACTATATGACTATATAGAAATCTATTAATCATATAAATAAAATATTAACAAAAAATAATTTTTGTACTGATACTCAATTAAAATTTTTTAAAACTTAATATTAAAATTAAAAAATATTTTAAAAATATTTTTTATTATTCCTATTTCTAGAATACCTCATGCACGCACATGATCAAATTCCATCACAGCAACAGCTCTTACCAACTCCATCAAAATATGTTTGCTTTCTGTTTGAAAAAATGTTTCACTTATTCCCTTGGAATGGAATCCATAGTGGCTGTGGCTTGTATTGATTAATGCAACGTAGGCTTGTTACGGGCCACTCATGGCTTATTAAAGTAAGCAAATACTCCAAAGTCCCAATTAACACATACAAACAGGGACGGCAATAGATCGAATCAATTGACAAACAAAAAGGATTGGTAACAGATTGGACCATGCCGGATTGGCTCGACACCTTTTGTCCCGGCTTATTTTAATTTTTATTTAAAATTAAAATTATAAAATAATATCTTTTTTACAAAATGATGTTATTTTTTTATAATTATCAAGCCTCAAGTTAAAATAGGCCTAAGTAGTCTGAACTCAAGGCCTGAGCAAACTAAACTAAATCCGTTAACTTCAGAACGAGCTAAGCCAAACCGAACCTAAAACTAATTGCTAAACCTACACACAACCAAAAAATAAATTTATGTTATGATGTGACATTCCATTATAACCCATCATAAGACTTGTGACTCAATTGTAATTAAATTTCACACCATATCATAAGATTTGTGACTCAATTGTAATTAAATTTCTCAGCATTTATATATTACTCTTTTCACATTAAATTATAATTAATTTATGATTGAATAAGACAAATTAGATATTTTTTGTTAATTCTTTAATTATTAAAATAAGTTAAAAGTTCCAATTAACCAAAAAAAAACTGTTGTGATGTGACATTTCATTATAAGCCCATAACTAGGCTTCCATTTGTCACTCCACATTAAATTGTAATTTAATTTCTAAGCAATCATATACTTATATATATTACTCACTCCGCCGTCACTCCACTCGTTGTGGAAGGTATATTTCACAATTTAAGTTCAAGATAAGGTGTCACTTTTGATAAAGAACTTCATTTTCTAAGAATTTGGGTTGTGGGCCGACCCAGGTTATCTCTCAATTTACTTTTTTATACACAAAATTTTGACGTCGTATTAGAAATAACGGGCAAGTTAGAGATTGGATTAGGCAAGCCCGTAGTGCACCTGAGGTTCAGTCAATCTGGGTCTAAAGTGAGTCGAGTCGGGCCAGGCCAAGCCGATTTTGTCATCCCTATTGTTTTCTTTATCATATTAAATAAGGAATTATGATATAGAATTTTAAAATTTATTTAGGATTATGATATATTTGCAATACAATATCATAATTCCTATTAAATAAGCCATTATAATGAAAATTTCCATAATTTTTTGATATTATATATTTGCTTGAAATATTTTTTAAATATATATTTTAAAATTTTATATTATGTTATTTTAATAAAGTGAAAGTTCAGAGTGTATTTTTTTTCAAGAAATAATTTAATAAAATTACGTATTTTAGACATGGGATTTAAGTTCTTACAAAAGTCATTTTTCTTTAACTATTTAAATATATTTCTTTAATAAATATTTTAATTATATTATTATGATAAAATATAAATTTTTCCCTAAGAGAGTTTAATAAAATTAGTCATTTTTGACATGTAGTTATTATTTTGAGCCCCTCTTGCTTTGACTTGTTTTAAATAAAATTTTATATTTTAAAATTTTAAAAATGAGAAATGGACAAAAATACTAATGATTAAAAAACCCAAAATGTTTACCGAGTCTAACTTTTCAATTCGATTTTTAACTTTTCTGTTTTATTTATTTTAACAATTTTTGTTGTTAAAAATTGATCAATTTAAATAAATTAATAAATTATTATAAATTAAAATAAGTCAATTAATTTTTATTTAATAATATTTTTAATTAAACTTCAAATTATTCGATTAATAAGAACAATTATAGACTTCAATGGGCAAGGATAGCCCGGCTGGCTGAAGTGGGTTAACCCGTGGCCCGCCGACCCGTCATCTTTTTTTAAAGGAAAACTTAAAAAACAACGTCGTTTTTGGAAGTAATACCCTCCTGACCTCGACCTGTAGCCTAATCAACCAGGACTAAAATAGGAGTTGGGTCGATTTTGACATTCTTAAGAATAATCTCTTTTAATTATATTTTAAATTTTTTAATTTTATTTAATTTTTAGTAATATTTTTGTAAAAATTTTTATCTTACTTTTTAACTTTAGCAGGAGTTTTTAAAATTTGGAAAATACAAATATTCTCTGTATATCAGATGACGAAATGAAATGATTTTGTCTCCTGTCTCCTAAATGTGAGAGCCAATTAAGATCTGATTAAATAAATTATTTGGAATCGTGTAACCGTGAGAAGCCAAAAATAGATATTTGATGTATATATGTCTCTTCCTCTCTCAATATCTTCATCTTGTTCTCTCTAATCTCTATTCTTCAATCTTCGTGTCATTTTGGCTTTCAATCTCCATCCCCAGTCGGTATTATTCCCTCAAAAACCCTAATGCGCTTTCCTTCTTCATCTCTCTTGCCTTCTCTGATCTGATCTGCTCTGTTCTGTGCTCTGTGCTCTGTTTTTTTTTTTCTTTTTCGTTTTCTTCCTCAAGATCTGTAGTCTTCAATTTCGGTGGGAAAAGCAGATGCATTTTCATTTTTTCTTTGAGAATTGTTTGGTTTTAGTCATCAGAAGTGAAAAGTGATTTCTGGGTATACCTTTGTTTTATCGGTTATTTTATTTTGTCCTTGATTTTGTTTTGAGAGAGCCAAGAACAGAACGTTGTGGTACTGTAAGTAAAATGGTTAAAGATATTGACTTTTTGTGTTTTTTTTCTGTTGAGTTCTTGTTTTGACTTCAATGGCAGGTTGATCTGATTGGTTTGCGACTGGAAACTGCTCTCACATTGCTCAATTCTCTGTTGTTATTGGCGCACTGGCGAGTGGTTACGTTGCTTTTTGCGAGTTCAATCGTGTGAATTGTCGATTCTTTGTGAGGAATTGGTAAACATAACCTGCGATATCGATGCCCATTTGGGATTTTTAAGACTTTGAGAAGTTGGTAAAAGATCGATCTAATGTATGGTGTTGGTGTAGTGTAAGGGAGGCTCTTTCAATGATTGTAGGGATTGTTCAGGTTCATGGTAACATCTACAGAAGCTTGTTTGTTATGATAGGTTATGGTTTCCGAAGGTACTGGAGATTTGGGTTCACTTAGTTGATATAGAGACTCAATTGTTCAATCCTTGGACATGAGAAGCCACTGGTTCAATAAACTATCTGTCACTTCCGGTCTTAAACCGAGGCGTGGTTGGTTGTTCGTGATCCTTGTTGCTGCACTTGCGTTGATCCTAATTTTAGGATCCAGTTCTTCCAGTGATTTTGATCCTGTGTCTTCCACTCCTGTGCCTGACATTTATTCCAGTTATAGAAGACTAAGGGAGCAAGCTTCACTTGACTATTTGGACCTTAGAACTCTGTCATTAGGATCTGCCAGTCAAAAGGATCTTTCGTTTTGTGGGAGAGAGAGAGAAAATTTTGTGCCTTGTTATAATGTTACGGCTAGTTTGTTGGCTGGGTATAAAGATGGGCTGGAATTTGATCGACATTGTGAGATGTCGAGACCGAGAGACTGGTGTTTAGTTCGGTCTCCTAAGGACTATAAGATCCCTCTTCGCTGGCCTGCTGGACGAGATGTGATATGGAGTGGAAATGTGAAGATAAGCAAAGACCAATTTCTTTCTTCTGGAAGCATGACTAAAAGGTATTCCTAAGAGGGGGTTCTGTTCTGTCATATGCTACTCGTTTTTGTGAGATAGATCAACTGATATTCTTTGACGATTTCGTAGGTTGATGTTACTTGAAGAGAATCAGATTGCTTTTCACTCTGATGATGGATTGATCTTTGGCGGTGTCAAAGATTATTCTCGCCAGATTGCTGAGATGATTGGATTAGGGAGTGATACTGAATTTCTTCAAGCTGGTGTAAGTCCTCTTCCGTTCTCCTAAGCTCTTGGTAGAGTTTGGTTTCTAAAATCAGTAACATATTTGAATGTATAGACATTTATAATGTAGCATGTTCATGTCCATAATAAATACATATGCAGCTTGACTTATCGATCTGCCCTTTTGAATTTATGTAAATGTTTTATGGGTAATGATTTTCAAGTGTTAATTGCAGGTGCGAACTGTACTAGATATTGGTTGTGGTTTTGGTAGTTTTGGAGCTCATTTGGTATCATTGAACCTAATGGCTGTCTGTATTGCTGCATATGAAGCAACGGGCAGTCAAGTTCAGCTTTCCCTTGAGAGGGGCCTTCCAGCTCTGATTGGGAATTTCATTTCACGCCAACTTCCATATCCATCAATGTCTTTTGACATGGTTCATTGTGCTCAATGTGGTATTTTTTGGGATGAAAAAGGTATAACTGCAGTTTTTCAATCTGCCAATTTCCCTGATAGTTAACTGTGTCTATATTTTAAATGTAATGGGTTATTCTTTTATGATTCTTTGCTGCTTTATATGAAATCATTTGCTGGTGTATACGCAGATATTAGCAGCTAAACTTGGTCTGGACTGGATTTCCTTTAATAACGAGTACCTGCGTTCTTGGGTTTAATATAAAGAATAAATCCAGTATCACTCCTCCATTAAATGCTTGATCAATTTATAAATTGTGGTTTGTGGAAAGAATTTACGGTTTTGTGTTAAGTTTCAGTTATTTCCTCTTGTGAATAGGTTTATGCATGACATAATTAAAAACAGTGCCACTTGAAGCTTTCTGGATTACTGATTTAATGCCAAAACATTTGAGTGCCAATATCCCCTACTCTTATTACATTGGAGTGTCAACTATTGCAGCCTTGTTTCTACTCGAACATTCTTTGCTGATATGAACTTACATTGTAGCATTCATTGCTTGGAATCATAATTTTATCACTAACAATGTTTTAATAAAACAGATGGGAAATTCCTTATTGAAGTGGATAGGCTTCTCAGGCCTGGAGGTTACTTTGTCTTAACCTCACCAGCAAGCAAGCCACATGGTGGTTCACTGAGGATGAAGAAGACAAGCATGGTAACTCCTATAGGAGAATTCACTGAGAGAATCTGCTGGAGTCTTTTGGCTCAGCAGGATGAAACATTTATCTGGCAGAAAACTGCATCTGTCCAGTGCTATAAATCTCGGTAAGGGATGCTATCATGTGTAATAGATGTCTTTTCCAGGTCAATCATATGTAGGTGTTTGAGTTTGGGTTTGGCATATTTCCACTGGATGACCTTTATACTTCAGACTTTTACCTTTTTTTTTGTGTGCATAATCTACAATTTCTAATTATACCTACACCGTTGCTTTTGTTTGATACTGTAGCAAGCAGGATTTGGCACCACTTTGTGATGACAAGCATGATGTCACATCGTATTATCATCCTCTTATCTCGTGTATAAGTGGGACCACCAGCAAACGTTGGATTCCTATCCAGAACAGATCTTCTGCTTCCAATTTTGGCTCAGCCGATCTTGAAGTTCATGGAAAGTATTATTTCGAATTGCATTTAAGTTTTTTTTTTGACAACTTAACTTCCTTAGTTTTTACTATGCTCATGAGATATCTAGTTTTCTTCAAGGATTCTAAAACTCTATATACCTGTCTTACTTTGTTCATTCATGTATCCTTGCAGGAGTTGAACCTGACGATTTCTTGGAAGATTCTCAGATATGGCGGTCAGCTCTGAAAAACTATTGGTCTTTGCTTACCCCTTTAATCTTTTCTGACCATCCTAAGAGGCCAGGTGATGAAGATCCATTACCTCCGTACAACATGATAAGGAATGTGATGGACATGAATGCTCATTATGGGGGTCTAAATGCTGCTTTTCTAGAAGATGAAAAGGCACTGTGGGTGATGAATGTTGTGCCTGTTAATTCTCACAATACACTGCCTCTCATACTTGATCGGGGTTTCGCTGGTGTTCTTCATGACTGGTATCTGCTTATTTTCCCTCACAAAACAGCAGCATTCAATTCTCCTCGCCAAACCAGCTCCCCTACTTCACATAAATCAGAATGGAAAATGTCAAAAAATAAATAAATAAAAGAAAAGAAAGAAAACATTGATGATGGACCTTTTGTTCAGTACTTCCATGTGTTATAAACATTTTACATATAAGTTCTACTTCAACAATATACCCTTGTTTAAACTTTTAGCAGAATATAGTAGTGAAAGATGATCAGATCTGTGGCCTTTTGTTGTCAAAAGTGTTATTAATATTATCAGTGAAGTTCAATGGTGGTATGTACTTAGGAGGGTTGTCACTTAGAGTTGCTTAGTAAACCTGTACACTCGGACTTCTAGTCTTTCATACGTGATATTGATTTTTATGGCATTGAGACATAAAAATCATTTTACATGTTGGTATTTAGCCTAAATTTCACTAAACTTTTCAAATTCATTTTACATGTTGGTATGCAGGTGTGAGCCCTTTCCGACGTATCCCAGAACGTATGACATGCTTCATGCAAATGGACTTCTGTCACATCTTAGTTTTGAAAAGTGCGGCATGGTGGACTTAATTGTAGAGATGGATCGAATTTTGCGGCCTGAGGTAATATATAACCAGTCCAGCCTATATTTAAGAAATGCCAAGTGATGCTTATCTCATTCATTTCTGGACAACTTGAAGTAATGCCATTAAATGCACCATTATATTTTGATTGCAGGGATGGGTTATTCTTTCTGACAAACTGGGAATTATTGAGATGGCTCGAGCTCTTGCTACACAAGTACACTGGGAAGCAAGGGTGATTGACCTACAGAATGGCAGTGATCAGAGGTTGCTTGTTTGCCAAAAGCCATTTGTGAGAAAATGATTGATCCAGCATCATGAATTCTTACCAATCTGAACCTGTACATTCTGTTCTGGTAATTCCTTTATATCTCTCTGGAAATTGGCTCTTCTAATATAATCTTTAGGATTTGAACCTGGTACTACTGAACACCATAGTTTTTTTTTTTATATAAGTAAGGAAAGTTGAACATGAACCCTATTTCAGTTAGAAGCATCTGGGTCTTACTGTGATTACATGGTTACCAAAAGAATCTCCTAAACAGATCTAAGAACAATTAGTCATGAACTTAAATGTCTTTCACTCTTTCGACTCCCACGATTCACGAGCTTTTCGTTAGCAACAAGCTTTTCATAATGAGCTAAGGTTTCTTCCAATGCTTTTGATGTTTCTTCTTATATCCTTTGAGAACTCTGAAAGGAATCATGGAATAGATAAAGTTGTAGCTCAGCATATTTACTAACTTCATCTACGTCATTGCCAGATCCAATTTGTGGCAGCACCATCATCTGATAAAGTCCCGGAATCCTTCTTCCAGGAGATTAGCAAAAGCAAAGGAAAACAAAAGCTGTAGATTAGAAAAGAGGCTTTCTACAAAAGTAGCTGCAACAGGATCCATTTTTTCTTTTTTTCTTTTGTTTGTGAAGGTATTTGTAGCAATTCATTCACCATTTTTTTTTGGGTGTTTTAGTATTCTTTTTCAGTGTTGATTCATTTCTTCATTTTCTCCTTATGGGACTCAACAAGTCTCTGTACTCAACAACTGCTACTTGTAAGGATAATTGACAGGCCACGAACACGAGGTGATAATCAAATTGGTTTTCGTTTTGTTCTATGCCCTCAAGTCTCAGAACTAGCTGTTTGCTTCATCCTAGATTCTCTCTAGTTATAGAACATCAAATTTTAATAATCGTCCTGAAAATTAAATTGGTGTAAATAGTTTAAAGTTTTAAAGTTTAATCGATATTAGATCATCATAAAATTGGTATATAACAATATGAACAAAATTAAAATTAGTATTAGACTGTCATAAAATTAATATTTAATAAAAATAAAATAAAAATTTTAAAATTTGATTAAAGAAGGAGATTGTTTTGTTATGTTTAATTAAAAAAGAGATTGACGGATGTATTAGATGATCATGGTCACAAGCTATGTGTTGATTCTTCCAATTCCAACCATTGCTTGGTAAGCTATGTGTTGATACTTCCAATTCCAGCCATTGCTTGGCTTGGGTGGTAATGTTCGTGACTAGATGTAACACATTGCACCTTAGATGATCATGGTCACAAGCTACGTGTTGATACTTCCAATTCCAACCATTGCTTGGCTTGGGTGGTAATGTTCGTGACTAGATGTAACACATTGCGCCGCATCACCACCGCTCCATATACGTGTCATCTCAACAAAAGGTTGATAATGATGATGCACCAGAAAAACAATAAATGCTGGAGGTTAACTTGCGTTGTCCATTTTCCTTAAATTTTCCAACTTTCCGCATGTTACTATTTCTTGCTAAATACCCATCCCTGGATCGTTGAAAGTTTCAAGATACTGGATCGTAAATGTCTGCATAAGTGCCAACATCAGCAGGTAACTGTGTGAAGAGTAGTTAGTAGTGAAGAACACACAGGAAAAAATGGTGTATGTTACTTCCTCACTACGTTACTAGTTCTCAATCAGAAAGAAAGGTACGTACTTTGTATGAAATATTAGTTCTTAATTCCTGATGCAATGCATATGTATATTAGTTCAGCTAACACTATACATTTGAACTACAAGTAATGATAATGATTGTATGCCCATCTTTAACATTGATCTTATGTGCATTAAGTACTTAACCTCTACTTTTGATTCATGATTACGATATTGGGCGTGGTTTCTTGGGTTCTTGAGACTTCAAGAAATTGTTTGCAAAATGGTTTTGGGTAGCCTTGGTTCTGAAGTTTGATAACCAATTTTGTGTTCAATTGATGGAATTGACATATAAGAAGTTACCATCTTTAATTTGGTGTGGAAAACCTTCTGGGTATGGGATTTGGGCTATAGTTTCATTTTGTTCACTGTTAGCAGCTATTTTAGATACTTATCAAGGAGAAGAACTTGATTTTTAGTATTATTAGTTTGTTTGATGGTGAAGAGTGCTGACATTGATCATGAGCTCTGTGTTTTCATTTTGAACTTCCATTGTTATAGGATTCCCATCAATTTTTTACCCAATAAAAGAAATTGAAATATGAAGTTTGGTAAGGCATTTAAGAGAGAAATGGTTCCTGAGTGGACGGAAGCTTATATGGATTATAGAGGTCTTAAAAGAATACTGCGAGAAGTTTTGCAACACAAGAACGAAAAGCAACCCTCAACACCCTCGAGAGCTCGAATATCCGTGCACAGAGCTTTCAGTGGACTGAATCAACAGCCTAAACATGTTCACAGAAAGAGTGACATTGAAGACCAGGTGATAAATGTGAACATGTATCAGCAAGATGGTTCTAGGAAGCTTTATAACACCGAATTCCTGGGGCAGTCTGAAGATGGAGGAGATATTGAGGCAAACTTTTTTAAGAAACTTGATGAAGAACTCAACAAGGTTAACACCTTCTATGAGGAAAAGGTGAAGGAGATGGTGAATGAAGCATCTTTGCTGAATAAACAAATGGATGCATTGATTGCATTGCGGATCAAAGTGGAAGAACCAAATGTTGATGTCAACTCTTCAAGGATTAGCTCCAGTGGTGTTGCTATGAGTCCCTTGAGGACAGGTGGTGAGACCAAACGTTAAAAGCATTTTCCATTTTTCTGAAGTTGCTAACAAACTAAACGATCATTTATGGATAACTGTTATGTGTTACTTGGAAGTCCAATAGAATATACTGAATGTTTGATGTTACATTTTGCGGTATTTTCTTTCAAACTTGTGCAGAAATGGAAAACGAGAATGGGATAGAAATGGGCAATGCTTGGTTAACAGAGGACTATACTAACTCTCAGAGTGGTAATGTAGTTGCATGTCTTCTAAAGACAATTGGCCCTCTTCTGCATCTATGAGATTCAGCTGTATCTTCTAAATTTTTAGAACACTTACGCTAATATGCAGGAAGTGAGCGTATAGAATTGAACATCGGGAAAGATGCAGGCAGTGATGTTGGGGAAGAGTCTGCTAACAGTCCTGAAGCAGGTGAAGTAGGTACTACCACTGGCTTCCCACAAGAGGGTAATACGGAAAAAAGCAGTGAAAATCCTTTGAAAATACTAGACCATGTGAAAATTAATAATACAATGGATTCTCCATTATCCACCATAAAAAAGGTGTTCAAGGATTCAAAAGAAGAGGACCTGTGCTTCAAGAAAGAGGAACTTAAGAAAGTTGAGGAAAGGCTGCGGGTTGTTTTCATTGAGTTTTACCAGAAACTTCGTCTGCTGAAGCACTACAGGTGATAAGTATGAACCCATTTATTCTCCTCCACATCAAAAATTCTTACTTTCATCATTATTTAAAAATTCACATGCTCATCATTTGCAAATGATTGAACCAGTTATATGAACCTAGCAGCATTTTCCAAAATCATGAAAAAGTACGACAAGGTAAGACTTGGTTTATCTGATATAACAGCCATATTGCCAGAGTATAGTGAGCAAATGACAAGAACTAAAAACCGTTCGTGTACTTTTTTTACTTATTCTACATCATCCAACCAGATTACTTCAAGAAGGGCAGCCAGATCCTACATGAAAATAGTGGATAACTCTTACCTTGGCAGCTCTGATGAGGTACAATGATGTAATTTTTCTTACCATACCGAAGCAAGATGATCTCTTTAGTCACCAATCATGCGTTGCTGCTCCTCTGAAGTGATTAACTCTAATCAAAGGAAAAGGATTCACCATTCATTTGACTATGTTTTTGTTGGTCGAATATGCTCTTTTACAGGTAACTCACCTCCTTGATAAGGTGGAAGGTACATTCATCAACCATTTCTCCAATGCAGATCGGAGAAAAGGGATGAAGTCATTGAGGCCAAAAGTTAAGAAAGAAAAGCACAGCATAACTTTCTCTTCAGGCAAGTAATAAAAGAAATAATGGCAAAAAGCTTGAAAATTTCAACATAAATTTATCCTACTCAAGTTTGTGTGCTATCAACTTCAGGATTTTTTTCCGGTTGCTCGATTGCACTACTGGTTGCTGTAATTTTGAGAATTCAAGCTCGCAAGCTACTTGGTCAAGAGGGGGGTGCCTCATATATGGTCAACATTTTCCCACTTTACAGGCAGGAGAAGCCATGAACTTTTAGAAACTTCTGTTATAAATTGGTTTCTTCGCTATTCTTCAATAGTCCTTTGCTTTCTCTGACAATAATGTTGATCTCCTTGCAGCTTATTTGCATATATTGTACTTCATATGCTCATGTATGCTGCAGACACATACTTCTGGACACGTTATCGGATCAATTATCCCTTTATATTTGGTTTCAATCAAGGAACTGAACTGGGTCATCGAGAAGTTTTTCTCTTAAGCAATGGTCTTGCAGTTCTTGCACTAGCCTGTTTCCTGGCAAATCTACATTTGGATATCCACTCGAGAGTTTCAAATTACAAAACAGTCAATGAACTGGTTCCTTTGACCTTGATTACTGTAAGAGTCTATGTCTAACTCGGTCATTCAGTGAAATACGTTACTTGTTATGCACATAACCTATTGACTTACTTGAACATTTCTTGTCAATATACTGCATCTGTTTTTGCTACATGCCTCACTGTTCCAGGTGGTTCTCGCCATACTTATTTGCCCATTTGACATCATATATCGTTCAAGTCGTTTCTTCTTTCTTCGATGTTTGGTTCGCTGCATATATGCGCCACTGTACAAGGTAACGAATAAAAAGTTAGTTAAATACCGTTACAAGTAGACTATACACGCACAGCAAGTTGTATGTGCAGGTCAGACTTCCAGATTTTTTCTTGGCAGACAATCTTACTAGCCAGGTAGACACTGTAATCTGTTCATTGTCTCCGGGAGAATAGTTCAACAATTCTTGAAATTTGATTGTGATCTTTACTTCTTTTTAACTTTAGGTCCAGGCCATAAGATGTGTTGAGCTGTATATCTGCTACTATGGTTTAGGGGAGTACTCTACAAGGCAAAACAAATGTCATAGTCACAGTGCCTATAATGTTTTTTATTTTGTTGTTGCTGTTGTACCATTTTGGCTTCGCTTTCTACAGGTAACATCTTTTCTTCATTAAACTATTATTAAAGACTATTGTGTCATCTCTTCAACTCCTTTCATCATCTTGATTGATGAGTCAAGAACCAGTTCTGCTATCTAATCTTATGTTGCATTATGCTTATGTCACTTCTTCAGATTCAATTAAGCATTTTGCAATCCTGAACTTGTTAGTTACAGCTACAACTTGCCAGAATCAAAATCAGCTTTCTTCTTGAGCTTGAAAGATGATAATTACATTCCCTTGTGACCTCAATTATTAGGATCAGGTGGTTCGGGGTTACCAGTCAAGAGATATTTGATTAGCCACTGATACAAGTTCGTTATATGTCACCTTACAGTGTCTTCGGCGATTGTTGGAAGACAGAGATGCGATTCACGGATACAATGCTTTAAAATACTTCTTAACAATAGTTTCAGTTCTGGTTAGAACAGCTTTTGAGCTAAAGAAGGGAGGAACATGGATGGTGTTGGCATTGGTTAGTTCTGCTGTTGCAATAATAATGACTACATATTGGGATATAGTACAAGATTGGGGACTCCTGCAAAGGAACTCAAAGAATCCTTTTCTGAGAGACAAACTAATAATTTCACACAAAAGTGTCTACTTTGCAGCTATGGTAACATATCTTCCTAGGAAAGTGGATTCATATAGTCCATACAGTCAAAACTGATCCTGCATTCTAATTGCAGGTTTTGGATGGTCTTCTGAGAATTGCTTGGCTTCAACTGGTACTAGAATTCAATCTGCAGGGTCTTCACAAAGTGGTAGTTTCAATGCTGATAGCTTGTCTAGAGATTGTTCGTCGAGGCATATGGAATTTCTTCAGGTACCATGCCAATCATGTCCTTGATTAGTACAGGAATCCAACTATTAAACAAGTCCATGAGCATCTGGATCATATGTTTCTTGGCCTATTGAGTATGCACTTAATTTAATTGTTGTTAATGATCTCTTGACACGAATATGCTGCTCTGACTACAGTTTATAATCGTGCAGGTTGGAGAATGAGCACTTGAACAACATTGGCAAGTATCGGGCATTCAAGTCCGGCCCCTTACCATTCAATTACTACGATCCCAACACCGATAAGGACGATTAAGCAACTGATATTGCCACATTGTATTGATAAGCACACTTGGAGAGCATTACAATGGAGAGTTGCATACTGCGTTCGAGAGCAATTCATGCTTTGCCGATAGAACTTCCAAGAAGGAAATGCTGTCATATACACAAAAAGCTTTAGGAACTACAAGGCTCAGCTAACCCAGTTTGATGGGTGTCTTTGAAACATTGCTTATTTTCCAGCAATCATTAACACATTTCCAAAGTTTTCAAGAACTTTCAGATCAAAACCGTGTTCTTGTTTTAACTTTAGAGTTCATCATCTACAGCAGTTGCCAATTAGTTTTAGCTTAAATAACATAACTCCTACCATCCACTGGAGGTGGCCTTAACATAAATGACTTGGCCTTGGCTAATCATCATTCGATGTCATCGTCGTCATCACAATCAGTCCGAATTCCATATCAGTATAAGGTTTATTAGTACATAGTCTTACCCTTACAGAATAGAGAAGCTTTTTTCGATAGACCCACATGCAAATGTGACAATAAAAATTTAGTATATTAATAATACAATAAAACTACAAAAAAGTGACACAGGTTAAAAAGAGTAAATAAATAAAGCTAAAATAAATATAGCAAATAAACACTATAAATGTAATAAAAATAAGTAAATACAAAAAAGTAATACAACAATACCTAGTAAAGTAATCATAAAATAAGAAAATAAAATAAGTAAATATATAGGTCAAATAAACATAAAAGATGTAATAAAAGAACTAAATACATAAATACAATAGTAATAGTAGTAGTAGTAGTAATAATAATAATAATAATTATTATTATTATAATTATTATTATTATTATAAAGTAATCATAAATAATTGAAATAAAATAATAAAAAATCCTTAAAGGAGATTATCAGCACCTAGTCAAAATTAAGTGAAGGAGTAGGTTTGGACTTGGAATACCTGACAATAGAACTGTGTTGAGATGTCTATGCAGTGAAAGAAATAAAAAAAAAGAGCGAAAAAATATCTGTAGAGCTAATTGATGTGTACTGTTGTAATCTACAATATGATATGCCACTAACTCCATGTGATAAAAAACTCTAAGACAAAATATTCTGTGCACAAGGTTCCTATTTTAGGAGAATTTGGAAAAAGTTGTAATATACATAGTCTTTTTTTTTTGTATTTTTATAAAAAACTGTTTTTGTGACTTAAACTTGTAATATTATGTCACAAAGTTCACCCTCGACATAAGAAAAAAGAAAAAGATGGTATTTAACTCGAATTAGTTGGAAATCAAACTTGATCTAAAACTAATCCCAATTCAACTTTTTAAGCTTAAGTTGTGGTTCCAACCTACAAGTCCAGATGGTAAAAGATATAAATATATAACCTTTTTTTGTTTAAGAAATTTTAGAAAAAAAATTGTAAATTTTTAAATTTCTTAAAATTTTTTCTAGTTTTTAATTTTTCAAAATATTTTTTCTTTTTAATTTTGAATAAAAATAATAACCAAATATATGAAATATGAACGTCAGGTGCTAACTAATAAGATATGAACTAATCCAATATTATGTAACGAAAAATGCTAAAAGATGTTAAAAGTTGGGAAAACATATCAGAAGTAAGAGTATTCAAATATTTTTAAAAATTAAAGAATTTTTTTAATGCATATAAGAAGCTCTTAAAATAATTAATATTTAAAAATTCAGAATAAAATTAAATTGACAAGATAAAAAGTTTGAAGATTTAAAGTTTTAATAGGTATTAAATTGTTATAAATTTAATATATAATAAATACTATACAAAATTGAAGAACTTAAAAAAAGAAAAATTAGACTATTTTTGTATATTAAAAATATCAAACTTTAATTAAAAAATGAAACTTTTAAATAAAAATCAATTGGTTTATTCTAATTTATAAAAATTAAGTTATTATAAAAATCAATCGATTAATTAATAGATTAATCAATTTTTGATAAAAAATATTATTAAAAATAAACCGAGGTGATCAATTAAAGGGTTTAAAATTTTTACTATTAAATTAATAAATTTGATTTAATTTTTATTTATTAAAAATTTAATTAATAATTTAAGGACAGAAAAGAAAAAGATTTGAAGAAAATAATTAAATAACAAAAGAATGGAAAAGTGCAGAAAAATTAAAAAATGGAAAGAAAATAAACAAAGGGTTAATCGTTCAAGTCACTCTTGTTAGTTTTTGCCCTTAAAAGTCTTAAACCCTACTCTTACGTTGCGTATGGTTACTGTAATCTATAGGTTGAGACAGAACGAAAGAAAAATTTGGAGATAAAATAAAACAAAAATTAGAGACAGTGAGGTATTTGGTTGTGATGGATAAAAATGATAAAATTGTTTACGTATCAAGGACAAAAATGTGTTTGGATGCAGTTGACAGAACAAAAAACAGTATCAATGACCAAAGTACCCCTGCAGTATAATATGATAAGAAATATGTAATTCATTGATTATTTTAAAACGAATAAGTTGTATTAGTATTCTTTTAACTGTATATGTAAATAAGGAATAAAAAATGAAGAATCTAAAAATTTAATGAAATGAGCTAAAATAGTAATTACTGAAAAGAGATAAAATGACTAAAAAACTCATTAATTTAATAAACTATTAATTATTATATAAATAATTAAAAAATATATTATTAGTCATATAAATTTAAAATTATAAATAAGAAAATATTGAATTAAAATAAGAAAATATAAATTAAATAAATTTAGTAAATAAAAAATTTTATAAAAAATATATTAT
>JANIIA010000001.1:2025523-2046221 GCA_027478495.1 Erythroxylum alaternifolium
CAATTAAGATATTTTAAACTTAAGGTATATTTATTAAATAATTATTAAAATTAAAAATTTTAATTCAAAAAAATAAGCAATTATAAAAATTAAGATATAGTTGTATTATATTATATTAATCATAACTCTTATTATTAATTAATATTAGATAATTAGATAAAAGCATAAAACAAAATTTAATTTTATAAGTTTTAAAAAATAGAAGAAACCACAATCAAAAGATAAAAACTAGAAAATCAAACAAACATATATTTTTTACTTAAACTAAAATAAAAACAAACATATGTTAACTATCTTCAATCAATTTACCATTGCTTATTTTTATTTCTTAGAATGGTCAAAGTGAGAGTTCATTTGATCCCTAAAAAGAAAACTTTTCTTTTCACCAACAATGAAATTCTTAAGCTGACTTAACAATAAGGTATTATAAGACAAGATTGAATTAGTTGAGAATTTCAATCTTCTAAATGTACTTGATTTTATTAATATAAGTTATGATTTTTGGTCAAGTGGACTCTATTGTCACATGTTTTGTAAATTAATCAGAAAGTGAACTCTACTATTACGTGATAGTGAGACGTACTTTTATTGGTCTCATTTGACACATGACAATAAAATATACTTGTTACGTGATACTGAAACTCACTTTTTGTTTAAAAAATAAAAAAGAATGTCACGTCAGTATTGACGTAATATTTAATTTACAAGACATTAATCCTGTTAAATTTTCTATCCACTTAAGTCTGTTTTGAATGTTTTTAAAATGTGGGGCTCAATTTGAACACTTAAAATGTTGAGGTCTGTTTTGTATTCTGTTATAAATGTGGAGCTTTAAAATAACAATAAGGTATTATAAGACAAAATGAGTTGAGAAGTTCAATATTCTTAATGTTGTTAATAGAAGTTGTTTAACTAAAAAGGTAAGGTTAACTTCATGTATAGTATGATAGTTTGAACTTTCACAGTTTATACACTCCCTTGGTTAGTGCTAAGCTTTGTATAATTTGTTGTCTTCTATTTATTGTAATACATTAAACTAGAAAAATAGAGTTGTGTTTTAAGAATAAGCCTATAAATTGATTTTTACGTTATCTCTAAAAAAATTTAGAGATCAAGTTTGGATTATCCTAAAACTTTGATATAAAAGGAGTTTTAGTAAATGTATGAAAAAACACAAACAGAAGTGTATCCCATTGTACAAGGCTTCTCTGCTTTGCCAAGGTGTTGGGACATTAATATATGCAACATTTTCTTTGCATTTTTTATACAAAAAGGTTGTTTTCATAAAACGAATATTTAATCTTTTGGTCACAAAAGAGCAACCTTTACTAGTTACTCTAAGATTCGCCCTCATTTTGATGTATGAAACTTGAATTTAATTTAATTAAAAATATAGCAGTTCAATTTATAATCCAATCAAATTATTTTACTATTTTTGAGAATTAGATTAATTGATTTCACATAATTAATTATAATATTTTTCAAAAAAATAATTTATATAAAATAGTGATTTTTCTAATCATGAAAATTAAAAAATGATGGTTATATTGAAATAATTGATATTCATAAAAATAATTATTAATTGAGTTAATTACTAAAAAAGTCAAAATTTTCTTCAATTTTTCAATTATATTCGAAACTTTAAAAAGTAGCAATAAAGTACTCAAACTTTCAATTTTTTTCAATTCTAACCTGATGTTAGTCTCATCGTTATCTGTGTTAATGTGGCATAACCATGTGTCGATTTCTCTCACTAATCAAACACCTTAGCTGCTTTAGGAGAAGATTGTCTGATTGGCGAAACGACGTCGTTTCACTTTGATAATAAAACGATGTTGTTTCAGCTAAAATCAGATGTCCCTCCCTTCTCCCTCTCTTCTTCGTCTCTTCTGTGTCGATCAATGCTTAAAACTCTTACTCTAAAATTCCTAATCTATAACCTAAAATCCCCCAACGTTCATAAGAGAATGAATTCGTGTGTTGGTGCTTCTTCTATTGCAAAGTTATTTGCTCCATCAGACCAACAAGCATTCTTTATGATTTCGTGAGTGGGTGCTTCATAAGAGAGTGACTTCGTCGTCAGGTTAAAACTGAAGATTTCGTCGCCAGACTTCTTATGGTGCTGACTAGGGTACGATTGATCATCTCTCTCTATTGTTCTTTCTACTCCAATTCGATTTTTGTATGAAATGACGTGTTGTTGTACTAGGGTTTCAACTCCAACTAGGGTATGAAATGGTGTGTTGTTGTACTAGGATTTCAAATTAGATTATGCTAAGGTTCCAAAAGCACAAATCAAAATTGGTTGTACTAGGGTTTCAAATTAGATTTATGCTTCCAGAACATTGTCTTGTATTGTGCAAGGGTATTAGCGTTTTAAATTGGATTGTGATAGGGTACGATTTGTTTGTTATTGAAAACGAGGATTAACTTGTATGTGTACATAGCAAATTGAATAGTGAAAACCTTGAATACTCCAACACTTAGTTTACATTATGAAATGCAAGTCGAATAAAAAAAATCAGAGTAACTGAATGCATGATGGTCGATTCATACTTTCTTTTGTGTTGTATGCAGAATATATACATCTTAGTAATTACTGAAAAATATGATTTCTATTTGGCTTGTGCTATGCTTTAATATTTAATATTTGGTTCAACTTGCGCTCTATTTAGTAATTACTGAAAAATATGATTTCTATTTGATAATTATTGAATGCATTCCATTTTTTTGTCTCAAAATTTTGAGTGTAGTTTCTTATTTGTATGTTGTGGATACATTCTTTTTTTAAATGGTACATCCTCAAAATGAATTATTTATGATCGTTTTAGTAAGTGAGGCTGCTAAGTTGTGAAGTATTGGGAAAAAACTTCAAGCAATTTGTAAAGGTATATTTGTTGTGCCTTTCTAACATTTCAGTTTATAGTATTCTGATGTAGTAGTAGCCTTTTATGAAACTCCTTGCATATGAAAATGTAAGTGTATTATACTGATGCAATCATACTAACCTATTTTTGTGCACTGTTAGTTAATGGAATGGAAGTGAATCATCTTAGTTGTTGCTTCTTTTTTTTCTTCTTATTTGTTGGTCATCTTAGTTGTTGTTTCTTTTTTTCTTCTTGTAATATTTATCGTTTTGTATTTAGTCATAGTTTGCCTTTGTAAATGTTAGTCAATTTTGAATTTCATTTCAATTTTAAATTTCATTATGGTGGAGTGTTAGAAAGGTAGGAAATTAAATATGTTGGGGGTAAGATTAAAAGAAAAAAGAATATGGGTATTGATGAACTAAGCATGCTAATTTTAAAAGGGATTTTGATGGGCCAAGCAAACCAGTAATTAAGTTCATATATCAGAGGAAGAAGCCCAAGGGTTTTCCTAGAGCTGGGTCTAGCAAAGAGTAGAAGAATGTGGCTATTATGAATAAAGGAAGTATGTGCTGAGGTGGAAGTTTGTTATGCAGAATCATTGAGGTCGTGTAAGGAGTGCGTGCTGGTTATTTACTTTCTGTTATGGGTCATAATTGCCTGGATGGCAGTTTGTTTTATGTTTGTTACGCAATTAGCTTTATAAATAGGCAGAGAGATTGAGAGATGGGGCAAAGAGGAATATTGTAAAAGAGTGATGACATTGATGAGTAAGGCAGACTCTTGAAATTTGTTGGTGTCAGTTTTTACATTTTATTCTAATACAATCATACAGTCTTCTCTGCATTTCTCTGTTTCATCAGTATTTACATATTCTACTGTTTTATTCTATTTTCTTCTATCAAATTGGTATCAGAGCGCTCACGATCCACCTGTGCGTTTCTGAAATAGCCACATGGAATCTTCACATCCCAAAACTCGTATGGAATCACGAGTTGATCAACTCGAAGAAGATGTAAAAGATATGAGTGCCAATTTGACTCTTCTTATATCTCAGCTTCAAGAAAACCAGAAAAATATACTAGACACCCAAGCTAACATCCAACTTATCCTCTAAAATCAAACACAGAACCAAACACCCACCCATTCAATCCCCCATCCATACAACTTGGAGAATCCAGCACATTAAAAACACCCACGAATCAAATCAAAGACAAAGAGCCTACAAATATAATACCTACCATTACCAATAAAAAGATAAGTTCCCTACGAAGTTAAAGCTTATTATGTTTGACGGTGAAGGAGCTGATTCTTGGATCTTCTGAGCCGAGCGTTATTTTTCCATTAATAGGTTGATGGGGGAAGACAAACTTGAGGCAATAGGAGTGAGGCTCCAGTTTGGTTATGTTTTAAGGAGCGTACCAAATCATTCTCGTCATAGGAAGAGCTCAAAACGCAGGTTTTGCAACGCTTCGCTGGCTTACAAGATGGTACCTTATTGCATCTGTTTTTTCCGGTGAAGCAGGTTAGAACTGTAGCGGAGTATCAAGCTCAGTTCAAGTATTTGGCAGTATCGGTTGGAGTATTGGAGGAGGAGACTATGGCTGCTGTTTTCGTTAATGGTTTACAAGAAAAGATAAGGGCTGAGTTGCTGGTTTTAAACCCACGATCTCTGAAGGAGACGATAGAGACAGCTGGGCATATTGAAAGGAAAAACTAGATCCTGGGTTTTTCTTACGGCCATAAGACACAAAAGGAGTACCCTTCAGCCCAATACAAAACCGACACTAAAACTATAACGTGGACCAAGCCTTATAACCCCATAGCCCAAACACCATATACCACTAAAAACCAGACTACCACTGCGACTGTTCCAACACTCCTTTTGTTAATTAGAAGCTTGAATTTTGCTTTTGTTAATGAACATAGTTCTAAAAGGGATTTTCGAAGGTAAAGGACATAGATTAATCTCTATGTTTTACAAATTTCCATATGAGTCCATTAAAAGCTTGATGGAGTTAGGCTTAAAGCATGACATGGACATGTTGGATATGCTGAAAAAAATGGAAGAATTGAATTGTCAGAATGTTCAAATATACTATGATCATGGTTATGAGAATCCTACGACAGATGGTGAGGAGTTAAATTCTGGTGATGAATTGGAGCAAGATGAGGGGTTGTTCCAAGTTGAAATGGAGCAAGATGAGGACTTCATTGTTATGCAGGATAATGATTTTGTTGATGATTTAGTTGATGATGAGTTCTTTAGAACTGATGATGAAGAATGTGTTAATGCTATAACAAATGTGAGGAGGAGTGTGAAGACTTCGCAAAGTAGGTTTGAATTCAACAATATTGTATGGTGTCGGTGGAAGTGAAAACAATTTCAATGAAGTTGGTGATCGTTCGAATGATATTGGAAGAGCAAAAGGAAGTTCGCATTGTGCAAATAGTGATTATGATGACAGTGATGATGAAATTTAATCACCAGTTCCTTGATAATGAAGCATTGATACCAAAGAAGAAATACATTAGTTTAATCCAAAAGTTGAAATGATAGATTTGAAGTTTGAAATTAAAATGAAGTTCAAGGACGAGAAGCAGTTGAAGGAAGCTATAAGGAAATATGTAATTACAAATGGGTATAATGTTTTAACAATGAGATCTAGTGTACGGATGGAAGCAGTTTGTGATACACATTGTCCTTTTCAGGTGTATGCTCGCTGGATTGGAAATGAGAAAACATTTGTTGTGTAGAGAGTCGAAAACACTTATACCTAGAGTAAAGTGCAGGGGAATAAGCAAGCTAGCCGGAAATGGATTGCGAATGAATTCATACACAAGTTCAAGAGGAACCCCAATTGACCTATTAGTGAAATGATAGTTGATCTTTAATCAAAATATGCATTAAAGGTCACTAAAATTCAATTTTATAGAGCTAAGTGGAAAGCAATTACTATGTTTCGGGGATCAATTGAAGGTTATTATATGAAGTTATGGTTTTATGGACATGAGTTAATGCAAGTTGACAAAGATGGAAAGTTTATTATTGAATGTGATTTTGATGAACAAACCGGGAGACCAATGTTCAAAAGATTTTATGTGCGTTTCAGTGCTTTGAAGTATAGTTTTCTTAGTGGATGTAGAAAGATTATTGAGTTAGATGGATGTTTTCTGAAGACTTTCCTTAGTGTTGCATTATTATCTGTTGTTGGTCATGATGAAAACAATCAGATGTTTCCTATACGTTGGGCTATAGTTGAGGGAGAAAACTACCAATCATGGAATTAGTTTTTGAGCATTCTTGCTGAAGATCTCCACATAAGTGGAAATTCATGGACTTTTGTAAACGATTAGAAAAAGGTAAACTTTAAATATCCATATATCTTATGTTCATTTGTTTATGTGATCAACACTTAATTAATTTATGTAACTATTTGTTTTATAGGGTTTAGTGGAAGCATTAAAGAACTTGTTTCCAGAAGCTGAACATAGAAAATATGCCTGTCATGTATATGTAAACCGGTATAGTATTCATAAAGGGCAAACATATAGGACTTTATTTTGGAAAGCAGTGAATTGCACAATGCAAGTTAATTTCGATGAGATAATGGAGGAGTTAAAGAGTTTGTTAGTGAAGGCTTATAAGGATTTTAAAAGTAAGAATCTGGACACATTTGTGGAGCCCTTTGTGAGCATAAGAATGAAGTGTGAATAGTATATAACAATATTTCAGATACGTTTAATAGACTCATTTGTGAAGCTCGTACCAAAAGCTTGATTAATATGTTCGAAGACATTTGAGTTTCTTTAATGACTCAAATACATGAAAAAAGGGATATGATGATGAAGTGCACATATGAGATTTGTCCTAGAGTGAAGAAGAAAATGGAGGTAGCACAATAGGATACAAGACATTGTATGCTTAGGACAAATGAAAATTTGAAATTTGAAGTATCTTTGCGGACAAGTACATCGTTGACTTGCAAGCACGAACTTGTCAATGTAAACTATGGGATTTAACTTGGATTTCATGTAAACATGCTATGACTTGTATATCTTATCAGAGGGAGGATATCGATGCTTATGTAAATCAATGTTATAAGCATGATTCTTATTTGAAGACTTACCAGTTTGCTATGGAACTCATTAGTGGTCCTAAGTTTTGGCTAAAGACAGAAAATCTTCAGCCAATATTACCTCCACTGATTAAGAAGATGCTTGAAAGATCGAAAAAGGCAAGAAAAAAGAATCACAATGAAGAACCACGCAATCCCAACAAATTGACTAAGGTTGGAGTAGTTATTAGATGCCATCATTGCCATGAAATTGGCCACAATAGAAGAGGATGCAAAAATAATAATCAACCTCTAAGCCAACATGAAATGGTTAAGGTAGATATTTTAATTGTGTAACAAATGTGTTGTTATTCATCAAGTATTATTAACTTTATGTTTATCTTCAATGTGTATAATGTCGTGAAAAAGAGGAAGACCACCAAAATTAGTATCTACTGAACCCTCTTCATCCAGTATTCATAGCGGTCAAGTAGGTAGACTGATACAATCAATATCTACAAGATCAAATACTTCATCTTCTATTACGAAGAGAGATGAGAATGGTTAGTTAACTTTAAGTATAAAATTTAAGTTTTTTCTAACTTATATAACATTATAATTCTTTTTGTTTTTATAGGCATGTAGAAGATACGAATTAACATTTGGGGAAGTTTCTAGGAATACCTAATTTATAGTAAGTCATTTAAATTTATGTTTATACTACTTATATGTAATTATAAGGAAGGTGATAATATTTACATAATTAGTTGTTTACACTTCATAGATGGGTGAGGGTTAATAATAAGTGTTAAAACCTCCCAATACTAACGCAACAGCAACACAAACATCCCAAAGTACACCTGCTAATAGAACTCAACCTAGGAGAAGGATCAACTAATGGCTAAAAGATCTGCTACTAAGAAATCTTCATAGTTGGTGAGTATTGCTTCATTACCTAATTCAATGTTAGCTCTTTTTCTCCCTATGTTTTTGTTTTTTGGGTATATAGTTATTTTGCTTTCAACCTCTTACATTAGAAGGCTCTAAAAAGAACTAATTAACATTAGAAATGAATAAGAAATGATCCAACTCTTTCAAATCTCGACTTAAAGTTAGATCAAGTTGAATGGCGACTACATCTTAGAGACTTTCACTACCAATTTTGGTGTGAGAAATATGAAAAATTGTAACAATGAAAAAAGAGAAAAAGGAAGATTGCTTGCTAAAGTTCAAACATATATAGGTACTGATCCTGAATCATTAGACAAATGGTAGAATCAAAACAAGGTTTGATGCTTATGTGATAGATCTAAACTATGTATATATAATCCAGGAAGATTTAATTATTCATTGTTTTTGTTGTTGATGATGCACTGCTCTTGATTTTTCATAGAGTCTTGCTTCAATCATGGCTGGTTTAATGTATTTACTGGATTTTTTGGCCCTCAGTGGCTATTGAAGTAAGTTGTTGAATGATTATAGTCTAGTTTTTGTATGACAGTTGGATGAAAAGCTTTTCCTATTCTTTTCATCTGTATGCTTTTGCTGAAACAGGTGATAGTTCCTTTGTGTTTGTGTGTATGTGATCTTAATGACATCTATTTTAAGCTAAATCATACTTTTAAATTTTTGTTAGTTAGTGTTTATATAAGGATGGTGTAAGTGATTAAGCATTGCAGAAGTCCCTGGATTAAGCCTTTGGAGCTAGAGCTGATTGTACACCAATCTACCTGAGAAAGTTGGAAGACAGAGGCATGATTTTGAATATGGAGCTTTAGAAGTTAGAACCATTGGGAGAAACTAGTATTTTTGTATATTGTTTCAATTTGACAAATAATGTCAGTGTCTGTAACCTATTTATTTGATTGTTTGATCTTACTCTATAGTTTACTCTTCAAAAATGATATTGACTTTATTGTTCTTGTACATGATTGTTGTCTTTTTTCAGTTAGTTACTCTTCAACATTATTGTCCTTACTAACTGCTTTTTTTTCACTCTTCTTTTTCCTTTGTACGCTAATCATATCATTGTTTATAAGAGCATATATTAGAGTTTATAATTTTCATTTAGATATATTTATTGTCTATGGAATTCAATACATTTCTCTTTTTACAAATATATTTCATATTCAAGAATGTTAGCTCTTTCGGTCTCCTATTTTTCATTCTTAATGTAATATATGCATATTCTAAAAAAGTAACAATGGTCAATTGACAAAGATCGAACATAACTCTTCATTGTAGTTACTAGAGGATAAAAATTATAAATGATACAAATGTAATTATAATCAATAGATGGAATTTTGTAATAATTGCAGTTACTTCTATAATGTAAAACCTTGTAATAATTGCATTTTCCTTAACAATTTCGAAAGCTTACAACTGAAAATTAAAGTGGTAGGTGATTGAATAAATGATAAAAAGAGTCTTAATAAACATAATAGTTACATTTTCTCTTCTAACTATTACAAGTCTCCATTTTTTTGTACTTACATCCGACGACCAAGCTATGAAATCGCATGAGACCTACAAAATCAAGATAATAAACATAAATATTAGACTTATGACAAATTTTCATTATGCACATAAATTTTTACACATACTTACTTCTTGTGAACAACAATATATCTTCCGAATAAGACTCTTACCCTAACGCACAGAATTTGTTTGACATATTTTACGAAAAAAACAAACTTTTATCTCTTTCAGAAATACTAATTACCTACAATAGACCTTCAATTTGAATATTGATTAACATTAATTTATACGATTGGCATTGCTACAAACAATAATTGAATTACTTACTTTCGTATTAACACATTTATAAAATGTTGACCACTGTTAGGCTTACCATTTGAAATCTGTAACTTCATCAAGGAATTACAATTGGGGCAATTAATATTAAACATATATATTATCTATAGAAATATCAATATTAATTATATTTGAATCCAATTAAATTATCACATATAACAAATAATATATATTACAGTTATTTTACCACCGAACATAATGCTTTCTCTTCACAAAATCGAGAATATATTCTTTCAGCTTTTGCTATACTATTAAAAGAATAATAAATAACACCCTTGAATCTATTAAGAATACTTTGACACTCTTCCTATGTGAAATATATACCAGGTGCATACCCAACAAAAGCTACATATACTTTGTTTCTGCCCATAAATAGTTATCCTATTATAATATCATCATACAAATATTTAATTACTACATTAAATGCACACTACTATGATTTCTTTTCATAAAATCACCCAACAAAGAATTAAATTTTCAAAATGTTAGCATAATATCCCCAATATTAAGATTTTAGCTAAACTACCATTACATTTACAAAATGAAGGAGAGCAAGCTTCTTCCCTGCAAATCAGGATGACGTATCACATAATTGAATATTTAGATTTCATACTGAAAACTAAATGTAGGAGTATTCAAGGTTTTTACTGTTCAATTTGCTATGTAAACATACAAGTTAATCCTCCTTTTCAATAACAAACAAATCGTACTCTAGCACGATCCAATTTGAAACCCTAGTATCCTAGCACAATACAAGCAAATTTTCTAGAAGCACAAAACCAATTTGTTGTATTTGAAACCTTATGACAACAAATTGGATTTATTTTTTCGGAGTCCTAGCACAATACAAGTTAATTTTCTAGAAGCACAAATCTAATTTGAAACCCTAGTACAACACATTGGATTTGTGCTTTCGGAAACCTAGCACAATCCAATTTGAACCCTAGTACAACAACACAGTAAAACGACACAACATTTCATACCTTAGTCGGAGTTGAAACCCTAGTACAACACACCATTTCATACAAAAACCGAATTGAAGTGGAAAGAACAATAGAGAGACACAGGATCAATCATACCCTATTCGGCCGCACAGGAAGTCCAACGATGAAATCTTCAGCTTTTACCCGATGACGAAATTACTCTCTTATAAAACACCCACGCACAAAATTACAAAGAATGCTTATTGGTCTGATGGAGAAAATATCTTTGTGATAGAAGAAGCACCAATGCACGAATTACTCTCTTATGAACGTAGGGAGATTTTAGGTTACAGATTCGGGATTTCAGAGTAAGAGTTTTAGGCGTTGATCGACAAAGAAGAGACAGATAAGAGAGGGAGAAGGGAGGGACATCTGATTTTAACTGAAACAGCGTTGTTTTACTATCACGTCGTTTCGCTAATAAGACAATCTTCTCCCAAATCAGCTGAGGTGTTTGATTAATGAGAGGCATCGACAAGCAGTTGTGCCATGTCAGTACAAATAACGATAAGACAAATGTCGGCTTAGAATTGAAAAAAATTAAAAGTTTGGACATTTTATTGATATTTTTTAAAGTTTGAGCTATAATTGAAAAATCGAAGAAAGTTTGAATTTTTGTAGTAATTAACCCTTTTTAATTAGCTCTTATTAAAATAATAAAATGATATAATTATTTATTTGTATTCTTGTGAATGTTTATTATTATTTTGCATAATTTTTAAAAAAGTTTTATATTTAATTTAAAATTTATGAATATTATTTTATTTAATAAATAACTAAATACTTATATATTTTTTATTAATGAATAGAAAAACTTTAAAAGATATAGGCTTAGTTTAGGGGAACAGTGGCGGTTGATATCTTGCTGAAATCAACCTGCTGAAATGATAAGTACTTATTTTCAATAAGTACTTATGTGCTTGAGATTGTTGTTTTGGTAACTGCTAAAACGTGAAAATAGATGTTTAGCAAGTGCGGTTGCGGTTGCGGTTGCGGTTGTTAAAAAGAGATAAAATGACTAAAAAGTTCATCGATTTAATAAACTATTAATTGTTGTATAAATAATTAAAAAATATATTATTAGTCATATAAAATTAAAATTACAAATAATACAATATTAAATTAAAATAAGAAAATATAAATAAAATAAATTTAGTAAATAAATATTTCAAAAAAATACATTATTAGTCATATAAATTCAAATTATAAGTATTCAATTATTAAATTAATATAAGAAAATAAAATAAAATAAATTTAGTAAATAAAATATTTCACCTTACTTAAATACTATAGGCAAAAACTTCCTTCTATTAATTAAGTAAAGGTATAATAAAAAATACTAAAATATCATGAGATTATTATTGGAAGATAAATTTTCATCACGTAAGCAGTTTCCTACAGTAACCCCTTTTCTGCTTATTTATTTCTGCAGTGGCACCGTAATTTTTTTCAACCTGCAGTTGTTGGTTGTAAATCTAAATATGTGACTGCGTTTGAAAACTGTGGTATATAAATACTTATCTCTACTACACTACAGATCCAAACACAGCGTATATATTAATATGATCAAAGAGAATACTAAAGGATGTGCTGTAGTGCCTTGGAAGTGTTAGTGCACCTACTTCAAGAAGTCATGGAATATATATATCTAGTTGAAAACTGACCCGCAATGCAAGGGATTGTTAAATGAAATATATATTCCCAAAGTTGCAAGTAATAGTTGGTATATAGAACACAAGGAAACACAGACAGCTGACTAATTAACATGTAAAGATCGTGACGTCAAAGTTAAAAACGCAACCCAATCACGAGGTTGGTGGCGCGAAATAAGTGGTGAAGCAGGGCTTTATTAACAATAGTTGACAAACAAATACGCTTGTACTCTGACATATGGCATCCCTTACTTCGGCGTATGGGACTGATAGAGAGAGAAAGAGACAACAATGGCCAAACTGTAGAGCCCATAATGTGAACGTCTTGGTCAATACATGCACCGAACTAGAATTGTGTAAAGTGCTTGTTGAAGACAAAATGCCGTAGAAACTAGGAAATCACATGTAAATTGTGGAAAATAAATGTTAATTTTATTCAACCACTTTCTCTTGTTCTCTGTTCATGGAACTTCATTCAAAGAATCTTTTATCTTTTCCTTCATGGTTATACGTCCCTGTTTAAGAAGCTAAAAGAACTAAACTTTTTAATTACTCTTCACTTTTAAGCAGCTGACCCTATTCATCTAGCCGAACCATGAACAAATCCAAATTAAGATACTGCAAAATTACTCTTAGTTACTAGATCGAAAAGAGTAAAACCTTCTTTGGAACAATGGTGAGTGATGCATAACTACATAAATTTGTTGAAAATTTAAGATGCGAGGAGGCAAATAGATGGAGCAGGATCACAAGTATGGGGTACAGGAAAAGGCATATCGATGTAGTTGACAAACACTTTGAGAGCTTTATCAGTCATCACACGGAAGTTATAGCATCCAAACTCTTCTTCTCCACAAGAAAAAGAGAAAACAAAAGACAAAAACAGTACTAAACTGTACATATGCACGCACACCAATACACCATTCTAGATGATGGGATGCACTTATGAAAATGTGAAGAAACGGTATACGACTGATGGGTGCAGATTATATTCACAGCTGTTTAACAGAAGAGTACAAAAAGCAATCAAGAAGGTTCGCACTTGAAAAGTGGAGAAAACAAATCTCCACCAATATTGGAAAAGTTCTCCACTTTTCTGATCTTTTATCTTTTTCTGCCTAGAACAGAAGCTAAAGGACAAAAATACATGAAAGAAAAACACTGGGACATGGAGCATGGAGGACGCAAAGATGAAGCACATTCAGATTAGAGAAAGAAAGATACTAACTTTTTGGACCGCTTTATCCGGATCTGTTTGAGAAACCATGTTGAGTTTTAAGACACCGTCCAGAAGTTGCAGAGAGACGAAGAAACCAACGTTAAATTGAAGTCTTAGGAAAAATATAACAGGTTGTCTTTCGAGTCTCTCAAGTTTGTATTTATAAGGAAACCATGATCTCCGAGTGTTTTTTTTCCCATGTTAAAAAAACAAACAATCAAAAAAAACGAACAAGCACTGATGCAGTATTTTAACGCATAACAAGTTAGATAAGGACACATTTCACTCTGTACCTTTCACTCTGTACTTGCTAGTCTGTAATCTGCTCTTTCAAGTCTCAACTTTCAAGCAAACAGGATTTGATCCAATTGCTAAGAAACGTTGCAGTTTCTTTGAAATTTATTAATTTCCGTATGCAATCAATCTTCATTATACTATTATAAATTAGAATATAGTACTATAAACTTTTTAGTGTTTCAAAAGAAAATCTGAACTCTAGCTAATAGCGCCAAGTGGAGACAGTTTATCATTAACAATTCGTAGTTCCAACTTGCCAACTAGTGCATTTGACTCATACCTACAATAGCATTCACCTGTGTCTTATAGCCTTTGTTTTTCTTAAAGATTCCTTCAACACTCGTTGATTAGAGTTTGAATATGGAGTATAATTCCAATTCTGAAGCCATCTTTTTGAGCTGTCAACATGCACAAGCTTGAGGCTGCGAGGGTTGGCTATCAAGTGCGTTAAAATTTTCTGAACACACTTAAAAGTAATAATTAAGAGCACTAAAAATAATAATTAAGAGTAGTTTATATATAATTATCTGTTCATAATTTGATATCTTAAATGAATTGTATTTGTATATGAATCAATCCTTTAAAATAAAAAATTATAAAATAAAAAATTATGAAAATTTTAATATCAACCTCTTATTATATTGGAGTAATCTTTGGAAACAGTCTCTCTATCTGTCATGACTTGAAATGGGCGCATGGAACTCAAGGTTCGAAACTCCAGATCACACGTAAGCCTACCACTAGCGAAAAAATAATTCAAACTACAAGAACGCAGCAAGTCCATGTAATACAATAACAATAGTGCACGTTAGAAAGAAGTTTTACAACTTATGAAATCCTGTCACTACGGATGCTACAATACAAGATAAATGAAAATAAAGAAAAGACATACACAAATGTAGGTAGGTTGTAGCAGACACGTCATGGGAGTCACTGCTGCAAAGTCAATGGTAGCTGACCTAAAAAAAAAAGTTGAGGGGAGTCAGATCTTGTTGAGTAAGCTTACAACGTCCTATGATACGCAATGTTATGCGCACAGTCATAGATGAATATCAAAATACATACATATTATGCTATACATCCAATCACATCAAAAGCACAAATAAATTGTGGGGAAAAAGAAGAAGTTGTCTTTTATATATAGAGCATAGGGGATGTTACATTCTCTCCCCCTTACAAAAAAATTCGTCATCAAATTTTATAATAAGATTTATTAAGGAAATAAGTATGGATACAATTCTTTCATCTCTCGCTCTGTCTCCCAGGTAGCTTCTTCAATGCGACCATTCTTCCACATCACCTTAACCATGGGAATTTGTTTTGATCGAAGCTGTCGCACTTGCGAATCCACGATAGCCACTGATTCCTCTTCGTAGGTTAAATTCTCGCTCACTTCCATGCTTTGTGGTTGGAGCACATGGGAAGGGTTGGGAATGTACTTGCGAAGCATAGAACTATGGAATACTGGATGGACTTGGGCCATGTTTGGAGGTAATGCTAACAGATATGCCATATTTCTAACCCTCTCAGTTACCTCGTAAGGTCCAATATACCTTGGAGCCAATTTTTCTCTCTTTCCAAACCTCATCACACCCTTCATTGGAGATACTTTAAGGAATACGAAATCTCCGACTTGAAACTCCACTTCCTTACGCTTCGGATCAACGTAACTCTTCTATCTACTGATAGTTGTCTTTAGCCTTCGCTTGATCAATGAGATCTTCTCTGATGTGATCTTGATGAATTCTGGGCCCTTCAATTGCCTCTCGCCTACCTCCTCCCAATACATAGGTGACCTCTTCTTTTGTCCTTACAATGCCCCGTACGGAGCCATCCCAATACTAATGTAGTAGCTATTATTGTAAGCAAACTCAATCAAAGGTAAGTGCCAATTCTAACTACCACCAAAATCTATCACACACATCCTCAACATATCCTCTAAGTTCTGAATTGTCCTTTCAACTTGTCCATCAGTACGAGGATGAAATGTCATACTAAAGTCCAATATAGTGCCCAACACCTCTTGTAATTTTTTCTATAATTAAGATGTGAACTACGATCTCTGGTCTGAAACTATCAATACAAGTACTCTATAGAGGCACACTATCCGATCAATACAAAATTGAGTGAGCTTGGACACCGATTAAGTAGTCTTCATGGGTAGAAAATGTGTTGATTTTGCCAATCTATCTACGATCACCCAGATTGAGTCACATTGAGTTCTTGTATAAGATAAGCCAACCATGAAATCCATCGTGATCCTCTCTCATTTTCATTCAGGAATTGGCAGTGGTTGTAACTTACATGAGAGCTTCTAATGCTCAGCTTTTACTTGTTGACATGTCAAGCATTTAGAAACATATTCAATCACATCTTTCTTTATACCATCCCACCAATACGTATCTCTAATATTATGGTACATTTTGGTGGAACCTGAATGCACATTGTATGCAGCATAATGCGCTTCTTCTAGAATCTCTTCTTTCAAGTTTTCTATACCTGGAACACACAGTTTCTCATTCATTTTGAGGATGTCTTCTTTATCGATTTCAAAATCTACACGTTGTCCTTCTTGAACGTCATAAATAAGTTACTAAAATTTAGGATCTTGATCTTAGATGATCCTAATCATGTCTAATAATACTGACCGCACCCCGATGCTGTAATATTCCTGCATCTGAAATTTGAAACTAAGTACCTCGATCCATTAAATCATGTAACTCCTTGGTCAAAGATCTCCTCTCTATTACGATATGCGCCAAACTACTTGAGGATTTCCTACTTAAAGCATCTGCCACGACATTTGTCTTCCCTAGATGATACTGGATCGTACAGTGGTAATCTTTTAGTAATTTCATTCACCTTCTTTGCCTCATATTTAGATCTTTCTATTAAAATATATACTTTAAACTCTTGTGATCTGTAAAAATCCCATATTTCTCTTCATACAAGTAATGTTGCTAAATCTTTAAGGCAAAGATTACTGTTGCCATCTCTAAATCATGCATAGGATAATTTTGTTTGTGTTTCTTTAATTGCCTGGAAGCATAGGCAATCATCCTACCATTTTACATCAATACACATTCAAGGACAACACTCGAAAGGTCACAATACAATTGAAATCCTCCACCTTCCGTTGGTAAAGCTAATATTGGAGTTGAAGTTAAACGCTCCTTTAGTTTTTGAAAACTATCCTTGCAAGCATTGGACCAAATAAATTGAACATTCTTTTGCATCAATCGGGTCAATCAGGCTGCTATCTTAGAAAAATTTTGAATAAATCTTCTATAGTAACCTACTAACTAGAGAAAACTCCGTACCTCTGTCATGGTCATTGGTTGTTCACAATTCATCACAACTTCTACCTTCTTCGGTTCCAATTGTATTATGCCTTGAGATACCACACGTCCTAAGAATGCAACAATCTCAAGCCAGAATTCACATTTTGAGAACTTGGCATACAGTTGATGTTTTCGAAGTGTCTGCAATACCAATCTTAAGTGTTTGACATGCTCCTTATCTATCCTCGAATACACCAAAATATCATCAATAAAAACAATCACAAATCTATCAAAAAATGGCTCGAATACTATATTCATCAAATCCATGAAAGCTGCTGGAGCATTTGTAAGGCCAAAAGACATTACTAAAAACTCATAATGGCTGTATCGAGTCTTGAAGGCAGTCTTAGATACATCATCTTCTCCAAACCTTAGCTGATGGTATCCTAATCTTAGATCAATCTTATAAAAGTATTCAACACCTTGAAGTTGGTCAAACAAATCGTCAATTTGAGGTAGTGGATACTTATTGCAGATAGTCGCCTTATTTAATTGTCGATAATCAATACACAAATAGAGAGAACCATCCATTTTCTTCACAAATAGTACCGATGTACCCTATGGCTAAGCGCTAAGTTCGATAAAACCCTTATCTGACAGATCTTCTAGTTGTTTCTTTAATTCCTTTAATTTTGCAGGTGCCATTTTGTATGGTGTTATAGAAATCAGAGCTGTACCAGGTACTACGTCAATACAAAATTTAATTTCTCACTCTGAAGGTAACCCTGGTAACTCCTCAGGAAATACATCTGAAAATTTTCAAACTACCGAAATGCTTTGGAGATTGATGCTCTCTACAGCTAAATCCCTAATTAAGGTCAAAAATCCTTGGCACTCTTGTCTGAACATCTTGTTGGCCACTACTGCTGAAACTATGTTGGAAGGGGTAGTTTTTCTATCCCCTTAAAGATAAACTCTACGTTCTCTGGAATCTTAAACATCACTTCCTTCTCTCTACAATCCAAGGTAGCATAATGATGGGATAACCAATCTATTTCCAATATTACATCAAAATCCATAACTGGAAATACCATAAGATTCGCTACCAATCTCCTACTATTAATCTCTGCAGGACATGAGTAGTAGATCAAACTTACCTCTATGGCATCAATTAGAGGTGTAGGTACTGACAGAGATTCATCTATCTTATCCGGTGCTATTTCTAACCTCATAGCAAAGTTGGTCGACATAAAAGAATGAGTTGCTCCTAAATCTATCAAAACTATAGCTTCTAATCCACAGAAGAGAATGATACCTGATACCACTGCATTGGAAGCCTGTGCATCTTGAAGGGTGAGAGTGAATGCCTTAGCATGACCACAACCTACCTGCTGAGAGCTAGAGAATTGTCCCAGACTGCGGCCTCCAGATCTACCTCCTAACTATCTCCCTCCAAATCCTCACCTTGCTGACAACCAAATTGTGATCCCCTTGTGATTGTTGAAATGAAGGTTGTGCCACACTAGAAGAGGATTGCTGAAATCCCATCACAGGGCAATCTCTGATCAAATGCCCATATTGGCCACATCTGTAGCAAGCTCCTAGTGGTATATGATAGCTGACAAATGAAAGAAACTGAGCCTGAACTACTGCGCCTTGTGCTCTGCCCATAACTACTACTACCTGCACCAGGCGTGAATCTGAATCCTCCTAAATGTCTACGGCCAGATCTTGCCTTGCTATGAACTCGAACAACCCTCTGTTGAGAACTCCCATTCTGGCTGAACCCTAACGAAAAGTTTGATTGCTACTATTGTCATTGTTGAAAACTAGAGGATCCTGCAGAGTGCTTCCTACTCTGCTCTCCTGTAGATAAGGTACTCTGCTCCACCAGAATCCTCTTTAACTGCTTGGCCATATCCACTGAGGTAGATAATTTCTCTCGGCAACTCATAGTCAAGCTGACGAAAAGAGGTCCCAACCCTAACATATACTGGTTGTTCTTCCTCAACTCATCTGAACCAATCTCTGGAACATAATGACTCGAGCGAATAAAGTTCGTGGTGTACTCATATACTGTCCTATCTCCACGACGTAGGTTTAGAACTCTGATCTGAGCATCTCACGAGTTGCAAAGGAGAGGAAGTAATCCATAAATCTCTCTCTAAATTGCGACCAAGTCACTGTACCCAAGTATGGAAGGATATGATCTCAGTACCAATCCTTGCCTATACCTTATAGAGACATCTCTACCAAACCCATCAACTGTTTATCATAACAATGCAGTCTCATACCTCACATCTCCACCTCATCGAGAAAGTCAATAGCCTTCCGAGGTCTAATTCTGTCAAACTCCATCGAACCAAACCTTGCATATGCCATAGATAATTGCATATCCGACCTCTCTTGTTCTAGGACTGCCATTGGCGGAGCTGGTTGCTGTTGTTGTTGCATCATCATCATCGAGTCTCGAAACATAGTATTGTTAGCCTCTATCCTGCTAAGAATGCCCGCATATCAAACAGAGGTGCCCCAGGAACTCCTTATGACACCTCCGGCGCCTCGACAAGACCTCTCATTTTTGGCTCGTTCTACACCTGCACGCCTTCAAGCTGAAACGGCCAGGGCAAATGTCTCATCCTGAACTGATGCTTCGTTATGACCCTCTTGGTCAAGTCGAGCGAAAAATCGAGCGCACCTATTCATGTTGAAATTGAAAAGAAAAAGAATGGTCAGTACTACGGGTAAGAATATGAACGTATTCTGTAAGAAGTTACTTTTAAAAGAAGTGGATTCCTATGTATCCGCAATGACAAACAAAAGAATATCCTAGGCCATAAATATGTAACCTAGGCTCTGATACCAACTTTGTGATGACCCGAAACAGGCACGTGACCGACATGTGAAACCTGAGGTTCAAAACTCCAGATCACACATAAGCCTATCACTAGTGACAAAATAAATTCAAATCTTAAGAACACGGCAAGTCCATACAATATAATCACAATAGTGCGTGTCAGAAAGAAGTTTTACAACTCATGAAATCCTGTCACTATGGATGCCACAATACAAGATAAATGAAAAAAAAAAGAAATGACATAAACAAACGTAGGTAGGCCACAGCGGACACATTATGAGAGTCATTATTGTGAAATCAGTGGTAGCTGACTTGAAAAAGAAAGTTGAGGAGAGTCAGACCTCGCTGAGTAAGCTCACACTGTCTTACGATACCCAATGTTATGCGCACAGTCATGCAAGAATATCAAAATATATACACTTCATACTATACATCCAATTACATCAACAATACAAATAAATTGTAGGGAAAAAAAAGTTGTCTTTTATATATATAGCATACGAATTTTACGCTGTCAGTTAGAAGTAAAGTTGTGTATTATTGAACCTATCTAAGGGTGTGCTTGTTTAGTGGGTATGAAAAAAGAGGAATGGGTATGGAATGAAAGATTGAGTTTGGTAAAGGAATATGATTATAGGGTTATTATTTTGATTACCCACTTTTGGGTAAT